>CM069235.1:758240-1097103 GCA_035582765.1 Acer negundo | reverse complement strand
AAAAATAGAGATATATAATTGTGAAAGTATTAATTGTTTACGAGAAGAAGGGCCTCCCAACACCAATTTAAGTGAACTTGCAATTAAATATTGTAAGAATCTAAAAGCCTTACCCAATTGGTTCCACAGCTTCAACTCTCTTGAAAGCTTAACATTGTGGGGATGTCATAGTATGTTGTCATTTCCGGAAGAAGGTTTTCCCACCAACCTAACATCTCTTGAAATTGATGGAGAAGTCAAAATGTGTAAGGCATTGCTTGAGTGGGGGTTGCACAACCTCACATCTCTCACGTCTCTCGAGATTTGGGGACTTCCAGAAGCAGAGTCATTTCCACAACAAGAAATGGAAATGACGTTTCCCCCTTCTCTAACTCGTCTCTCCATTTACAATTTCCCAAATTTGAAATGCCTCATGGGTGAGGGTTTTCGAAACCTTAACTCTCTTGATTATTTAGAAATTATTGGTTGCCCAAATCTCACATCCTTTCCAGAGTTGGCCCTGCCATCCTCACTTAAATCTCTGTGGATCTATACTTGCCCAAATTTGAAATCCTTTTCAAAGCTAGGTCTGCCACCCTCACTTTCGAGGTTATTGATTATTGATTGTCCAGAAATCAGATCCTTTCCGGAGCAGGGCCTGCCATCATCACTTTTGGAATTACATATTAGGATGTGTCCAAAGCTGAAAGAAGAATGCAAAAGAGATAAAGGAAAAGAGTGGTTCAAGATTTTCCACATCCCTTATGTTAAGATAGATTGGAAAAACATCTATGATCTAGAGGAGGAAGAATGAATGAGGTGTATAGGATTCGATCACATCATTGGTATGTCAATAACCATATCTACATTTTTAATGAAAATCTACTTCCCTCTTTTGCATTCATGTTGCCCTTCTTTTGTATTTATATATAGAGTGGTTTTGCAGATTGAAGCAAGCAGCTATTCGATTATAGAATTGGTGACAGCCCCCAATTGGACTTTAAAGTAAACTTCATTTATTGAAATTTGATATTCACAATTTCTGATGCTTTGCAAACTATAGTCAGTTAGTTAATAATATAAACATTGACACAGCTAGGTATCTTTTGGATGATGGGGTGGACTAAATTGATCAGGCTGCAATGTTTCAACAAGCATCAGACAAAAAAACATTTCCTTATTCTCTAATTTCAATAGACAAAAAAACATGCCCGTGGTATGTTAATCTTCATATCCGCCTTCACGTTTTGGTATGTCAATCTCTAACACCTCAATCCATATCTACAACTTCCTCCTTTTTTTCATTTATGTTTAATTATTCTTTGTTGCCCTTGTTCTGTTTTTATATTAACTCAAATTAGGCTTGGATTTGTTGTTCTTCAAGTGAGTGAAAGGCAGTAACTAAGGATCCAGAAGTGAATGAAACTTCTTTTTGCGATTCTTTTGGTTGTTGGTGCTTGCATGTTCTTGAATTAAATCTGATTTTTCTGTGTATTGTTATGCAGAGTATATATATGAATCTGATTTTTCTGTATGTCGTTATGCAGAGTATATATATGAATCATTGAATCACTATGAGGAAATCTTCTCTCATGTCATGTCTGTTTCTTGGTCCTGTGGTGAGGACATCATAGAGAATTGTGAGAAATTGGAGTATTTGTGGGATGATAATGAGGAAAGTTGTACATCAGTGGTGGAGGATGAGAACAACAACAATACAAGCACATCTCATCTCGAGCATGCCCTTCTCTCAAGTGCTTATCATCGAGTGGTCATTTACCAGAGGTGCTGCGTATTCTCTCACTTGATTCTCTTCCGGAGTTAAGAGTCAATAGCTAAGACTTTTCTTAATAGCAGGTCTCTTGAAGAGATTATAAACTATTGTAAAAATCTTAAAAGCATACCCGAGGGCTTGCACAACCTTATCCATCTTCGAAAAATACAGATATGTAATTGTGAAAGTATTGATTGTTTTGGAGAAGAAGGGCCTCCCAACACCAATTTAAGTGAACTTGCAATTGAAGATTGTGAGAAGCTAAAAGCCTTACCCAATTGGTTCCACAGCCTCAACTCTCTTAAAAGCTTAACATTGTTGGGATGTCATAGTATGACGTCATTTCCTGAAGAAGGTTTTCCCACCAACCTAACATTTCTTACAATTTATGGTTTAAATGTCAAAATGTATAAGGAAGTGCTTGAGTAGGGGTTGCACAACCTCCTCTCACGTCTCTCTTACTATGGGGACTTCCAGAAGCAGAGTCATTTCCACAACAAGAAATGAAAATGACATTTCCCCCTTCTCTAACTCATCTCAAAATTTCAGAATTTGAAATTTTGCCCAAATTTGAGCTGGCCCTGTCATCCTCACTTCAATCTCTGTGGATCGAATATTGCCCAAATTTGAAATCCTTTTCAAAGCTAGGTCTGCCATCCTCACGTTCGTACTTACGGATTGTGGATTGTCCAGAAGTCAGATCCTTTCCAAAGCAGGGCCTGCCATCCACACTTTTGGAATTAGATATTAATGATTGTCCAAAGCTGAAAGAAGAATGCAAAATAGATGAAGGAAAAAAGTGGTCCAAGATTTCCCACATCTCTTGTGTTCAGATAGATGGCAGATACATCTACGGTCCAGAGGAGGAATCAGAGGAATCAGAGGAGGAAGAATGAAAGAGGTGTACAGAATTCCATAACATGATTGGTATGTCAACAATCTCTAACTCCTCAAACCTTATTCACATTATAAATGGTTTCGCTACGAGGATTGAAGAATTAATGAGGCGTATAGAATGCTATCACATCATTCATATGCCAATCTCTAACACCTCAAATCTACTTCCTTCTTTTTCATCTATGTGTATCTTTTGTTGTCCTTGTTTTCTTTATATATATACTCTGTTTTTGCAGATTGAAGCAAGCTGCTATTTGATTATAGAATTGGACTTTAAACTAGGCTGATTGTTATTGGCGTCCAGGGTGAAATGTAAGTGGAAGTATATCAACTTCATTAATTGAAATTTGATATTCACAATTTCAATATCAAATTATAGTCAGTTAGTTAATAATATAAACATTGACACAGCTAGGTCTCTTTTGGGTGGACTAATAAATTGAGGCTGCAATGTTTGTACAAGCATCACATTTTCTCTTAGAAGTCTTCTTTTCTGGTCCCAACTTTACATAAAGTTTAATGTATGCATAGATAATTTCAATTTCACTTCACATGCAATTGACTTGTTCTACTATTTGAAAATGCATGAAATTAACTTGTTCTGGTATTTGAAAAGGAATGGAATATAGTTTTACGTTGTTATTAAGCTGACAGATTGAATGCATGGTTAACTGTTGCAATTTTCCTTCACAAGTTCATCATTTTCTTATTGATAATCATTTCCTTATTCCCTAATTTCAACAGACAAAAAATATGCCCGTGCGAGAGCTCTTCCTACTTGCCTTCACGTTTTGCTTGACAGATGTGCAACTTGGTATGTCAATCTCTAACACCTCAATCTATATCTCAATTCATCTATGTTAATTCTTTGTTGCCCTTCTTCTGTTTTAATATAATCTCTGTTTTTGGAGACGGAAGCAAGTGCAGGACATCCAGAATTTTACGTAAAGAGATCAAGGTACATCTCAAAGATGAGTTCTTTGAAAATTGGGTTGGATGATCTTTGAATATTCATTTCATCTCAAGAAATGGAAATGACGTTTCCCCTTTCTCTAACTTATCTCTTCATTTACGATTTCCCAAATTTGAAATGCTTAATGGGGAAGGGTTTTCGAAACCTTAACTCTCCTGAAGAGTTACATCCTTTCCAAAGATGGCCATGCCACCCTCACTTACATCTCTGGACATCTTTTCTTGCCCAAATTTGAAATCCTTTTCAAAGCTAGGTCTGCCATCCTCACTTTCGAAATTTTTCATTTGGAATTGTCCAGAAGTCAGATCCTTTCGAGAGCAGGGCCTGCCATCCTCACTTTTGCAATTTGGAATTGTCGAAAGTTGAAAGAAGAATGCAAAGGAGATAAAGGAAAAGAGTGGTCCGAGATTTCCCACATCCCTTGTGTGATGATAGATGACAGATACATCTACTATCCTTAAAGAATGTTTGTTTCTTTAACACCTCAAACCTTGTTTTTCATTTATGTTTATTCTTTGTTTCTCTTCTTCTGTTTTTATATGTACCCTGGTTTTGCAGATTGAACCAAGTTGCTATTTGATGTGGACATCCCCCAATTGGACTTTAAAAGTATGTGAGCTTAATTGTAAAAGTAAGTTTTACATTACAGATCCGGCAACATCTTTGTAAATGTATCTTTTTGAATAAGATTCATTTCCTTATTTTCCATTAATAATGCTTCTTTGTTATCCTTCTTTGGTTATTATAACTACTTTATTTTTTAAATGGAAGCATGAGTTGATGGATGACCCGAATTGGACTTCGAAGGACTTCTATGGTACTGTTGTGTGTGCCTACTTGAAAATAAAGCAATCATCTCTGTTCTTGAAATTTATTGCTTCTTTACCTCATTAAATCTTTGAATTGTCGGGGAAGAAAGGTACTCTTGTGGCTTGGAGCCCTTGAATTTCAATTGTTTCTATTCATATTGTCTTGATTGATGCAATGCAATCTTTGTGAAATGCCTATATAGGAATTTGAAGCAATCAATCTTATCTGTTATAGGGTAATTGCATGCATTGGTCTATCCTCCTTGGTTTTTCATGATAGTTGAGATGCAGCCCTCATCAGCAGAAAACCAGCTTAGAGCTCAAGGTAGTTCAACTAGAGTTAAGATTTATATCAACAAATATTCTCATGCATGAATAAAACATCTTGCAATGCTGTTGTTTTAAATTTTCGATCTTTTTAGTATCTTATTATAGTTTAATGTTGTAGCACATCTTGCCCTGTTTTTTTTCCATGCCTCAGTCCAATCAAAGGGTCATGGCAGTAGCAAGGACCCTACAAGAAATTAGCGTTTGAGTGAAGCTCCCTCCATCTGTATTGAGGCAGAAGAAACAGTTGGAATGCAATAGCACGTGAAAAACCTAAAAATTTTCTCCGTTGTGAGCAACCTTCTTTCTTCTCCCATTATGTAGACTTCTGCTTTCTTTCTTGCATTATCACCTTCTTTTTTAAGTACAAGAATCATCACCTTTCGATGTTAAACTTCACGAAAAAGGTTCTCCCATGTCCGGTTCTGTATTTCCCTTCCTTCAACAGATTTCGTATGTATGTTTGCTTTATAGAGTTGATCATAAGAATGTTATCTCTCCAAGACCTTTCTTGTTCATAATGACCTTTCTTTATTAAATTTCGATTCCAAATATGTAAAATTTTATTTGTGATTTTTATTTCTCAAAACAAACACTTCAAAACTTCAAATTACATGTAGTTCCATGAACTTTTTGTCAAACAAATGTTGAAAATCCTAACATATATTGAAAAAATGAAATGGAACACTTAAATGATTATAACAAAGCCTAATTAATTGCATATACTCTAAGTATTTGATATCATTTATAGAGTATATATGCTACCTTTGGGCTATCGGAGCCTGTAGTGAGCATGTTAGGCTTGAGCAATGTGCCTCCAAGAAGAACATGTTCAAATATAAGAAGAAATATTTGCATGATAGCAGACAATTACTCTGTTTTTATTTGTTGTTTTTTTTTTTTTGAAGAACGCTTGGCCGAAGCTTTCTCAGGTTTTGAGAATGTTTAAAGAGCAAAGATTGATCTTGGAAACCCTTCTATCACCACGTATTGGCCATGGAAGGTATAAAGTTCTTGACTTAATTTATATGTGAATTCATTTGTGTTTGTTGAATGTTTTATGTGGAATTGTATTGTCACAGCTTATGCATTTGAATTGAATGTTGATGTTGTCAGTATAAAGTTCCGAGCTGCATATGATGTTAGGTTGTCATCTAATTGATTATGTTTTCTCCTAGTTGATGAAACTTGTGCTGAAACAAGCAAAGAGGTCTGCATATGTATGCCTGGATGCAATTTCTGAAACTGGTTATTTGATTGTTTCCGGAATTTTATTAGGTTGTCATTCTGCTTCTTACTGAAATCACTACAAAAAGCATTGTTGTTCATCGAGCTACAGAGGTTGCGAGGTTTGTAGTAAGTTTAGTGACAATTATCATGTCAAGCTTCTTGGTGACAAGGCTATGTTTTGTGTACATTTGGAAGAGGATGTCAGTGTTAAGAGTACCATGTTTTCTGGTCAGGGTGTCTTGCTCCAACTACCAGCTGCGATTTTCTCTATTTCTTTCGATTGTCAACTCTTTTTAGAATGTTTATTGCATGCATTTTTATGAGTTATATAGAATTACAATTCTTCCAAACATTTAGCAAACTGTTTCCTCCAACATTATCAAGCTACATTCCTCTATGAACTTAAATTTTTGTAATGTCTTGACCTTTGTTGGGCTGCTGTTCCAACCTTGAAAAATAAATTTTGTTGTCAAGATATCGGCTCCTTGTGTTACTAGTATTAAATGCAATTATTACATTCTTCTGGTTGGCCTTCTTCATTTCGTGTTAAACTAATCGGGAATGAAAATGAAAGGAAATTATACTCCATTGAGGAAAGAGGGCAATATGTTTTGCTTCATATGAAAGTGGAAGGCTTGTTCAGATTTTTGAAAATGTATATATATGTCCTAAACTCCTAATTGACAAATGGATAATCATTTTTCTCATCCTTTTTTCTCTTATTGATAATCATTTCCTTTGTCATATGACACTTTTTTTTTTATTTTCCTGTTTTCATTATCTTGATTCTTGTGTTTAGCTTCCTGAAAGTATAACTTAATTTCCTGAAAGCATGAAAAGTTTGGAACACAAACCGGTACATTTGGAGTTCTGTTAATGAAAAATTGTACATTTGGAAGAAACCAGTGAATTTAAATCATAGAATTTTTTTATATTCGTTGTTTCTGATATCATACATAATAAACTTACTCCATATTACATTTGGTACATTTATTTTAAATATATATACAAAATATGAAATTTAAACTTCAAAATTAAAATTAGAATGTCTAAATACATATTAGTTTACAAAACTAACATCTAAATATATGGCTACTCCTACAATAAAGAAATTAATTTTCTATTAAACAAATGGTGTTATTCATTGCACCAAAATATGTCTTTAACAACAAGGGTATAACAACATGTAAAAATGAAAGTCATTAAATAATCTCAATAACAACTTTTAAGTTTCAAATTTAGAAAGTTGTTATTTTCAAATTTAAGGGCTTAATAACAAAATACAATATGAAAGTTGTGGATACAACATTCAACTGCCCAACATTGAAAGACCAGTTTTAAAAAGCTCACCGTGAGATCCCTTCTACCAATTTTTAAAAACCCAATTTTTTATGAGTTATTATTATTATTTTTTTTTACCTCGACTCAATCGGTTCCCTAACTCCATTTTGATGGATCTAATCAGATCAACAACAACAATTTGGAACAATCTAAATCGACACCACAATTCGACTCTGATCTTCCTTCTTTTGTTACTAAAAACGACATTTTAGCTTGATTCTTGAGAAGTCGAGCTCAGAAACAACTGCAATGGAAGTGAAACTGTGGAATTGTTTAATTTTGAAGAACAATTTCCATGGAGTAGAAGAAGAAGAAGTCGAAGCACGAAAAATGAAATTCGAATCGACGATTTGGTCATAGAAGGTAAGAGTTCTTTTCAATTTTTCGGTTGATTGAAATTCAAATTATTTGAGAGTTACGGATTCGATTTCTAATAGTGCTAAAATTCGATTGAGAGTTTTATAATTTTTAATTTGACAAAAATATTAACATCGATCTATTCTGCTTCCTATTTTTTTTTTTTTTTGGTGATTTTTGTCTATCAGTGAACTTTCTTATTCCTCTTTATGGTGTGATTTTGTTTAGGTGAAGTTTATTACTCAAACAACCTTCAATTACTCTTTCTTAGCTTTGGTTTATATGTGTCAAAGGTTACAGATAATGTTCCATCTTTTCGTTCATCAAATGCACAAAATATGATATCTGATTTAAAATATGATATTCTAATATTCTCAAATCTTTTCTATACTTATTCTGAAACTCATACCAAATTAGTGCCTTAGGGAATATCTTATGTACATGGGAGAGAATTCGATGCAGACGCAAAGTAAGAGAAATACATATCTCACATATATGGCAATATCGGATCGCCCGTGCAAAGTAATAATCTCACATACACTTGCAGAGAAGCTCAAAAGGCTTATAATCTGAATCAGATGCTGCTAGGAAGGGTACATGTATGATATCATAAAATCGCTTTTATGAAATATACATAATTCTTTATAAAAACTTTTATCAAAACTTGCATAAATGTTCTTTTTTTTTTTTTCTGAAAAATTCTCAAAAATAACTTGAATCTAAAAATCTAACAATCTGGAATTATATATATGAAAATCTAGAAATATGGAAATCTGTCTGAAAATACTTGTACTATTCTTCTTTGTAAAATTTTGTTCTATAAATCTAATTCAATAACCAATCTATTTCTGAATTCTAAAAATCTACGCATTTCTTAAAACATCTCAAATAAGTGTTTCAGGTGATTTTGGGAATTCAGGGACATTAGTGTAATTTTGGTAAATCATGGGCAAAATCGTAAACATCGAGCCAGAAATGACAGTGATGTGATATTTGATGAGTTTAGGGCCTAAAAGTAATTCGCAAGGCCAATCTGCCACGTCATAAATAAAGACGTACGTTTTTCCTCACAAGTGATGGCACTAAATACACAACAGCAAGCTTCTAAGTGAAGGCTCAAGATAAGACAAGGACCAATTGCTGTACAAACCCATCAGCTTCCCGCGAAAACACTGGTTTCAGTCTCTTCAACCTCCATTTCTCTCCGGTCCGTGGAAGATCTCCCTTCGAAGCTCCAAGAGATCGTCCTAATTTATGTGTGAAACTTCCTAATTTGTACCCAGATTTTGTGATGAGTTTTTATATTAAATTAAGCTATATTTAACATATTTAATACTTCTATTTAGATATCGATCGAGTTTTTAAGTTTATTTGATTTCGTAGTGTTATTGTTAAAATTCGAACAAAATTTAATATTTCAAGCATTGATATAACTATTTAGTAATTTATGTTTTTATTAGTGATTTCTGGAAATCATGGAATATGATATATATTTTTTTAAATGGCAAGATATAAGAAGAAATGTATTTTTCATGAACTTGGATTGAATTTCTTTCGTGTTCTTAATTTTTTTTTTTTTTTTTAAGAATAATTACCCTGGTGGCTACCCATTTGGTTGTGTAGAAAAGGGACCGGTTGAGTTCTTGTGATTTGAATTTGAATGTTGCTTGATGCAGCTGGTTGGAAATTTCTTTCTACATGCAAGGCCTTTCTTCTTCATTTGGTCATGCTACAAGCTTGTAATTAATGACAAATTTGATGGATTTTACGTAAGAGTGTTACTGTTTTTACACCTTAATTAAACAGCAAAAAATAACAAAATGAACTGAAAGTAACATCTGTTGGAAGGATGCTTATTTGATAGTTTAAGTTTTTGAATTTAATTATTGCTAACAGCATCAATGGAAAAATAAGTCTGTGAGTATTAATATTTTAATGGATGGAACCAAGTATTTTCAAAATCTGTTAATACATTTTATATAAAACTATGTTGGGTGTTATATGGTCCTGTAAATAACCCTTTAATGTAAATGGGAGCACAAAACAGAGTGTCCTGTTCCGGACAATAATTATAATGGAGAGTGGTAAGTGATATGAGCAAATTAAAACTCAACACAATTATTAAAGAGTGGTGGAGTCCATTGAGTTTGAAAAATATTCTTGATCAAAATTGTGTCGGGATTCCCTTAATAGTAATAGAATAAGGAAAATATTTTGGTGGCGACTGTGACCGATCAGTATCCAAATATACTGACCACCTAATGGAGTGTTGCCACGTGGTTAAAACTTTTTTACTTTTTATATTTTTCTCTTTATTTTTGGTTACATGGCAACAAATTATTGGATCAATCAGTATCTATGGTACTAACCGGTCAATATCTACGGTACTGACCGATCAATATCTAAATATTGTCATAGACTAACAGTAGTACATAATGGATAGAAAGAGAATATAATCATAAAAGCATTCATATATGCTTTTGTTACGTGGAGTCCACACGGTAGATAAAAAAATTAAAAAATTTAAATTTCTGATTTATTAAAGGATTAATGGCATAAACAATCCCTAAGTTCATGTCTAATTACAGTTAGATGGACTTTTTACTCAAAATTACATAAACCTCTCCTACTATAGTTGACTTCTATTAAACTTAACCATTAACCAAACTTATATGGTTAAATGACTTAAATACCCTCCATTTGTATTATTTTATTACCTAAAATAAGTAATTAAACAAATGTTATCTAATATATAATAAAATTTTAAAATTTCAATAAAAATAATGAGAATAATATTGTTATTTTTTGATATTTATCACTCATTTTTCATAAAAATTCTTTATGGACCTTTTTTATTTTTTTGAATAGGTGATGAATCTCGAACAAAAAAATAAGCTCAACCATGAATGATTTTTTTTTTTTTTGAAAATGGGTGTTAAACCTAGAAAAAATAATATATAAAAAGCTCGGATGATGATGATTTTCTCTTTAGTTAAAAATGGGTGGTGATAGATGTCGACAAAAGAGAAAAGTTTGCCATTTTTTTTCTCATCTGAAAAATGGGTGATAAATATCGAAAAGAAAAAAATAATATCATTATCCTCATTTTTTTTTATTAAACTTTTTAAATTTTTATTATATATTAGAAAATATTTGTTTAATTATTTATTTTAGGTAATAAAATAATACAAATGGAAGCATTCAAGTCATTTAATCTTAAAAGTTTGGTCAATGGTTAAGTTTAACGGAAGTTAACTTAGGATAGAGTAGGTTTGTGTAATATGGAGTAAAGGTTCATCTAGTTGTAATTAGACCTAAAATCAGGGGAGGTTTGTGCAATTAGTCCTATTTAAAGATAGAGCACTCATAATTAGAAAATGAAGTAACAATTCACATTTGCATTTTCTAACTTGTATAGAAATAAGAAACCAAAACAAACCACTACACTCTGTTTTTGTACGACAATCCTTATTTTCTTGTAAGGGTCTTGCTTGACAATTCAAATTTTATTAAAGTTGTCTGAAAATGCCCTGTTCTTTGATTCCTTTTACAATGACTTGGACTCGGACTTTACAACAACCAAAAACATCAATTCAAAAGCTTATCTTAGTATAAATTTTTTTTTTGTGCAATTTCCTTACAATGCAATGGAAGTAGCAACAAATATCTCAATTTAAAAAAATAGATACACCAAAACAAAATTATTAAAATTCAAGGCTCATAATAGACAAGGTCATTTAGATCAGAGATGTCTACTCACACTTTTCAATTTAATAGATAAATATGAGACTTGAACCCGTAACATATATGAGAAGGGAAGTGTGCAAGATTTATTTTAAAATATAAAATCTCTAGAAGCTATGATCAGTATCACAGGAAAATTTTAACAAAACAAAATAGTTTGTGTGGTTGCAATCACTACTTTGATAACCCGGAATTTTTCGGAGGTTGAGAAAATAATTAAAATTTCTTACGGATTTAACATTTTCATTTAACAATTGTCAGAGATAGGATCAACTTTTAATTTGTCCTATATAAAGATTAGCTGCAATACATCCAAAGAAAAAATAAAATAAAATCTTATATAAAACTTTGTTTGGTGTTTTATGGTTATGTAAATAGCTCTTGAATGCAAGTAGGAGAACAAAACAGAGTGCCCTGTTCTGAAAATAATTGTAATGTAGACTGTAGAGTGGTGAGTGATATGAGCCAAAACTCATACAATTATTGAAGAGCGGTGGAGTACTCATTGAGTTTGAAAAACAATCTCGATTAAAATCGTCTAAACTGTCTCAGGATTCCCTAATAGTAATAGTGGTACATAATGAAAAGAAAGAGAATATAATCGTGAAAGCATTCACGTTTGTCTTTGTTATGTGGAGTACTGGTAAAAAAATTAAAACTTCTGATTTATTTAAAGATAGATAGAGCACTCATAATTTGAAAATGACCCAACATACACTTTAATAATTCACATTTGCTTTTTCTAACTTGCATAGTTGCATATATAGAAATAAGAAACCAAAACAAATAACTACACTCTGTTTTTGTACACAAATAATTTGATTCCTTTTCCAATGACTTGGACTCTGACTTTACAACAATCAAAAACATCAATTTTTTATTATTTTTTTATATTTTGCAATTTCCTTGCAATGCAATGGAAGGAGCAACAAATATCTCAATATATCCTCGATAAAAAAAAAATATATATATATATAATATAAAAAAAAAAATCTCAATGTTTTTGTAAAAAAATCAAAACAAAATTATTAAAATTCAAGGCTCGTAATGGACAAAACCACTTAGATCAGAGATGTCTACTCACACTTTTCAATTTAATAAATAAATATGAGATTCGAACCCGTGACATACATGAGAAAGGAAGTGCACAATCATTTAAACATGATTTATTTTAAAATATAAAATCCCTATGATCAGTATCACAGGAAAATTTTACAAAACAAAATAGTTTGTGTAGTTGCACTCACTGCTTTGATACACTGGAATTTTTGAGAGGCCGAGAAAATAATTATAGAAAGGTAAAATTTCTTACGTATTTAACATTATAATTTAACAATCGTCAAAGATAGAATCAACAGTTAATTTGTCCTATATACATCCAAAGAATAAGTAAAATAAAATAGTGAATATGTTTGGATGGGAAAATTTCATGGATAAGTAAACTAATTATTTTCCGGTATATATCTACAATCTCATATTTTCAATCTCAACTCATGTGGCAGTTGAGGTGTCAATTGGTGAGTGGATATACATTAATAATTATAAATAAATTTAGATGTTAATTCTTGATTTGCGAGTGAGGTGTACTTAACTTGATACATAACAATTTTTAGTACATATTATAATTACAAATCAAGAATTATAATTTGACTTAAGGAAAAAAAAAAAAACAAATAATTGTCCGCGTTGTTTGAGCAATGTAGTTTACACTTGATCATGGGTGGAGTCCACACTCTTTCACAGTAACCCAAAATATCAGTAGTGTGAAGCCACACTCATGACTCATTGCTCTGATTGATTCTTGAAATTTTTTATTTTCACATTTTAAAAATAACCCAACAATCGGTAATCGAATACATATTGTAAGTGAGATAAATTATTAACGTGTATTCACCTAGTATACTGTGGTGTTGTAGCCTGGAGGGGACATTGTTTGGGCAATGTTGCCTCTGAATTGTAACAATTATAATATACATTGTAACAACCTTTGTGTAGGACGTTAACTCCTCATTTTATTTTATTTAAGAATAATAATAAAATATTTATATCATGTAACATATTTTGTATATAATCGTAAACATATTATTTATGGTAACAATTTCACATTGTATAAAACAATGTTATTATGTTTTTATTTAAAGAAAAGTAAAATAATAATATTTATCAATTCGATTAATATTATAAATTTATAATATAAGTTTCTTTGTTTTCATTTGACTATTATTTTTTATAGTAGAGTTAGTAGTGTATTAGTACACCTCATTTTCTCGTAAGTGGTGATGATTCAAATCCCATTATAACATATCTTACAAACATGTGTAGGAAATAAAAACATCAGTCAAATATGTGAACAATTTTCAATTTTCAAAGTATCAAGTACTGGCAAGTGACAATAATACACAACTACCCAATATTTTATTTCAAATCAGATTTTATCTTTTTCGTACCCGCAATTATTGTCACAAAGAAGGAGTTACATGCCATATTGCCATTGGTTGGTCCATTAAATTGGGTTCACGTGATTTTTTAATGAGTTTCTAACTAAGTATTTATGAGAAAATTAAAAATATACATACTCAAATTTGCTTAACTTCAAATTCCAAGAATGGTAAATTTTGGAATTAATATGTTAATACATTTTATGTAAAACTTCGTTGGGTGTTCCGGACAATAATTGTAACGTAGAGTGGTGAGGGATATGAGCAAAAACTCACACAATTATTGAAGAGTGGTGGAGTCCATATGTTTTGAAAAATAGTAGCTTTTTTTTTTATTATTATTCTTTCTAGGTGCAAGCAGAAGAAGCTCATTCAAGACCTTGTAAACTGCTGCAAGCATAGAGGTGGCCATGGTTTCGGTTAAACCGACGGTTTTGTCCGCAGTTTAACTGAAACAGTACTTCCAAAAACCGTCTCAAAACCGAAACCGAAACCGGAACCAGCGGTTTCAAAACCGGTCAGAAACCGGTTGAATCGGTTGAACCAGTTACTGTTTCTGTTTGGGTACTTCCAAAAACCGGTTTCGGTTCCAGTTTTTCAGGTTCCAGTTTCAGTCCGGTTCCACTGTTGGAACCGGAACCTTGCCAGGTTTATTTTGCAGTAACCGAAAACATAAAAGCAATGTAGTCTGTGAGGTCAGATCACTGCTTTCATCGATTCACCAATACATTGAATGTCTGAGAAAAAAATTTCAGAGTGAGAAAAAAATTTGTGTATTGTTCAATTTCTCTGTGACATTTCTTTGGATTCCTGAATGATGCTTACAGTTACAGGTGGAGTGGAGTTCACAGTCTTCTACAAATATAATTGAATATAAATGTGTTTGGTTGTCAAGTCCTCCATAAAACTTTTTAATGTAAACAGAGTGTGTTGTTCTCATATCACATTGTTTTTAGTTTTTTACCAATTTCCCATATACTGAGTTTTGAATGTTTAGGACCTACAGACATGTGTGGGGGAGACTTTTATCCTACAGTTGGAGTAGATATCATTGTTATTATGAGAGTATATGTTTAAATATGGAGATATCCCTAAGTGTTTTATTCAAACTCGAGAATTTTAAAAAGATAATCTAGCAAAAAGATATATTACTAGAGGATCTAAACTTGTACATTAATCAACCAAACGGAGTTAATTTTGTTAGGTAAAACATTTTTATGATCATATAGAGTCCACACGGTTTATAAAATATAAATATTTCAGTTTTAGTTGAAGATAAAAAATGTAGATAAAGGATTAATGGAATGACCTCTTTTGTGTTTTCATTTGCTATTTTTTTTTCATCAAATTCATGAGTTCTATTGGAGCGAACATACATATGCATGCATGCCCTATTCTTTTTATTGTTTTGACAATAGATAATAAGTGTGTAAAGTCGATCACTTGGAAGACAAATCACCACTATACTTTTTTTTCGAAAGTGAAAAGTAAAAAATGTAAAAGTAAAAGTTATATTAATTGATTATTATTATTATTATTATTATCAAAGTTATCTCTGCTTTAATCAACTTTTGATATTTGAATTTGTTAAAGCTTCCATAGATATCCCAAAAAATGTAATATATCGAGAATCGTTTCCTTCTCTATGTTCCCCTTTCACTTCTTCATTGCTTTGTTTCTGTTGTCTTCTCTGATATATATATATATATATATATATATATATTTGCTTCAAGTCGGAACACAAAAGGTTAGGTTGACATTAAAAGGAGTTTCATGAGTGATTTGTTTAGTAAAATATTGGGAGGAGAATTTGATGGGTCCTCTGCCATTGAAAAGTAAAATAATTTTAGACTTAAGAACCGTAGCTCAACCGGTAGACGAACGAGTTTAAGGCTAGTAGCTCAAATAATAATTTTTGAGATATGCAAACAAAAGATATGAAATTAATTCGAAAGCTTATGTTAGGATCGTTCATTTCTGTGCAATGAAATAAAATCAACGAATATCTCAATATTCATAAATATAAAATAAAAAGTAAATTATTAAAATTCATTTTAGTAGCTCAAATAATAGAAGTGGAGTCCACTGTCCACAGGGTTTGAAAAGTCTCATTGGAGTCCACTTTCTTCATTATCAATTTTCAGTTGGAAATTTACACTCTGTTCACACAAAACCAAAAACCAATCTCTGATTTTCTTTGCTTTTGTGTGTGACAAATCCTATACTGAAAATCTTTTCTTTCGATCGGACCAACGAAACCAAAAACCATGCCTGTGGTGGAGCTCCTTGTCTCAGCTTTCCTTCCAGTGTTGCTTCAGAAATTGACTTCTCCTGAGTTGCTGCAATTTCTGCGTCAGGAGGGATTATATTCGGAGATCAAAAAGTGGGAGAAAATGTTGTTGTTGATTCAGGCAGTTCTCGCTGATGCGGAGGAGAAGCAACTGACCAACACTGCTGTGAAGACGTGGCTTGACGATCTCCAAGACTTGGCTTATGATGCAGAGGACATGCTTGATGAGTTTGCTACTGAGGCTATTGCAAGGGATTTGAAGATGAAAGAACAACAAGCTAGCAAGGTTTGGAAGCTCGTCCCTCCCTGTTTCAGCAATTGGAGTCTTGGAGCTATTAAGTTCAACAATCGTATGAGGTCTAATTTAAAAAATGTCACCAGCCGATTCGACCAACTCTGTAAACTTCGACAAGACCTTGGACTGAAAGCGATTACTGAAGGAACATCATCATCTGATGCTGCACCACCAAGACAACCAACTTCAAGTCATCGAATTGAACCTGATGTTTACGGAAGAGATGAAGACAAGAAGAAAATACTCGAAATGGTGTTGAATGATGCCAACTTCCTCGTTATACCCATTGTGGGTATGGGAGGAGTCGGTAAAACAACGCTTGCTCGAGAGGTGTTCAACGATTCAGAGGTTAGATCTTTTGAGGTCAAAGCGTGGGTGTGCATATCTGATGTTGACTTTGATGTTTTTAGAATCTCAAAGTCAATTCTTGAGAATATTACTGGCTCTTCTTGCAGTCTGAGTAATTTAGCCACTGTGCAGAATGAGCTGAAGCAGAAAGTAAATGAAAAAAAATTCCTACTTGTGTTGGATGATGTTTGGAGCATTGATTATGGTCATTGGGAGATCTTACAGTCCCCTTTTAAGGCGGGTGCACTGGGAAGTAGAATAATTGTGACAACACGCCTCCAAGAGGTAGCATTAAAAATCACACTCTATGGGTTTCACCCACTGGGTGTTCTATCAGATGAAGATTGTTGGTCTGTATTTTCCATGTGTGCATTTGAGAATAATGAAGCTATTCTGGCACATCATTGATGTAGCGGAAGCTCTGTCGAGAAAAACCTGCGTAAAACGATTAGAAACAACCTACTAAAGTTCCGTTGATTTGCGCACAAATACCGGAAAGTTAGGCTTCAATTCGTTGATTCACGATGAATACCGAAATTGGAATAATTAGAGAAAACTCTAAAATTTTATAAATCAAAAGCTGAATGGCCAATTCGGCCTACATCATTATTTAAAGCAAAATAAATCCTAAACCTAATCGAATTCCTTGGAAAGCAAGAAAAACGACTTAAAAACGGAAATTTACCAAAAAAGGCAAAAACGAAATTAAAGCAAAAACTAATTCTACTGAGAATCCTAAACACTCCAGAATTGACGGAAGTCGATTCGGAATTGGGAAACTCAAATTATTGCGAAAAAGAAACTTTCCTAAAACGGCAAAAATTGCAACTTCAAGGCCTAAACGACGGAATTTGCCTAAAAAAGGACGTGCTTACGTAGCAAAGCTACGTAGTAGTTCCGGAAACGCCGAAACGCATCAGCTGTCAAAATTTCAAATCATTCTGATTCCGCCGCCCGGGTTTAGCCTTACTTGGTTTGTTTCAAATCCCACCCCTCCAAATAATCTAATGCCAGTTGATCCGCCGCATCATTCTCCCCAGGTTGGAGAAAATTCGTCCTCGAATTTATCGCGGTGTCATCATCAGAGGAGTCGCCATGGAAAGGAATCAAATGCTTGACATTGAAGACATTATGAGTTCTAATATGGCTGGGTAGTTTCAGGCGATACGCATTTGGATTAATTTTTCCACAATTTCCAGCGGGCCTATCTTCTTAGCAGCAAGTTTGTTATACTCCCCCACAGCAAACCTGTCCTTTGTGAGGACTGCCCACACAAAATCGCCCACCTCAAACTCCAAATGACGCCTTTTCTTGTCCGCGGCCAGCTTGTATTTCTCTACCGATTGCAACAAATTTTCTTGCACCTGCTTATGAACCTCATGTAACCCTTGAACGAAATCTTCAGCTTTCCCATGAACTCTAGTCTTGCTAGGTAGAGGAATCAGGTCTATAGGGCTTCGAGGAACCAGTGAGTACACGACCTGAAAAGGACTGAAGCCGGTACTCCTATTGACAGCATGGTTGTGGGCAAATTCGGCTTGGCTCAACTTCAGATCCCATGACCGAACATTTTCTCCTACCAGACATCTCAGTAAATCTCCGAGCGCTCGGTTCACCACCTCCGTCTGCCCATCAGTTTGCGGGTGATATGCACTGCTAAAATCCAACCTTGTATTGACCATCTTCCAAAGGCTCCGCCAAAAGTGACTGAGGAATCGAGTGTCCCGGTCAGAAACAATTGACGAAGGTAAACCATGAAGGCGATAAATCTCTCGGAAGAACAATTGGGCGACCTTGACAGCATCAGTAGTTTTTTGGCACGGGATAAAATGAACCATCTTGGAAAATCGGTCAACCACTACATAGATGGAATCACATCCACGTTGGGTTCTTGGCAGTCCCAAAACAAAATCCATGCTCAAGTCCGTCCATGGTTGAGTAGGAATCGGTAATGGTCTGTACAAACCAGCATTAGTCGCTTTCCCTTTGGACACTTGGCAAATCCGACAACGTTCCACATATCTCTCTACTTCCTTCCGAATTGTTGGCCAAAAGTACGATGCCTTAACTAACTGAAGCGTGCGATCTCTGCCCACGTGACCCTCCCCATGTATTTCCGTAATAATTTGCAGACGTAAACTACACTCGGGAATACAAAGTTGATTTCCCCGAAACAAGAACCCATCTACCAATACAAATTCTGAATTTTTTTTCTCTCGAACAGCAACCATTATCTCTGAAAAGTGTGGATCTGAATCATATAATTCACGAAAAGAGTTAAAACCTGGAACCTGGACAACCATTGTTGATAACAGATTGACTCTTCGACTCAGGGCATCAGCCACCCGGTTCGTAACACCTGCTTTGTGCTTCAGGACGAATGTAAATTGTTGAAGGTAAGCTGACCATGAAGCATGCCGGGAAGAAATTTTTTCTTGACTGTGGAGATGTCTCAATGAATCATGATCGGTGTATAGAATGAATTCTCGGTGGAATAAGTAATGTCGCCAATGTTTCACCGCTTGGACCACAGCATAGAATTCTATGTCATATGTGCTATAACGTACTCGAGATCCCGACAGTTTCTCACTGAAATATGCCACCGGTTTCCCACCTTGACTCAAAACAGCTCCGATGCCCACCTTGGAAGCATCGCTATGCAGCTCGAACGGTTGAGAAAAATCTGGTAGAACGAGTATAGGGGCTGTTGTCAATTTCTCTTTGATTTGCTGAAAACCTTCTTCAGCTTCGGTCGTCCACTGAAACTTGACTCCTTTCATACACTCAGTGACAGGTGCCATAATGCTACTAAAGTGCGGGATGAACCGGCGGTAGAATGATGCCAATCCATGGAAACTCCGTACCTCAGTAATTGTTTTCGGTTGCGGCCACTGCCTCACTGCCTCTATTTTGGACTCATCCACCTGTAGACCCTCTCCAGAAATAACATATCCCAAAAATAACACCTTTGGTGTCATAAAAACGCACTTCTTGGCTGCAGCAACAAATTTTTCTCTACGCAACACACATAACACTTCCCGAATGTGCTGAAGATGCAGCTCGGGGTTTGCACTGTAAATTAAGATATCATCGAAGTAAACAACAACAAACTTACCGATAAATGGTCGAAGGGCTTGGTTCATCACTCTCATGAAGGTGCTAGGCGCGTTTGACAACCCAAATGGCATGACTAGCCATTCATATAACCCCTCTCGCGTCTTGAACGCTGTCTTCCATTCATCCCCAGGTCGAATACGAATCTGATGATACCCACTCTTCAGGTCCAATTTGGTGAACTCATGTGCCCCGCTCAATTGATCTAACAAATCATCTAGTCTCGGAATTGGAAAGCGATACCTTACTGTGATCTTATTAATTGCGCGACTGTCAACACACATCCTCCATGTTCCATCTTTCTTGGGAATTAACAAGGCGGGAACAGCACATGGACTTAGACTCTCACGGATATGCCCCTTTGACTGAAGCTCCTCAACCTGCCTTCGTAACTCTTCGTGCTCAGTGGGACTCATTCTGTAATGTGGTTTGTTTGGCAACATAGCTCCTGGCTCTAGGTCGATATGATGTTGAATGTCACGTAGAGGTGGTAGTCCTTCAGGTAATTCTTCCGGAAACACATCAGCAAACTCCGAAATCAGAGGAGCTGCCGCACTAGGAACCTCCATATCAGCCTGTGTTTCTTTTCCCATTAACACATACACCGTTTCTACTTCCTTTATCTCCATCTCGAATTTTGCATATGATAACAGGTTAGTAGTATCGCTATGCGCCTTAATCTTCTCAGATGGTTTGCTCGGTAGTAGCACAATTTTTTTTTCATGGAAAACGAAAGAATAGGTATTCTTAAACCCATCATGATACACTTTTCTGTCATATTGCCACGGCCTCCCTAGCAGTAAGTGACATGCATCCATGTCCACCACATCGCACCACATCTGATCCTTGTAGTTGGTTCCCATCGAAAACGAAATTAGCGCCCGCTGTGATACAGTCACCTCGCCCCCCTTTTGCAGCCAAGCTAGTCTATATGGTTTTGGATGTTTTTCTGTCGTCACCCCTAACTTTCGTACCGCTTCGACTGACACAATATTCTCACAACTCCCCCCGTCTATGACAAATCGACACACCTTACCAAGGATGGTACAAGTAGACTGAAATATGTTATTTCGCAGCCACTCTCCTTCTCCAGTTCTCGGTGCCAAGCAGGTACGTCGCACCATCAACATCGTTCCGGTGTCACCATCTACCAGTTCTTCACTCACTTCCTCCGCTCCTGATTGTGGTTCTTCAATTATTTCCGCATCTTCCTCATTAAATTCTGCCGGGTCAATAAATAATACCCTCTTTGCTGGTCTTGGACACTCAGACAGCCTGTGACCCGTTTCTCCACATCCAAAACACCGAAATCCGCCAGTGGTTGCCCTGGGAGTTTGAACGTTGTTTGTCGGGTTCCGTGGACCAGTATATGAACCACTGCTAGCACTAACACCTGGTCGACTTCCAGTATTTTCACTGGAACTACTTGCTCTGTTTCGACTGCTCATTCCTCCTCCGAAATTCAGCGTCTGTCCACTATTAGAATTTTCGCGACAATGTCTTCTCCAATTGTAAAGCCCTCTGATGCGCCTCAGTTACTGTCACGGGATCGAAAAGATTAACCATATCAAGGATTTGTGTACGCAACCCACCACAGTAGCGCGACACCAACTGATCTTGTGTCTCCTCTATATCGTTTCGCACCAACAACTCATAGAACTCGGTTGTATATTCATCAACAGACCTCATACCTTGACGCAGATTCTGCAACCTCTGGTACATCAATCTCGTAAAATTGTGAGGTAGAAACTCTTTACGCAACTTTTGTTTCATCTTCTCCCAGTCAGAAAGTTTGGGTTTTCCAGCGCGATTCCTAGCGAGTTTAAATTGTTGCCACCAAGCCGCGGCTCTACCCCGAAACCTCGTGGCCACCAATGCCACCCTCTCATTCGCAGGAACTCTTTTGAATTCCAGAATCTCGTCAGCGATTCCAATCCATTCCAGAAACTCTTCTGGCTGCATGCTTCCACGGAATTCCGGAACCTCAGTCCGCATCCCTGACTCCCATCGCCTGACATCTTCAGTTCTGTCATCAACCCTGTCATCAGTCACAGGCGCTCTCTGTCGACGTCGTGGTTGCGGATCCCCTTCCACTTCGTCACTACTTGTCTCAGGATGTAAGGCCTGAAACGGGTTTTGGTTGGCTCTTGACGCCGCAAGTTGCGCCGTTAATTGCTCCACCTGTCGCTCCAACTGTATCACACGGTCACGTTCGATGGCTAGGTCTACAGGAATCTGGTCTGGTCGTCTTCTCGGCGGCATGATGATGTCGTCCCGAACGAACACGGCTCTGATACCAACTGATGTAGCGGAAGCTCTGTCGAGAAAAACCTGCGTAAAACGATTAGAAACAACCTACTAAAGTTCCGTTGATTTGCGCACAAATACCGGAAAGTTAGGCTTCAATTCGTTGATTCACGATGAATACCGAAATTGGAATAATTAGAGAAAACTCTAAAATTTTATAAATCAAAAGCTGAATGGCCAATTCGGCCTACATCATTATTTAAAGCAAAATAAATCCTAAACCTAATCGAATTCCTTGGAAAGCAAGAAAAACGACTTAAAAACGGAAATTTACCAAAAAAGGCAAAAACGAAATTAAAGCAAAAACTAATTCTACTGAGAATCCTAAACACTCCAGAATTGACGGAAGTCGATTCGGAATTGGGAAACTCAAATTATTGCGAAAAAGAAACTTTCCTAAAACGGCAAAAATTGCAACTTCAAGGCCTAAACGACGGAATTTGCCTAAAAAAGGATGTGCTTACGCAGCGAAGCTACGTAGTAGTTCCGGAAACGCCGAAACGCATCAGCTGTCAAAATTTCAAATCATTCTGATTCCGCCGCCCGGGTTTAGCCTTACTTGGTTTGTTTCAAATCCCACCCCTCTAAATAATCTAATGCCAGTTGATCCGCCGCATCAATCATGATATGGAATCAATACGTGAAAAAGTCGTTGAAAAGAGCAAAGGCTTGCCCCTCGCAGCAAAGACTCTTGGTGGCCTTTTACGCTCAAAGCATATAGATGAGTGGTTGGAAATACTGAAGAGCACGTTGTGGGATTTGTCGGAAAATGATAAAAGTGGGATCCCTGCAGCCTTAAAATTGAGTTATCATCATCTTCCTTCTCAGCTGAAGAGATGTTTCACTTATTGCGCAATTTTCCCAAAAGATTATGAATTCGAAGAGGAGGAGCTTGTGTTTTTGTGGATGACAGAAGGTCTTATCTAGCAGTCAACAATAAACAAGCAACAGGAAGATGTAGGACGTGAGTATTTTAAAGATTTATTGTCAAGGTCAATATTTCAACTATCGAGCCGCGAGTATAATAGTTCTAAAGTTGTAATGCATGATCTTGTACATGATTTGGCTGAGTGGGCTTTTGGAGATACAAATATAAGATTGGATGGTGAATTGGCTGCCAATAAGCAACCTGGAGAGTTGAAAAAGGTTCGTCACTTTTCTTACACCGTTGATGAGCACGAAGGCAAAAATAAATTTGCAATCTTCCATGAAGCTCAGGATTTAAAGGCAAGAGTAAGGACATTCTTGCCGATGCCTGGAGGAAGATGGGTTTATGGTGCTTACATCACAAATCGGGTCCCTTCCGATTTATTGCCGAAACTCAAAAGATTGAGGGTACTTTCACTTAGCTCATATTCAATCTTCGAGCTACCTGATTCAATAGGAGGTTTGAAACATCTAAGGTACCTAAATCTTTCTTGGACTCAGATTATAAGTTTGCCTGAGTCTACAGCCTTGTTGTACAATTTGCAGATTTTGATGTTAAGAGGTTGTTTTCGTCTTGTGAAGTTGCCTTCCAACTTCAGATATTTGACCAAATTGCGTCATCTTGATATTAGAGGTGCAAATTTGATCAAAGAGATGCCGTCGGGAATGAAAGAATTGGAATCTCTGCAGATGTTGTCCAATTTTATTGTCAGCAAGGGTGTCGGTTCTAACTTAAAAGATCTGAAGAGTTTGAAGATGCTTCGTGGTGAACTTCGTATTTCAAGAATAGATAATGTGGCCGATTGTGATCCAGCAGATTTAATATTAAGAGATAAGGAAGACTTGAAAGTGTTGTTGCTAGAATGGGGATCTGAATTTGGTGACTCACGAAACACGGATGTAGAAAAAAATGTACTTGACATGTTACAACCTCATCAACATTTAGAAAAGCTCACAATCACATGTTATGGTGGCACAAGATTTCCATCTTGGGTAGGACATGCATCATTTATCAACATTACCGTGTTAACATTGCAAAGCTGTGAGAAATGCATGTCCTTACCTGCACTTGGTCTATTGCCTTCGCTTAAGGATCTCAAAATCAAAGGGATGAAAATATTACAATGTATAGGTTGTGAGATTTATGGAGCTGAAAAGCCTTTTCAATCACTGGAGACTCTTTGTTTTGAAGATTTGCCAGAATGGGAGAATTGGGAACCTAACAAGGAGAACAAGTATGTTGATGCCTTCCCTTGCCTCCAAGAGTTGTCCATTGTAAACTGTCCTAAACTCTCAAGACAATTACCAGATTGTCTTCCTTCATTAGAGAAATTTGTGATTAAGAGATGTGAGCAGTTGGTGATTTCATTTTCAAGCCTTCCATTGCTTTGCGAATTAGAAATAGATGGATGCAAAGGGATTGTGTGCAATAGTCCAACGGATTTAAAGTCATTGAAATCCTTGACTCTTGCAGATATTTCAGGGATTGACAATTTGTGGCAGTTGAATGAAACTTTCATTGAGAAACCACCACAGGGGTTGCAAAGCTTCATCTCTATCACAGAGCTACGGATTGAAAAATGCTCAAGTCTTATCTCATTTCCAGAGGTTTGTTTCCTTATCAATCTAAGTACACTTGAGATTATAAATTGCAATGCTCTAACTTCATTACCCAAGGGAATGTATCACAAAAATGCATGTCTTGGAAGTTTGAAAATCAAAGATTGTAATTCTCTAACATTCATTGTAAGAGGCAAATTACCATCATCTCTCAAAAAGATTGAGATACTGGGTTGTGAGAAATTGGAGTATTTGTGGGATGATAATGAGGAAAGTTGTACATCAGTGGTGGATGAAGAGAACCCCAACAATACAAACACATCTCCTCTCGAATACTTGCATGTCGAAAAATGCCCATCTCTCAAGTGCTTATCATCAAGTGGTCATTTACCACATACGCTTCGTACTCTCTCCCTTGTTTCTCTTCCGGAGTTAGAGTCAATAGCAGAGAGTTTTTATAATAACAAGTCTCTCGAAGAGATTTGTGTAATTGGTTGTAGGAATCTTAAAAGTGTATTCAATGGCCTGTACAATCTTAGCCATCTTCGAAAAATAGATATATATGAACGTGAAAGTATTGATTGTTTGGGAGAAGATGGGCCTCCCAACACCAATTTAAGTGAACTTGCAATTGAAGATTGTAAGAATCTAAAAGCCTTACCCAATTGGTTCCACAGCTTCAACTCTCTTAAAAGATTAATATTGAAGGGATGTCCAAGTATGACGTCATTTCCGGAAGAAGGTTTTCCCACCAACCTAACATCTCTTCGCCTTCGTGGTTTAAATATCGAAATGAATAAGGCAGTGCTTGAGTGGGGGTTGCACAACCTAACATCTCTCACGTTTCTCTTTATTGATGGACTTCCAGAAGCAGAATCATTTCCACATCAAGAATTGGAAATGACGTTTCCCCCTTCTCTAACTGATCTCAACATTTGGAATTTCCCAAATTTGAAATGCCTAATGGGTGAGGGTTTTCGAAACCTTAACTCTCTGGAACATCTATACATCTATCATTGCCCAAATTTGAAATCCTTTCCAGAGATTGCCCTACCATCCTCACTTAAATCTCTGTCTATCGAAGGTTGCCCAAATCTCACATCCTTTCCAGAGATTGCCCTACCATCCTCACTTAAATCTCTGTCTATCCTAGATTGCCCAAATTTGAAATCCTTTTCAAAGCTAGGTCTGCCATCCTCACTTTCGAACTTATCGATTTGGTTTTGTCCAGAAGTGAGATCCTTTCCAGAGAGGGGCCTGCCATCCTCACTTTTGTTATTAGATATTAGGAGGTGTCCAAAGCTGAAAGAAGAATGCAAAAGAGAGAAAGGAAAAGAGTGGTCCAAGATTTCCAACATCCCTAACGTTAAGATAGATGACAGATACATCTACGATCCCTTGTGTTGGGAATGAATGAGGTGTACAGAATTCCATAACATGATTGGTATGTCAATCTCTAACTCCTCAAACCTTATTTACATTATAAATGATTTCTGATAGGAGGAAGAATTAATGAATGCTATCACATCATTCCTATGTCACTCTGTGTTTTGCAGATTGAAGAATTATTGGTGGACGGCTCCCAATTGGACTTTAAACTAGGTTGATTGTTATTGGCATCGTTATTGGCATCCAGGGTGAAATGTAAGCGGAAGTATATCAACTTCATTTATTTAAATTTGATATTCACAATTTCAATATCAAATTATAGTCAGTTAGTTAATAATATAAACATTGACACAGCAATGTTTTGGTAAATTGATTAGACCGCAATGTTTGTACAAGAATCAGACAAAAAAACATGCACGTGGGAGGGCTCTTCCTATCTGCCTTCATGTTTTGGTATGTCAATCTCTAACACCTCAATCCATATCTACAACTTCCTCCTTTTTTTCATCTATGTTTATTCTTTGTTGTCCTTCTTTTGTTTTTATATGAACTCAAATTAGGCTTGGATTTGTTGTTCTTCAAGTGAGTGAAAGGCAGTAACTAAGGACCCAGAAGTGAATGAAACTTCTTTGTGCGATTCTTTTTGTTGTCAGTGCTTACATGTTCTTGAATTAAATCTGATTTTTCTGTATATTGTTATGCAGAGTATATATATGAATCACTGGATCACTATGTGAGGAAAGCTTCTCTCATGCCATGTCTGTTTCTTTGTCCTGTGGTGAGGACATCCTTGGACCCTTGGTGTGGACCTTTTCGAGCTTGTCTGTTGATGCTGCGGTGCCGGTCATTAAAGCCTCATGTATAAGTAACTTTTTAAAGCATCAGTAATTCTTTGTTTTTCATATATTTATCCTTCTTTAGTTTTTATATGTACTTTTGTTTTTCAATGGGAAGAATTTGTTTTTTCAGTACCAAAATTGGTTACTAGTTTTATCTCTACTAAGAGTGCAGACTTTGTTGGGAAATTGCAATTGGCATGCCTAATCAGGTAATAACATAGAATTCATTTCCAATATTACGCCATGGCTTGTTTAGTAATTTTGGAATGAATGATTAGTTTCTTTGCTCCTTGCTGAGACAATGCCACAATATTTAGGTTAGGTACACTCGAAGCCCTTGAATTTGATGTTCTTCAACAAATATGCTTCAATGACAACAGATTTCTGCTTCTAGTTGTTGTATCTGGTAATGTACATTTATTTGCTTATGAGTACATTTAATTTTTGTGAAATGCCTATATAGGAATGTTAAGCAATCAATCTTAGTTTCCTTATCATGCTATTCGTTACAGAACAAATGCATTGGTGTATCATCCTTGGTTTTACCATGATACCTGAGATGCAGCCTTCGTCAGTATAAAACCAGCTTAATTAGAGCTGAAGGTAATTCATCTGATCTATCAGAGTTAAGATGCCGTCAAATACTCTCACGTATGAATGAACATCTTGTTCTGCTATTGTTTTATATTTTCAATCTTTCTTGCATCTTATGATAATTTAATGTTGTAGTACATCTTGCCCTTTTGTATCATGCCTGAATCCAATAAGAGGGTCATGGCAGTAGCAAGGATCCAACAGGAATTGAGCTTTTGAGTGAAGCATCCTCCATCCTTATTGAGGCTGAAGATACAGTTGGAATGCAATCGCAAGTGAGAAACCTGAAAATTTTATCCTCCGTGGTGAGCAACCAAGCTACTTTCTTCTCCCCTTATGTAGACTTTTGCTTTCTTTCTAGCACTATCACCTTCTTTCTTGTGTATAATATCCACTTAATTTGTCTCCCTTTTCATTTAGGATGAATTTGACGATTTCTATAAGAACCAACAAGTACAAAAACCGTCACCTTTCCATGTTACACTTCACGAGAAAGGTTCTCCCATGTCCGGTTGTGTATTTCCCTTCCAGCAACAGCTTTTCTATGCATGAAGAGAGCAAAGACAAGGAGATAATGAACCCTCCGTTGAGGGCTTTCAGAGTTGTGTTTTTTCTCTATGCTAATACACAACAGCTTCCGGGCTTCAGAGATAGGACTATCATCTGCCAGTCCCAACATTTTAAATGCCAAGTGTATGTTTTTGTTCTATCTTGATGAAGCTTAATAACAATCATGTACTAAGCAATCAGTTGAGTTCTAGGAGTTTGAATTTGTATGTACTATGTTGACTTTATGGAGTTGATCATAAGAATGTAATCTCTCCAAAGCCTTTCTTGTACATTAGGCCTTGCTTGTATTGACAGCTTTGGCACAATGATAAAATTTATGTGTAAAGGTATAATTCCACGTTTATTTATCTTAATTTTGAGTTTCTATTATTACTCATACAAATTTTGGATCATTTGATCTCCAATTGGATTATTATATTTTTTAAATTTGGATTCCAAATATGTAAAATTCTAATTGTGTTTTTTTATTTCTCAAAATAGACACTTAAAAACTTCAAATTGCATACAGGTTCATGAATTGTTAAACAAATGTTGAAAATCCAAACATAAATTGAAAGGCATGAAATGGAACACTTGAATGATCATATGAACAAATATTGGTAAAATATCAGCCAAAAGTAAGCATATAAGAGAGAAATTAAAACTTCAACATGATACAATTTTAATAATCTCCATTTGCCATCCTGATATAAAGACACAGGAACCACATCTAATATTTGTAACCCTTAACGTACAAGCTCTCCGAAGCCAATCCTCCTCTTCGCTTTGCCCGCCGGACAAGAACGCAATCCCTGGCACCGCTGGTGGAACAGTCCGGCAAAGTGCTGTCACTGTGTACTCTGCTATCACCTCTGGTGCCACTTTCAGAAAATAATATTTTCAAGGCTTTTGTTACCTTAGGACTATCAGAGCCTGGAGTGACCATGTTAGGCTTCAGCAATGTGTCTTCAAGAAGAACATGTTGATCATTCAATGCCTTTGTAAACTGCTGCAAGCACAGTTTCAGTCACAGCAGCACACTTTTTGATGTCATGGCTCCCATCAGTCAATATCTCTGGTTCAACAATGGGGACCAGCCCATTCTCCTGACAAATTATAGCGTAGCGAGCCAATCCCTGTTCATTTTGCTGGATTGACAATTCAGATGGCTCATTAGGACCGATTTTCAGGACAGCAAGCCACTTGGCGAACCGGCACCAGCCTTGTAATACTGCTGGCACCGGGCACCCAATGAGTCGAAACCCTGTGTTGTGGTCTCCCCATTGGTTCCTGCCAACTCAACAGTGCCCTTGTCAACTTTGATCCCTGGAATTACTATTGTTTTCCTGGAGGATTTCAACGAAAGGCTTCCCATCAGAGGTCTTCTAGTAGAGGGTTTCCTCCAAAAGGATGACACCTGAGAGGAAGAGGAGGGCGTTTGGAGACGTAAAGAGGAGTTCGTGGAGGGATTGGCGGTTGGATTCAATGTTTTCGACGTTGATGCTGGCAAGACGCTTGCCAATGGTGCCAGTGCTCTCATCTGCAGCCAAAATTCCCTTCCCTGGTGTGGCAATGTACTTGGCATTCTGGATAAGTTCCTCTGGAGAATATCAAAACAAAGCTTTTGGTTATAGAGATATTTGACAAATTTTAGAAAAAAAAAAGTTATCTAACGAATTTTGAAACCACTCGAATCATGTTTTCGATATACGGTTTACGTGTAAACCTTAGATATTGGAGAGAAAAAGAGAGAGTACCTGCATACTTTCATCATCCTTGGATAAAGCAATGAGTGATCACTCTCTGAGCCAAGTGGGCACTCATCCACTCATCCTCTCTCTCACAAGAACCTGAAAAATATTGTGTGGAAAAGCTCATCCCTCATCATCCACTGTTGTTTTTTTATAACACAAGTACTGGAAGAGGGCACATAACATACAAAAAAGGCAATTCCTAGATGCTACCGATTACACAATCTCAACCACTAGTTCATATTCATCCAAAACATTGCATGTAAAAACATGTTGCTCAAGCTCAGTTGAACCTTTGAGCTCTCTATAGAACAGGAAATGTAAAATAATATACATCCAGGTAAACGAATTCGACCAATAGTTAATATAGCATGGAATTTTATAAATATTTGGGTTCATAAATACATATGTGAAGGGGAGGCTGGTCTAGCAGTTTCAAGTTGTCCCCAAAACTATTCCCTTCAGTCTCAGCCATGCCAAATGGATAACATTTTCTATGTGGGGGTTGGGGTAGCAGTATTACAGGGCAAGAAATTGTAACAGATGGCTCTCACTACCTAATAACTTGTTAATTGGACACTTATTAGATGGTACAAGTTTTTGAATTTAACGATTACTAATGCAAGTGGGAGCACAAAACAAAGTGCCCTGTTCTTCTAATATAGCTAGAAAATTGTGGATGATTGGCACTATAAACTTTTCTGGACAATAATTGTGACGTAGAGTGGAGATTGATTCAAGTCCATAGGGTTTGAAAAATAGTAACTTTTTTCATTCTTTCTAATTGCATGCTCATACCAGAAAAAACTTGGGTATGCCAATGAAAATATTAGCAAGAGTATTCATATTGGTTTGATATACTAATTGTTGTCATGACTTAAAAAAAAAAAAAAAAAAAAATCCGACACCATTTGGGTTAAAATTATCTATCGGGACATAAGTCTAATTTATCTTTCTAAATAAGTTTTGAGATTTTCTTATTTTAATTAATTTAGGAATCCTTAATCCTAGAGAAGTCGAGTTTGTTTTTCTATTTAACCATCAAAATACTTATTTGTCATTATTATTGTGTGAAATAGCAATCCATTAATTAGCTCAAATCTTAATCAAATTTAATTAAATATGTAATTAATAATTTAATTAGATGATGAAGCAAGAAATAAGCATTCTAGTGAAAAATCAGTTGGAACAGTTAATATAAGAATAAATTTTTGTAGAAAAAAAATTGTATTTTCCGATGGCTTGAAGAATACATTAATAATTTTTATTACGAACAAAGAAATCAACATCATTTGGGTCTTAAATTTGAACAAAGTAAAATTACTTTATATAAATGGCAACAAGAGAAGAAGAACGAAACTACTTTGAAAAACAAATCAAGTCCAAGATAGCCGATGCAAGTCATTTGCCGACAATAATTACTCTGTTTTCATTTGTTAATTTATTTTGGAGGAGTATGAAAATGACCATGATGAACCGACACCAATCGAATTAGAGGTATGTCAGAACCCGATGAAATTAAGAGTTAAAAACACAATAAGGAAAGCACTTGAGCTATGAGCTTATAAGTGAACGTGACTAAATTTGTATTTATATAGGTGTGAAGTAATTATTAATTTTATAATTATTAATTTTTTGAAGTATTACATTATTTCGGGGTTTTTTAGGAAGGGAAAAGACTTGAACCCGTAATCTTGTGGTGTATGTGTGAGAGGTTTATTACTGGACCAACCTCATCTTATCAATTTTATCATTACTTAAGTCTTGATTTCATGCACTTGAATCTAAGAAGCAATTGTTTTTTGTATTTTAATAAGCACGCAAGACATTGATTTGTTTTGCCAATGACATATAACATATGGTTGGGCTTTTCTTCTGCTTTTATATATACTCTGGTTTTGCAGTGGCCCCCAATTGGACTTTAAAAGTATGTGAACTTAATTTCTTAAAATTTGATTTTCACTGTTCCTGATATTATACAAACTATAGTTAGTTAGTTAATATTACTAATGACACTACTGGAATTATTTAAGATGATTTGCTTATCATTTGATAATGGGGTGGACTGAAATTAGGCTGCAATTTTTGTGGACTCATAAAAGTTAATGCTCGAATGGTATATTTGGTAATCTTCTATGTTTATTGTTTCCCTTCACTTGAAGTTGGCTTGTTCAGATTTTTAGAAATGTATATACTGTATTTTTGTAATTTACAAACAGAATTAAGTTTGTGTGTTCTAATTCCCGCAATTTGTTTTTCAAGAGAGATGATCCGGGTTTAAAATTTGTGAGAAGATGGGTATGGCATAATGCAAAAGCAGTACATTTAGATGATCCCTAAATGTTTCATTCAAGCTCGAAAACTTTGAAAAGATTCCAGCAAAAAAGCCATATCATGAGAAGATCTAAACTCGTACACTCATCGACCAGGCGAAGTTAATTTTGTTAGGTAAAGCATTTTTATCAGGTAAAGTTCATACGGTTTGTAAAATATAAATATTTTAGTTCTATTTAAAGATAAAGAATGTAATTATGAAAGTAAGATAGATAGTGAAATGACATCTTTTATATTTTCATCGTAAGTTTTGATGCCTGCAAATTGAATTCTACTGAACATTCACGTTTGCTTTTTTTTCAAATCCATGAGTTCTGTTGGAGCGAACATACATGCATGCATGCTCTCTTTGGTTCCATTTACAATGACTTAGACTTTGATGACAACAACCAAAAACATCAATTCAAAAGCTTATGTTACTGTTAGGATCATTTATAATTTTATAACATGTCAAATAATTTTCTTTCTATCTATTTTTTATAATTATAACTCATTGGAATAAAATGATTTAATTTCTTTTAGATATCCATTTTAATAGAGTAAGGGCATGAATGTCAAATTATAGGATTTCAGATGTAGTGTTTCGAAAAAATAAACAACTTAACTTTTTAATTCAGATTTCAGATACCGAAAAACAAACGTGTTGTCTAAACTTTAGATTTCACAACAGTTCAGATCTTTTAAGATCATTTCAGACAAAAAAATAAACGCCACCTTAGTGACGAAGGTTTTGATTTTTGATTTTTATTTTAAAGATGATCTAGTTTTGATTTAATATATTTTTTTAAATTCTTTTAACAATGATTTATTATAATGTTAAAAGACTTATTTCCTATGTGGTATAAAGATAGATTTGTTAGACAATTAACTTAAAATTTTATCTCCAATACTTTTGTTTTAAACTAACACAACGGAAAACACAAATAATATGACCAACGTCAATATTCTGTAAATAACTCTGGAATCCACCAGAAAAAGAGAGAAATATCTCGGAATAATTTTGAATGAAAAGTTAATGAGCCTTTCGGCTTACAAGCATATTTAAAGCAAAACCCTAACCCTAATCCTATAACTTCTACTACGGCTAGGTGACTTGAGGTGGTGTCAATTGGGGTCGAGCGTAGCGTGCCCAATCAGTTACGGCCTACCAAGGGGGTAGGTCGTGCCTAGGCTAGCACAGCACGAAGGTCCGTGTTGTGTGGGGTCAAGAGTTTAGGCTCCCCGTTCCGGCACAGCACGACACGCTAAGCCCATGTACGGCTGTGCCAAGGCGGTCATGCTGACCGTTGGCCCACCAGAATTTTTTTTTTTTTCCAACTTCCAAATTCCAATCGTTGGTTGGAGTAATATTTTTTATTTTTTATTTTTTATTTTTTATTTTTTAAAATTTCAACCGTTGGCTCCAGAAACCAACGGTTGGGTTCACAAATTTTGAAAAGAAATTTACAACAACACTACCCCTCAGCACTTCTATTTTATATTTTTATCCACATTTTAAATTTTTCTATAAATACCCCACTCATTCTAATTTTCATTGGTGTATCATCCTCGGTCCAAATAATTCCAATAGTGTCACTTGTAGCCCAGTGAACCGGCCCAAATAATCATTGAAATGCATGTGTATCATCCTCGCGAGCGAACAATAGCATTGGTGTATCATCCTCAACTTTCCATTACATTTGAGATGTAGCGCTCATAAGCAGAAAATCGGCTTAGAGCTCTAGGTTGTAAGAAGACCAGTCAAAATTAAGATTTGTCAAAAGAGAGATATATCCCTAGAAGAATGATCAAGAAGATATATTCAAATACATCTACGATCTAGAGAAGAATGAATGAGCTCCGTAAAATTCCATCACACCATAATAAACCATATAATTTTAACAAAAATCTACTTTCTTCTTTTCATCAATGTGTATAATTTGTTGTCCTTCCTTGTTTTTACATATGCTCTGTTTTTTTTATTTTGTTTTTTTTTTCAGTGAGTAAGCAAACTATCATTCAATTCTATAATTGTGGATAACCCGCAATTGGACTTAAAAGGAGGTTTATTGTTATTGGCATGAAAGGTGACTAGAAGTACAGTTTTTATCGAAATTTGATATACACAATTTTTTATGTTATACAAACTACAGTTTGTTAGTTAATTAACATCACCAAATATTAACACAACTGGAATTATTTCAGATGATTTGTAAATGATATCAATGAGATGGACTAAAATGAGGCTGCAATATTAGTGCAATTATGAATGGTATATTCGTAAATCATGTATGTTTCACTTCAATGAAATTGGAAAGTTTATACAGATTTTTGAAAATGTACGTGTCCTTAGTTTACTAATGGAATCAAGTTTCTGTGTTGTTATTACGATGAGTAGAATCATGTATGAATGAACTTCTTGCCCTGCTGAATGAGCATGCTGAGTATTATCAGCTGATCAATAGTCTGGGAACTAACAGAGGAAGATGACGACCGCTAATTAACAGTTATTTATTTTTTTTTACTTTTCTTGACTCAACTGGTTCTCTAACTCCATTTTGATGGATCTAATCAGATCAATAACAACAATTTAGAACGATCTAAATCGACACCAGCTCTGATCTTCCTTCTTTTGTCACTAAAAACGATTCCGTTTTTATATTGATTCTTGAGAAGTCGAGCTCAAAAACAGCTGCAATGGAAGTGAAACAGCAGAATTGTTTGATCTTGAAGAACAATTTCCATGGAGTAGAAGAAGAAGAAGAAGTCGAAGCACGAAAATTGAAATTCGAATCGACGATTTGGTCTTAGAAGGTGGGAGTTCTTTCAATTTTTTAGTTGATTGAAATTCGAATTATTTGAAAGTTACGGAATCGATTCTGCTAGTGCCGAAATTTGATTGAGGGTTTTATAATTTTTAATTTAACAAAAATATTAACATCGATCTGTACATCTGCTTCCTTCTTTTTTTTTTTCCGTTCTTTTTAGTGATTTTTATATATTAGTGAACTTTCTTATTCCTCTTTGTGGTGTGATTTTGTATAGGTGAAGTTTATTACTCAAACAACCTTCAATTACTCTTTCTTAGCTTTGGTTTATATGCGTCAAGGGCAGCAGATAATGTTCCATCTTTTCACTCATCAAATGCACAAAATAATATATCTGATTTAAAATATGATATTCTGATATTCTCAAATCATTTATATACTGATTCCGAAACTCATACCAAACTAGTATCTTAGGGAATATCTTACGTAAGTGGGAGAGAATCTCGATGTACACGCAGTGTATGGGAAATACATATCTCACATACACGGCGATATCTCCTCACTCGTGCAGGGTAATAATCTCATATACATATCGATATCTAGTCAACTGTGCAGAGTAATAATTTCACATGCATATCGATATCTGATCGATCGATCGTGCAGAGTAATCTCATATACACAGCAATACTACCGCATGTGTATAGTAATAATCTCACATACACATGCAGGGAAGATAAAAAAGGCTTATACTCTAGATCTGATACCGCTAAGAAGGGTACATTTATGATATCTTAAAATCGCTTTATGAAACATACATAATTTTTTATAAAAACTTTTCTCAAAACTTGCATAAATATTCTTTTCTTTTCCGAAAATTCTCAAAAATAACTTGGATCTGAACATCTGGAAATCTAGAAATATGTCTGAAAATCTAAAAATTTGGAATCATATTTGAAAATCTAGAAATATGGAAATCTGTCTGACAATACTTATACTATTACTCTTTGTAAAATCTTGTTCTATAAATCTAATTCAATACTAATCTATTTCTGAATTCTAAAAATCTATGCATTTCTTAAAACATCTCAAATCTCTTGGAAATCTATTTTCTAAATAAATGAATAAATCATTTATGTCTAATAGCTCTCAAAATTATTAAAGCTAACATATAATTCTGAAATAATTAACTTAATCATATATAAAAACTATCCACTCACAGAACTCCTGTGCTCAAATCTGTTATAGGATAGAATTCCCTCCAGAACTCGTCTATTCCTGGATCCATTCTGAATGTTGATCGCACCATTTATATATATTTAGCCCCCCATTTCCTATATTTTTTACTTGTTTCTTGGACTTTTTTTTGTGTATTTAAGTTTCAAGTGATTTTGGGAATTCAGGGACATTGGTGTAATTTTGGTAAGGCAGGGGTAAAAACGTAAAAATTGAGACATAAATGAAGTTTATGTGATTTTTGATGAATATAAGATCCCAATGTAATTCGCCAGGCCAAATGAAGCCGTACGTTTTGCTTCACAAGTGATGGCACTAAATACACCCCAGCAAACTTCTAAGTAAAGGCTCCAGAGGACACAAGGACCTATTGCTGAATGCACCCAAACTCATTTCTAAAAGCAGCCCATTTAAGCAACCAATTCGCACCCTTAGGCAGCGAAATCCAATACCGCAAAATTACGTCTAGCACCCCTAAGGGTATCTCTCTCTTCTATCTCATGCACACACAGGTCTTGTCTCTCTTATTCTTTTTTCTTTTCTCTCTTTCTCTCACTCTGTTTTTTGTTTTGGTCTTGGTCTTAGCAGAGTCTCTACTCAGTCCTCTCTCTCCCATATCTCTGATTCTCTTCTTTTTCTTTTTATTCTCCAAATTTAATATCTATATATACAAAAATTTTATTATCAGTTCGAACTAACAAAAGTTATATCAGTTTCTTGTATATGCGCCACTGGATTTAAATACTTTGACTGGGCTATATGCAGAGACGTACATATGAGAGGGCTGCCCTAGCTGTAGCCCGGGCATCCCTCCAGAAAAAAAAATATATATATATATAATTGGATAATTATATAAAACCGATAAGGTTTAATAATATTACACTAATATGATATTTTGTCTATTTAGTGAAATGTAACTATTTTTTTTTCAAAGTAAGTTATAAAAATAAACATAATATTATGACTTTTAATATTATAGAATTAAATTATTTACAAGTTTAATTTTTTTTTTTTTTTTAACTACAAATTTAAACAATTGTTTATGTATAAATTTTTACGATGTTCATTCTTGAATCGGTGTCATCTTATTATTAAAAAAATAAACAAATACTTTCATCAAGAATTATATATAAGAAAAAATTATCTTTAATCAATAGCTAGCATGTCCTGCACTTCATTATATCTGTGTATATTGAGAAATAAAATAACAAGGGTTTTCTCTACGGTACACACTAATTTTAATAAATTTAATACAATAATTTGTGAACCATTAATTAAGTATTATAATATATCGTCTAAACAAAAGTAAATAAATCCAACTATTGATAGCTAAAGAGACTTTATAATATTAGTGTATACCAAGGAAAAAAAAAATAATAATATATATATATATATATATAATTTAGCACGGACGGAAAAATTTTCCTAGGTTCGCCCCTGGCTGTATACACTTGTCAATCAAAGTATTTAAATTCAGTGACTCACATGCAAGGAACTGATATATAACTTTTATCAGCTCGAACCGATAATAAAAATTTATATATATATATAAAATTTGTCACCACTTACAAGCACATGCTACTTATCACTTCGATTGAACATGACAGTATGACATCTCGCACAAATGTTATAAATGTACTTTCAACGCAGCTGATTGTCTCTTTATTTATTATTATTTTTTTTTAATCTCAATTCAGATGGGCTTGTTTTGGGCTGAACTTGGACAATTAATTGGGTTGTGTCATACGTTTGGATTTGAATTCTTGTGGTTTGAATTTGAAAGCTGCTTGATGATGCTGCATGTCGGAAATTTCTCATTGCAAGCTCATAAATTGCAATAACAATTTAACACTAGAAGGTTTTATTGATTTTTTTCGTGCTATAATAGTTTATACAACAATACAGTCTTTTGTTATGTTATGCACATGAATATGGTGAAAACAGAGCATGGATTATATATAAATATAGCAGGAATTTAGGCCCACTATAAACAGGCGAAATATACAAAATATGAAATTTAAACTTCAAATTTAAAATTAGAATATATTATCTTACGAACATCTGAATATATAGCTACTCCTACCATAAGGAAATCAATTTTCTATTGAACAAATAGTGTTATTCAGGCATTAGTAAAATGACTTTACTTTGATGGCTTTGATGACGACGGGTGAAATCACACGGTTTTATAGGAATCTAAAACATCAATTGAAAAGCTATATTTTAGGACCATTGCCCTGTATTTTCCCTGCAATAATGCAATGGAAGCATAAAATATCTTAATATAAAATTTAAAACTAAATTAAGAAATTTCAATTTTGAACAATTATTGAATGGTCCACGCTAGTCATCTTTTCCAATTTTTGCGTTAAAGATTTATAACCTAGTCAATTTTGAAACAATTTTGTGATAATAAAACCAAATACTTTTATGAAACACCAAATGAACCAAAAAAAAATGGTCTTCATCATTAATAAGTCAAGTCTGGTGGGTGGAAATTAATGTGAGGTTGGAAGGAAAATGTCATGTTCTTTTAATCCTGCTACAAAGACTTTAATTTTCAACTACAAAACAAGTTGAGTCCACACAGTTTTACAAGATTTTAAAGCTTTAATTCAAAGAATTGAGATTCACTGTTGGGCTATCCTTGTATTCACAGTCTCAATAGATTTTGAAGATCAATGGTTCGGACTTTTTTTTTTTTTTTTTTCACATTTATTATCTTCAAATACAGTGTAATTTTTAAATGTTTTAGGTCAATACACAGAAGAGGATCTTAATTCCAATTGAAAAAGTTAAATTTATTATGGCTTTATTTTAGCCATAAGAAATTTAACTTTGTTTGACAAATAACTGCACTCTGTTTTTGTACACAATCCTTATCTTATTGTAAGTGTCTTGTTTGACAATTCAAAAGTGTATTAAAGTTGTCTTAAATGCCCTGTTCTTTGATTCCTTTTCCAATGACTTGGACTCTGACTTTACAACAACCAAAAACATCAAAATGTGGAATGTCATTTTTCAGCTAGAGTGATGTAAACATTTCTGCATGTTCTTGATGGTCCAAAATGGTGATTAGTAATTTGTGAATCTGATTGAGATGTACACCAAATAAAAGAAACCAAATGATTTATTGTTGAATTTGTGTATTGTCCAATTTCTCTGTGAAATTTCTTTGGATTCCTGAATGATACAAATGTGTAGTGGAGTCTACAGTCTTTTACAAATATAATTGCTCCGTAAAAATACAAATGTGTTTGGTTGTCAAGTCCTCCATATAACTCTTTAATGCAAACAGAGTGTCCTGTTTTCATATTACATTGATTGTATGAGGTCAGATCACTGCTTTCATCGATTCACCAATACATTGAATGTCTGAGAAAAAAATTTCAGAGTGAGAAAAAAATTTGTGTATTGTTCAATTTCTCTGTGACATTTCTTTGGATTCCTGAATGATACTTACAGTTACAGGTGGAGTGGAGTTCACAGTCTTCTACAAATATAATTGAATATAAATGTGTTTGGTTGTCAAGTCCTCCATAAAACTCTTTAATGTAAACAGAGTGTGTTGTTCTCATATCACATTCTTTTTAGTTTTTTACCAATTTCCCATATACTGAGTTTTGAATGTTTGGGACCTACGGACATGTGTGGGGGAGACTTTTATCCTACAGTTGGAGTAGATATCATTGTTATTATGAGAGTATATGTTTAAATATGGAGATATCCCTAAGTGTTTTATTCAAACTCGAGAATTTTAAAAAGATAATCTAGTAAAAAGATATATTACGAGAGGATCTAAACTTGTACATTAATCAACCAAACGGAGTTAATTTTGTTAGGTAAAACATTTTTATGATCATATAGAGTCCACACGGTTTATAAAATATAAATATTTCAGTTTTAGTTGAAGATAAGAAATGTAGATAATGGATTAATGGAATGGCCTCTTTTGTGTTTTCATTTGCTATTTTTTTTCATCAAATTCATGAGTTCTATTGGAGCGAACATACATATGCATGCATGCCCTATTCTTTTTATTGTTTTGACAAGAGATAATAAGTGTGTAAATTCGATCACTTGGAAGACAAATCACCACCGTACTTTTTTTTCGAAAGTGAAAAGTAAAAAATGTAAAAGTAAAAGTTATATTAATTGATTGTTATTATTATTATTATTATTTTATCAAAGTTATCTCTGCTTTAATCAACTTTTGATATTTGAATTTTGTAAAGCTTCCATAGATATCCCACAAACAAACTAACTTTGAGGTAATAACATTTCTAATTCATATACCAATACTAATATCAAATTTGGTACAAAAATAGTAAAATGCTATTTTTGATATGTCATTTTAATATTGTACTCAGGTATACAATTCTTTTTAAAATGTTTATTTTTTATTTTTTATTATTTATAATTATAAAGTTAAAATATACAATTAATATATCGAGAATCGTTTCCTTCTCTATGTTCCCCTTTCACTTCTTCATTGCTTTGTTTCTATTGTCTTCTCTGATTGATATATATATATATAAAAGGAGTTTCATGAGTGATTTGTTTAGTAAAATATTGGGAGGAGAATTTGATGGGTCCTCTGCCATTGAAAAGTAAAATAATTTAGACTTCAGAGCCGTAGCTCAATTAGTAGACGAACGAGCTTAAGGCTAGTAGCTCAAATAATAATTTTTGAGATATGCAAACAAAAGATATAAAATTAATTTGAAAGCTTATGTTAGGATCATTCATTTCTGTGCAATGAAATAGAATCAACAAATATCTCAATATTCATAAATATAAAATAAAAAGTAAATTATTAAAATTCATTTTTGAATGTTGGATAGAGGCAATTATCAATGGTGAAATCCACACCATTCAAATCCCAATTTTTTCAATCTTTAGAGGTGCATACACATTTCAAAGACTATTTTTTGTCAATCCAAGTAATCAGTAAAAGATTATAGATTTTTACGTGGATTGGTGAGTGGCCTGAGTCAAAAGTCTACGATTATTCAATAGAGGTGGAGTCCACTGTCCACAGGGTTTGAAAAGTCTCATTGGAGTCCACTTTCTTCATTATCAATTTTCAGTTGGAAATTTACACTCTGTTCACACAAAACCAAAAACCAATCTCTGATTTTCTTTGCTTGTGTGTGTGAAAAATCCTTTACTGAAAATCTTTTCTTTCGATCAGACCAACGAAACCAAAAACCATGCCTGTGGTGGAGCTCCTTGTTTCAGCTTTCCTTCCGGTGTTGCTTGAAAGATTGACTTCTCCTGAGTTGCTGCAATTTCTGCGTCAGGAGGGGTTAGATTCGAAGATCCAAAAGTGGAAGGGAATGTTGTTGTTGATTCAGGAAGTTCTCGCTGATGCGGAGGAGAAGCAACTGACCAAAACTGCTGTAAAGACGTGGCTTGACGATCTCCGAGAATTGGCTTATGATGCAGAGGATATGCTTGATGAGTTTGCTACTGAGGCTATTGCAAGGGATTTGAAGATGAAAGAACAACAAGCTAGCAAGGTTTGGAAGCTCGTTCCTCCCTGTTTCAGCAATTGGAGTCTTGGAGCTATTAAGTTCAACAATCGTATGAGGTCTAATTTAAAAAATGTCACCAGCCGATTCGACCAACTCTGTAAACTTCGACAAGACCTTGGACTGAAAGCGATTACTGAAGGAACATCATCATCTGATGCTGCACCACCAAGACACCCAACTTCAAGTCATCGAATTGAACCTGATGTTTACGGAAGAGATGAAGACAAGAAGAAAATACTCGAAATGGTGTTGAATGATGCCAACTTCCTCGTTATACCCATTGTGGGTATGGGAGGAGTCGGTAAAACAACGCTTGCTCGAGAGGTGTTCAACGATTCAGAGGTTAGATCTTTTGAGGTCAAAGCGTGGGTGTGCATATCTGATGTTGACTTTGATGTTTTTAGAATCTCAAAGTCAATTCTTGAGAATATTACTGGCTCTTCTTGCAGTCTGAGTAATTTAGCCACTGTGCAGAATAAACTGAAGCAGGAAGTAAATGAAAAAAAATTCCTACTTGTGTTGGATGATGTTTGGAGCATTGATTATGGTCATTGGGAGATCTTACAGTCCCCTTTTAAGGAGGGTGCACTGGGAAGTAGAATAATTGTGACAACACGCCTCCAAGATGTAGCATTAAAAATCACACTCTATGGGTTTCACCCACTGGGTGTTCTATCAGATGAAGATTGTTGGTCGGTATTTTCCATGTGTGCATTTGAGAATAATGAAGCTATTCTGGCACATCATGATATGGAATCAATACGTGAAAAAGTCGTTGAAAAGAGCAAAGGCTTGCCCCTCGCAGCAAAGACTCTTGGCGGCCTTTTACGCTCAAAGCATATAGATGAGCGGTTGGAAATACTGAAGAGCACGTTGTGGGATTTGTCGGAAAATGATAAAAGTGGGATCCCTGCAGCCTTAAAATTGAGTTATCATCATCTTCCTTCTCAGCTAAAGAGATGTTTCACTTATTGCGCAATTTTCCCAAAAGATTATGAATTCGAAGAGGAGGAGCTTGTGTTTTTGTGGATGGCAGAAGATCTTATCCAGCAGTCAACAATAAACAAGCAACAGGAAGATGTAGGACGTGAGTATTTTAAAGATTTATTGTCAAGGTCAATATTTCAACTATCGAGCCGCGAGTATAATAGTTCTAAAGTTGTAATGCATGATCTTGTACATGATTTGGCTGAGTGGGCTTTTGGAGATACAAATATAAGATTGGATGGTGAATTGGCTGCCAATAAGCAACCTGGAGAGTTGAAAAAGGTTCGTCACTTTTCTTACACCGTTGATGAGCACGAAGGCAAAAATAAATTTGCAGTCTTCCATGAAGCTCAGGATTTAAAGGCAAGAGTAAGGACATTCTTGCCGATGTTTGGAAGATCGGTTTATGGTCCTTACATCACAAATCGGGTCCCTTCCGATTTATTGCCGAAACTCAAAAGATTGAGGGTACTTTCACTTAGCTCATATTCAATCTTCGAGCTACCTGATTCAATAGGAGGTTTGAAACATCTAAGGTACCTAAATCTTTCTTGGACTCAGATTATAAGTTTGCCTGAGTCTACAGCCTTGTTGTACAATTTGCAGATTTTGATGTTAAGAGGTTGTTTTCGTCTTGTGAAGTTGCCTTCCAACTTCAGATATTTGACCAAATTGCGTCATCTTGATATTAGAGGTGCAAATTTGATCAAAGAGATGCCGTCGGGAATGAAAGAATTGGAATCTCTGCAGATGTTATCCGATTTTATTGTCGGCAAGGGTGTCGGTTCTAACTTAAAAGATCTGAGGAGTTTGAAGATGCTTCGTGGTGAACTTCGTATTTCAAGATTAGATAATGTGGCCGATTGTGATCCAGCAGATTTAATATTAAGAGATAAGGAAGACTTGAAAGTGTTGTTGCTAAAATGGGGATCTGAATTTGGTTACTCAGGAAACACGGATGTAGAAAAAAATGTACTTGACATGTTACAACCTCATCAACATTTAGCAAAGCTCATAATCACATGTTATGGTGGCACAAGATTTCCATCTTGGGTAGGACATGCATCATTTATCAACATTACCGTGTTAACATTGCAAAGCTGTGAGAAATGCATGTCCTTACCTGCACTTGGTTTATTGCCTTCGCTTAAGGATCTCAAAATCAAAGGGATGAAAATATTACAATATATAGGTTGTGAGATTTATGGAGCTGAAAAGCCTTTTCAATCACTGGAGACTCTTTGTTTTGAAGATTTGCCAGAATGGGAGAATTGGGAACCTAACAAGGAGAACAAGTATGTTGATGCATTCCCTTGCCTCCAAGAGTTGTCCATTGTAAACTGTCCTAAACTCTCAAGACAATTACCAGATTGTCTTCCTTCATTAGAGAAATTTGTGATTAAGAGATGTGAGCAGTTGGTGATTTCATTTTCAAGCCTTCCATTGCTTTGCAAATTAGAAATAGATGGATGCAAAGGGATTGTGTGCAATAGTCCAACGGATTTAAAGTCATTGAAATCCTTGACTCTTGCAGATATTTCTGGGATTGGCAATTTGTGGCAGTTGAATGAAACTTTCATTGAGAAACGACCACAGGGGTTGCAAAGCTTCATCTCTATCACAGAGCTACGGATTAAAAAATGCTCAAGTCTTATCTCATTTCCCGAGGTTTGTTTCCTTATCAATCTAAGTACACTTGAGATTATAAATTGCGATGCTCTAACTTCATTACCCAAGGGAATGTATCACAAAAATGCATGTCTTGGAAGTTTGAAAATCGAAGATTGTAATTCTCTAACATTCATTGTAAGAGGCAAATTACCATCATCTCTCAAAAAGATTGAGATACTGGGTTGTGAGAAATTGGAGCATTTGTGGGATGATAATGAGGAAAGTTGTACATCAGTGGTGGATGAAGAGAACCCCAACAATACAAACACATCTCTTCTCGAATACTTGCATGTCTATAATTGCCCATCTCTCAAGTGCTTATCATCAAGTGGTCATTTACCACATACGCCTCGTACTCTCTCCCTTGTTTCTCTTCCGGAGTTAGAGTCAATAGCAGAGAGTTTTTATAATAACAAGTCTCTCGAAGAGATTAGTGTAAGGTATTGTAGGAATCTTAAAAGTGTACCCAATGGCCTATACAATCTTAGCCATCTTCGAAAAATAGGTATATATAAATGTGAAAGTATTGATTGTTTGGGAGAAGAAGGGCCTCCCAACACCAATTTAAGTGAACTTGCAATTGAATATTGTGAGAAGCTAAAAGCCTTACCCAATTGGTTCCACAGCCTCTACTCTCTTAAAAGCTTAACATTGAAAGGATGTCCAAATATGACGTCATTTCCGGAAGAAGGTTTTCCCACCAACTAACATCTCTTGCAATTGAAGATTGTAAGAATCTAAAAGCCTTACCCAATTGGTTCCACAGCCTCAACTCTCTTAAAAGCTTAACATTGGAAGGATGTCCAAATATGACGTCATTTCCGGAAGAAGGTTTTCCCACCAACCTAACATCTCTTTCAATTAATGTCAAAATGTGTAAGGCAGTGCACAACCTAACATCTCTCACGTCTCTCTCTATTAATGGACGAGTTAGAGAAGCAGAATCATTTCCACATCAAGAATTGGAAATGACGTTTCCCCCTTCTCTAACTCATCTCAACATTAGGAATTTCCCAAATTTGAAATGCCTAATGGGTGAGGGTTTTCGAAACCTAAACTCTCTTGATTCTTTATACATCTATCATTGCCCAAATTTGAAATCCTTTCCAGAGATTGCCCTGCCATCCTCACTTAAATCTCTGTCTATCGAATATTGCCCAAATCTCACATCCTTTCCAGAGATTGCCCTACCATCCTCACTTAAATCTCTGTCTATCGAATATTGCCCAAATCTCACATCCTTTCCAGAGATTGCCCTACCATCCTCACTTAAATCTCTGTCTATCGAAGATTGCCCAAATTTGAAATCCTTTTCAAAGCTAGGTCTGCCATCCTCACTTTCGGAATTAGAGATTTGGTTTTGTCCAGAAGTGAGATCCTTTCCAGAGAGGGGCCTGCCATCCTCACTTTTGAAATTAGATATTACTGATTGTCCAAAGCTGAAAGAAGAATGCAAAAGAGATAAAGGAAAAGAGTGGTCCAAGATTTCCAACATCCCTAAAGTTAAGATAGATGACAGATACATCTACGATCCCTTGTGTTGGGAATGAATGAGGTGTACAGAATTCCATAACATGATTGGTATGTCAATCTCTAACTCCTCAAACCTTATTTACATTATAAATGATTTCTGATAGGAGGAAGAATTAATGAATGCTATCACATCATTCCTATGTCACTCTGTGTTTTGCAGATTGAAGAATTATAGAATGCTATTTGATTATAGAATTGGTGGACGGCTCCCAATTGGACTTTAAACTAGGTTGATTGTTATTGGCATCGTTATTGGCATCCAGGGTGAAATGTAAGCGGAAGTATATCAACTTCATTTATTTAAATTTGATATTCACAATTTCAATATCAAATTATAGTCAGTTAGTTAATAATATAAACATTGACACAGCAATGTTTTGGTAAATTGATTAGACCGCAATGTTTGTACAAGAATCAGACAAAAAAACATGCACGTGGGAGGGCTCTTCCTATCTGCCTTCATGTTTTGGTATGTCAATCTCTAACACCTCAATCCATATCTACAACTTCCTCCTTTTTTTCATCTATGTTTATTCTTTGTTGTCCTTTTTTGTTTTTATATGAACTCAAATTAGGCTTGGATTTGTTGTTCTTCAAGTGAGTGAAAGGCAGTAACTAAGGATCCAGAAGTGAATGAAACTTCTTTATCATGCTATTCGTTACAGAACAAATGCATTGGTGTATCATCCTTGGTTTTATCATGATACCTGAGATGCAGCCTTCGTCAGTATAAAACCAGCTTAATTAGAGCTGAAGGTAATTCATCTGATCTATAAGAGTTAAGATGCCGTCAAATACTCTCACGTATGAATGAACATCTTGTTCTGCTATTGTTTTATATTTTCAATCTTTCTTGCATCTTATGATAATTTAATGTTGTAGTACATCTTGCCCTTTTGTATCATGCCTGAATCCAATAAGAGGGTCATGGCAGTAGCAAGGATCCAACAAGAATTGAGCTTTTGAGTGAAGCATCCTCCATCCTTATTGAGGCAGAAGATACAGTTGGAATGCAATCGCAAGTGAGAAACCTGAAAATTTTCTCCGCCGTGGTGAGCAACCAAGCTACTTTCTTCTCCCCTTATGTAGACTTTTGCTTTCTTTCTAGCACTATCACCTTCTTTCTTGTGTATAATATCCACTTAATTTGTCTCTCTTTTCATTTAGGATGAATCTAACGATTTCTATAAGAACCAACAAGTACAAAAACCGTCACCTTTCCATGTTACAGTTCACGAGAAAGGTTCTCCCATGTCCGGTTGTGTATTTCCCTTCCAGTAACAGCTTTTCTATGCATGAAGAGAGCAAAGACAAGGAGATAATGAACCCTCCGTTGAGGGCTTTCAGAGTTGTGTTTTTTCTCTATGCTAATACACAACAGCTTCCGGGCTTCAGAGATAGGACTATCATCTGCCAGTCCCAACATTTTAAATGCCAAGTGTATGTTTTTGTTCTATCTTGATGAAGCTTAATAACAATCATGTACTAAGCAATCAGTTGAGTTCTAGGATTTTGAATTTGTATGTACTATGTTGACTTTATGGAGTTGATCATAAGAATGTAATCTCTCCAAAGCCTTTCTTGTACATTAGGCCTTGCTTTAAATGACAGCTTTGCTTGAACATTAGGCCTTTCTCTCCTAAGCCTTGCTTGTAATGACAGCTTTGGCACAATGATCAAATTTATGTGTAAAGGTATAATTCCAAGTCTATTTATCATAATTTTGAGTTTCTATCATTACTCATACAAATTTTGGATCATTTGATCTCCAATTGGATTATTATATTTTTTAAATTTGGATTCCGAATATATAAAATTCTAATTGTGTTTTTTTTATTTCTCAAAATAGACATTTAAAAACTTCAAATTGCATACAGGTTCATGAATTGTTAAACAAATGTTGAAAATCCAAACATAAATTGAAAGGCATGAAATGGAACACTTGAATGATCATATGAACAAATAATGGTAAAATATCAGCCAAAAGTAAGCATATAAGAGAGAAATTAAAACATCAACATGATACAATTTTAATAATCCCCATTTGCCACCCTGATATAAAGACACAGGAACCACATCTAATATTTGTAACCCTTAACGTACAAGCTCTCCGAAGCCAATCCTCCTCTTCGCTTTGCCCGCCGGACAAGAACGCAATCCCTGGCACCGCTGGTGGAACAGTCGGGCAAAGTGCTGTCACTGTGTACTCTGCTATCACCTCTGGTGCCACTTTCAGAAAATAATATTTTCAAGGCTTTTGTTAACCTGTGCTTTGAAGACAAATTTAACAAAGCATTTGATTATATATATGTTACTTTGATCCCTGGAATTACTATCTTTTTCCTGGAGGATTTCAACGAAAGGCTTCCCATCAGAGGTCTTCTAGTAGGGTTTCCTCCAAAAGGATGACACCTGAGAGGAAGAGGAGGGCGTTTGGAGACGTAAAGAGGAGTTCGCGGAGGGATTGGCGGTTGGATTCAATGTTTTCGACGTTGATGCTGGCAAGACGCTTGCCAATGGTGCCAGTGCTCTCATCTGCAGCCAAAATTCCCTTCCCTGGTGTGGCAATGTACTTGGCATTCTGGATAAGTTCCTCCGGAGAATATCAAAACAAAGCTTTTGGTTATAGATATATTTGACAAATTTTAGAAAAAAAAAAAGTTATCTAACGAATTTTGAAACCACTCGAATCATGTTTTTGATATACGGTTTACGTGTAAACCTTAGATATTGGAGAGAAAAAGAGAGAGTACCTGCATACTTTCCAACAAAGTATCATCCTTGGATTAAGCAATGAGTGATCACTCTCTGAGCCAAGTGGGCACTCATCCACTCATCCTCTCTCTCACAAGAACCTGAAAAATATTGTGTGGAAAAGCTCATCCCTCATCATCCACTGTTGTTTTTTTATAACACAAGTACTGGAAGAGGGCACATAACATACAAAAAAGGCAATTCCTAGATGCTACTGATTACACAATCTCAACCACTAGTTCATATTCATCCAAAACATTGCATGTAAAAACATGTTGCTCAAGCTCAGTTGAACCTTTGAGCTCTCTATAGAACAGGAAATGTAAAATAATATACATCCAGGTAAACTAATTCGACCAATGGTAAATATAGCATGGAATTTTATAAATATTTGGGTTCATAAATACATATGTGAAGGGGAGGCCATTCCCCTCAGTCTAGCAGTTTCAAGTTGTCCCCAAAACTATTCCCCTCAGTCTCAGCCATGCCAAATGGATAACATTTTCTATGTGGGGGTTGAGGTATCAGTATTACAGGGTAAGAAATCGTAACAAATGGCTTTCACTACCTAATAACTTGTTATTTAGACACTTATTCGATGGTACAAGTTTTTGAATTTAACGATTACTAGCTGCATCAACGCAAAACTAACTCAGTATGTATTAATATGTTAATGGAATGAACAAAGTATTTCAAACTCTGTTAATACATTTTATATAAAACATTGGTTGGTGTTTTCTGGCCCTATAGATAACTCTTTAATGCAAGTGGGAGCACAAAACAAAGTGCCCTGTTCTTCTAATATAGCTAGAAAATTGTGGATGATTGGCACTCTAAACTTTTCTGGACAATAATTGTGACGTAGAGTGGAGATTGATTCAAGTCCATAGGGTTTGAAAAATAGTAACTTTTTTCATTCTTTCTAATTGCATGCTCATACCAGAAAAAACTTGGGTATGCCAATGAAAATATTAGCAAGAGTATTCATATTGGTTTGATATACTAATTGTTGTCATGACTTTAAAAAAAAAAAAAAAAAAAAAAAACCGACACCCTTTGGGTTAAAATTGTCTATCGGGACATAAGTCTAATTTATCTTTCTAAATAAGTTTTGAGATTTTCTTATTTTAATGAATTTAGGAATCCTTAATCCTAGAGAAGTCGAGTTTGTTTTTCTATTTAACCATCAAAATACTTATTTGTCATTATTATTGTGTGAAATAGCAATCCATTAATTAGCTCAAATCTTAATCAAATTTAATTAAATATGTAATTAATAATTTAATTAGATGATGAAGCAAGAAATAAGCATTCGAGTGAAAAATCAGTTGGAACAGTTAATATAAGAATAAATTTTTGTAGAAAAAAAATTGTATTTTCCGATGGCTTGAAGAATACATTAATAATTTTTATTACGAACAAAGAAATCAACATCATTTGGGTCTTAAATTTGAACAAAGTAAAATTATTTTATATAAATGGCAACAAGAGAAGAAGAACGAAACTACTTTGAAAAACAAATCAAGTCCAAGATAGCCGATGCAAGTCATTTGCCGACAATAATTACTCTGTTTTCATTTGTTAATTTATTTTGGAGGAGTATGAAAATGACCATGATGAACCGACGCCAATCGAATTAGAGGTATGTCAGAACCCGATGAAATTAAGAGTTAAAAACACAATAAGGAAAGCACTTGAGCTATGAGCTTATAAGTGAACGTGATTAAATTTGTATTTATATAGGTGTGAAGTAATTATTAATTTTATAATTATTAATTTTTTGAAGTATTACATTATTTCGGGGTTTTTTAGGAAGGGAAAAGACTTGAACCCATAATCTTGTGGTGTATGTGTGAGAGGTTTATTACTGGACCAACCTCATCTTATCAATTTTATCATTACTTAAGTCTTGATTTCATGCACTTGAATCTAAGAAGCAATTGTTTTTTGTATTTTAATAAGCACGCAAGACATTGATTTGTTTTGCCAATGACATATAATATATGGTTGGGCTTTTCTTCTGCTTTTATATATACTCTGGTTTTGCAGTGGCCCCCAATTGGACTTTAAAAGTATGTGAACTTAATTTCTTAAAATTTGATTTTCACTGTTCCTGATATTATACAAACTATAGTTAGTTAGTTAATATTACTAATGACACTACTGGAATTATTTAAGATGATTTGCTTATCATTTGATAATGGGGTGGACTGAAATTAGGCTGCAATTTTTGTGGACTCATAAAAGTTAATGCTCGAATGGTATATTTGGTAATCTTCTATGTTTATTGTTTCCCTTCACTTGAAGTTGGCTTGTTCAGATTTTTAGAAATGTATATACTGTATTTTTGTAATTTACAAACAGAATTAAGTTTGTGTGTTCTAATTCCCGCAATTTGTTTTTCAAGAGAGATGATCCGGGTTTAAAATTTGTGAGAAGATGGGTATGGCATAATGCAAAAGCAGTACATTTAGATGATCCCTAAATGTTTCATTCAAGCTCGAAAACTTTGAAAAGATTCCAGCAAAAAAGCCATATCATGAGAAGATCTAAACTCGTACACTCATCGACCAGGCGAAGTTAATTTTGTTAGGTAAAGCATTTTTATCAGGTAAAGTTCATACGGTTTGTAAAATATAAATATTTTAGTTCTATTTAAAGATAAAGAATGTAATTATGAAAGTAAGATAGATAGTGAAATGACATCTTTTATATTTTCATCGTAAGTTTTGATGCCTGCAAATTGAATTCTACTGAACATTCACGTTTGCTTTTTTTTCAAATCCATGAGTTCTGTTGGAGCGAACATACATGCATGCATGCTCTCTTTGGTTCCATTTACAATGACTTAGACTTTGATGACAACAACCAAAAACATCAATTCAAAAGCTTATGTTACTGTTAGGATCATTTATAATTTTATAACATGTCAAATAATTTTCTTTCTATCTATTTTTTATAATTATAACTCATTGGAATAAAATGATTTAATTTCTTTTAGATATCCATTTTAATAGAGTAAGGGCATGAATGTCAAATTATAGGATTTCAGATGTAGTGTTTCGAAAAAATAAACAACTTAACTTTTTAATTCAGATTTCAGATACCGAAAAACAAACGTGTTGTCTAAACTTTAGATTTCACAACAGTTCAGATCTTTTAAGATCATTTCAGACAAAAAAATAAACGCCACCTTAGTGACGAAGGTTTTGATTTTTGATTTTTATTTTAAAGATGATCTAGTTTTGATTTAATATATTTTTTTAAATTCTTTTAACAATGATTTATTATAATGTTAAAAGACTTATTTCCTATGTGGTATAAAGATAGATTTGTTAGACAATTAACTTAAAATTTTATCTCCAATACTTTTGTTTTAAACTAACACAACGGAAAACACAAATAATATGACCAACGTCAATATTCTGTAAATAACTCTGGAATCCACCAGAAAAAGAGAGAAATATCTCGGAATAATTTTGAATGAAAAGTTAATGAGCCTTTCGGCTTACAAGCATATTTAAAGCAAAACCCTAACCCTAATCCTATAACTTCTACTACGGCTAGGTGACTTGAGGTGGTGTCAATTGGGGTCGAGCGTAGCGTGCCCAATCAGTTACGGCCTACCAAGGGGGTAGGTCGTGCCTAGGCTAGCACAGCACGAAGGTCCGTGTTGTGTGGGGTCAAGAGTTTAGGCTCCCCGTTCCGGCACAGCACGACACGCTAAGCCCATGTACGGCTGTGCCAAGGCGGTCATGCTGACCGTTGGCCCACCAGAATTTTTTTTTTTTTTCCAACTTCCAAATTCCAATCGTTGGTTGGAGTAATATTTTTTATTTTTTATTTTTTATTTTTTATTTTTTAAAATTTCAACCGTTGGCTCCAGAAACCAACGGTTGGGTTCACAAATTTTGAAAAGAAATTTACAACAACACTACCCCTCAGCACTTCTATTTTATATTTTTATCCACATTTTAAATTTTTCTATAAATACCCCACTCATTCTAATTTTCATTGGTGTATCATCCTCGGTCCAAATAATTCCAATAGTGTCACTTGTAGCCCAGTGAACCGGCCCAAATAATCATTGAAATGCATGTGTATCATCCTCGCGAGCGAACAATAGCATTGGTGTATCATCCTCAACTTTCCATTACATTTGAGATGTAGCGCTCATAAGCAGAAAATCGGCTTAGAGCTCTAGGTTGTAAGAAGACCAGTCAAAATTAAGATTTGTCAAAAGAGAGATATATCCCTAGAAGAATGATCAAGAAGATATATTCAAATACATCTACGATCTAGAGAAGAATGAATGAGCTCCGTAAAATTCCATCACACCATAATAAACCATATAATTTTAACAAAAATCTACTTTCTTCTTTTCATCAATGTGTATAATTTGTTGTCCTTCCTTGTTTTTACATATGCTCTGTTTTTTTTATTTTGTTTTTTTTTTCAGTGAGTAAGCAAACTATCATTCAATTCTATAATTGTGGATAACCCGCAATTGGACTTAAAAGGAGGTTTATTGTTATTGGCATGAAAGGTGACTAGAAGTACAGTTTTTATCGAAATTTGATATACACAATTTTTTATGTTATACAAACTACAGTTTGTTAGTTAATTAACATCACCAAATATTAACACAACTGGAATTATTTCAGATGATTTGTAAATGATATCAATGAGATGGACTAAAATGAGGCTGCAATATTAGTGCAATTATGAATGGTATATTCGTAAATCATGTATGTTTCACTTCAATGAAATTGGAAAGTTTATACAGATTTTTGAAAATGTACGTGTCCTTAGTTTACTAATGGAATCAAGTTTCTGTGTTGTTATTACGATGAGTAGAATCATGTATGAATGAACTTCTTGCCCTGCTGAATGAGCATGCTGAGTATTATCAGCTGATCAATAGTCTGGGAACTAACAGAGGAAGATGACGACCGCTAATTAACAGTTATTTATTTTTTTTTACTTTTCTTGACTCAACTGGTTCTCTAACTCCATTTTGATGGATCTAATCAGATCAATAACAACAATTTAGAACGATCTAAATCGACACCAGCTCTGATCTTCCTTCTTTTGTCACTAAAAACGATTCCGTTTTTATATTGATTCTTGAGAAGTCGAGCTCAAAAACAGCTGCAATGGAAGTGAAACAGCAGAATTGTTTGATCTTGAAGAACAATTTCCATGGAGTAGAAGAAGAAGAAGAAGTCGAAGCACGAAAATTGAAATTCGAATCGACGATTTGGTCTTAGAAGGTGGGAGTTCTTTCAATTTTTTAGTTGATTGAAATTCGAATTATTTGAAAGTTACGGAATCGATTCTGCTAGTGCCGAAATTTGATTGAGGGTTTTATAATTTTTAATTTAACAAAAATATTAACATCGATCTGTACATCTGCTTCCTTCTTTTTTTTTTTCCGTTCTTTTTAGTGATTTTTATATATTAGTGAACTTTCTTATTCCTCTTTGTGGTGTGATTTTGTATAGGTGAAGTTTATTACTCAAACAACCTTCAATTACTCTTTCTTAGCTTTGGTTTATATGCGTCAAGGGCAGCAGATAATGTTCCATCTTTTCACTCATCAAATGCACAAAATAATATATCTGATTTAAAATATGATATTCTGATATTCTCAAATCATTTATATACTGATTCCGAAACTCATACCAAACTAGTATCTTAGGGAATATCTTACGTAAGTGGGAGAGAATCTCGATGTACACGCAGTGTATGGGAAATACATATCTCACATACACGGCGATATCTCCTCACTCGTGCAGGGTAATAATCTCATATACATATCGATATCTAGTCAACTGTGCAGAGTAATAATTTCACATGCATATCGATATCTGATCGATCGATCGTGCAGAGTAATCTCATATACACAGCAATACTACCGCATGTGTATAGTAATAATCTCACATACACATGCAGGGAAGATAAAAAAGGCTTATACTCTAGATCTGATACCGCTAAGAAGGGTACATTTATGATATCTTAAAATCGCTTTATGAAACATACATAATTTTTTATAAAAACTTTTCTCAAAACTTGCATAAATATTCTTTTCTTTTCCGAAAATTCTCAAAAATAACTTGGATCTGAACATCTGGAAATCTAGAAATATGTCTGAAAATCTAAAAATTTGGAATCATATTTGAAAATCTAGAAATATGGAAATCTGTCTGACAATACTTATACTATTACTCTTTGTAAAATCTTGTTCTATAAATCTAATTCAATACTAATCTATTTCTGAATTCTAAAAATCTATGCATTTCTTAAAACATCTCAAATCTCTTGGAAATCTATTTTCTAAATAAATGAATAAATCATTTATGTCTAATAGCTCTCAAAATTATTAAAGCTAACATATAATTCTGAAATAATTAACTTAATCATATATAAAAACTATCCACTCACAGAACTCCTGTGCTCAAATCTGTTATAGGATAGAATTCCCTCCAGAACTCGTCTATTCCTGGATCCATTCTGAATGTTGATCGCACCATTTATATATATTTAGCCCCCCATTTCCTATATTTTTTACTTGTTTCTTGGACTTTTTTTTGTGTATTTAAGTTTCAAGTGATTTTGGGAATTCAGGGACATTGGTGTAATTTTGGTAAGGCAGGGGTAAAAACGTAAAAATTGAGACATAAATGAAGTTTATGTGATTTTTGATGAATATAAGATCCCAATGTAATTCGCCAGGCCAAATGAAGCCGTACGTTTTGCTTCACAAGTGATGGCACTAAATACACCCCAGCAAACTTCTAAGTAAAGGCTCCAGAGGACACAAGGACCTATTGCTGAATGCACCCAAACTCATTTCTAAAAGCAGCCCATTTAAGCAACCAATTAGCACCCTTAGGCAGCGAAATCCAATACCGCAAAATTACGTCTAGCACCCCTAAGGGTATCTCTCTCTTCTATCTCATGCACACACAGGTCTTGTCTCTCTTATTCTTTTTTCTTTTCTCTCTTTCTCTCACTCTGTTTTTTGTTTTGGTCTTGGTCTTAGCAGAGTCTCTACTCAGTCCTCTCTCTCCCATATCTCTGATTCTCTTCTTTTTCTTTTTATTCTCCAAATTTAATATCTATATATACAGAAATTTTATTATCAGTTCGAACTAACAAAAGTTATATCAGTTTCTTGTATATGCGCCACTGGATTTAAATACTTTGACTGGGCTATATGCAGAGACGTACATATGAGAGGGCTGCCCTAGCTGTAGCCCGGGCATCCCTCCAGAAAAAAAAAAAATATATATATATATATATATATATAATTGGATAATTATATAAAACCGATAAGGTTTAATAATATTGCACTAATATGATATTTTGTCTATTTAGTGAAATGTAACTATTTTTTTTTCAAAGTAAGTTATAAAAATAAACATAATATTATGACTTTTAATATTATAGAATTAAATTATTTACAAGTTTAATTTTTTTTTTTTTTTTAACTACAAATTTAAACAATTGTTTATGTATAAATTTTTACGATGTTCATTCTTGAATCGGTGTCATCTTATTATTAAAAAAATAAACAAATACTTTCATCAAGAATTATATATAAGAAAAAATTATCTTTAATCAATAGCTAGCATGTCCTGCACTTCATTATATCTGTGTATATTGAGAAATAAAATAACAAGGGTTTTCTCTACGGTACACACTAATTTTAATAAATTTAATACAATAATTTGTGAACCATTAATTAAGTATTATAATATATCGTCTAAACAAAAGTAAATAAATCCAACTATTGATAGCTAAAGAGACTTTATAATATTAGTGTATACCAAGGAAAAAAAAAATAATAATATATATATATATATATATAATTTAGCACGGACGGAAAAATTTTCCTAGGTTCGCCCCTGGCTGTATACACTTGTCAATCAAAGTATTTAAATTCAGTGACTCACATGCAAGGAACTGATATATAACTTTTATCAGCTCGAACCGATAATAAAAATTTATATATATATATAAAATTTGTCACCACTTACAAGCACATGCTACTTATCACTTCGATTGAACATGACAGTATGACATCTCGCACAAATGTTATAAATGTACTTTCAACGCAGCTGATTGTCTCTTTATTTATTTATTTTTTTTTTAATCTCAATTCAGATGGGCTTGTTATGGGCTGAACTTGGACAATTAATTGGGTTGTGTCATACGTTTGGATTTGAATTCTTGTGGTTTGAATTTGAAAGCTGCTTGATGATGCTGCATGTCGGAAATTTCTCATTGCAAGCTCATAAATTGCAATAACAATTTAACACTAGAAGGTTTTATTGATTTTTTTCGTGCTATAATAGTTTATACAACAATACAGTCTTTTGTTATGTTATGCACATGAATATGGTGAAAACAGAGCATGGATTATATATAAATATAGCAGGAATTTAGGCCCACTATAAACAGGCGAAATATACAAAATATGAAATTTAAACTTCAAATTTAAAATTAGAATATATTATCTTACGAACATCTGAATATATAGCTACTCCTACCATAAGGAAATCAATTTTCTATTGAACAAATAGTGTTATTCAGGCATTAGTAAAATGACTTTACTTTGATGGCTTTGATGACGACGGGTGAAATCACACGGTTTTATAGGAATCTAAAACATCAATTGAAAAGCTATATTTTAGGACCATTGCCCTGTATTTTCCCTGCAATAATGCAATGGAAGCATAAAATATCTTAATATAAAATTTAAAACTAAATTAAGAAATTTCAATTTTGGACAATTATTGAATGGTCCACGCTAGTCATCTTTTCCAATTTTTGCGTTAAAGATTTATAACCTAGTCAATTTTGAAACAATTTTGTGATAATAAAACCAAATACTTTTATGAAACACCAAATGAACCAAAAAAAAAATGGTCTTCATCATTAATAAGTCAAGTCTGGTGGGTGGAAATTAATGTGAGGTTGGAAGGAAAATGTCATGTTCTTTTAATCCTGCTACAAAGACTTTAATTTTCAACTACAAAACAAGTTGAGTCCACACAGTTTTACAAGATTTTAAAGCTTTAATTCAAAGAATTGAGATTCACTGTTGGGCTATCCTTGTATTCACAGTCTCAATAGATTTTGAAGATCAATGGTTCGGACTTTTTTTTTTTTTTTTTTCACATTTATTATCTTCAAATACAGTGTAATTTTTAAATGTTTTAGGTCAATACACAGAAGAGGATCTTAATTCCAATTGAAAAAGTTAAATTTATTATGGCTTTATTTTAGCCATAAGAAATTTAACTTTGTTTGACAAATAACTGCACTCTGTTTTTGTACACAATCCTTATCTTATTGTAAGTGTCTTGTTTGACAATTCAAAAGTGTATTAAAGTTGTCTTAAATGCCCTGTTCTTTGATTCCTTTTCCAATGACTTGGACTCTGACTTTACAACAACCAAAAACATCAAAATGTGAAATGTCATTTTTCAGCCAGAGTGATGTAAACATTTCTGCATGTTCTTGATGGTCCAAAATGGTGATTAGTAATTTGTGAATCTGATTGAGATGTACACCAAATAAAAGAAACCAAATGATTTATTGTTGAATTTGTGTATTTTCCAATTTCTCTGTGAAATTTCTTTGGATTCCTGAATGATACAAATGTGTAGTGGAGTCTACAGTCTTTTACAAATATAATTGCTCCGTAAAAATACAAATATGTTTGGTTGTCAAGTCCTCCATATAACTCTTTAATGCAAACAGAGTGTCCTGTTTTCATATTACATTGAATGTCTGAGGTCAGATCACTGCTTTCATCGATTCACCAATACATTGAATGTCTGAGAAAAAAATTTCAGAGTGAGAAAAAAATTTGTGTATTGTTCAATTTCTCTGTGACATTTCTTTGGATTCCTGAATGATACTTACAGTTACAGGTGGAGTGGAGTTCACAGTCTTCTACAAATATAATTGAATATAAATGTGTTTGGTTGTCAAGTCCTCCATAAAACTCTTTAATGTAAACAGAGTGTGTTGTTCTCATATCACATTCTTTTTAGTTTTTTACCAATTTCCCATATACTGAGTTTTGAATGTTTGGGACCTACGGACATGTGTGGGGGAGACTTTTATCCTACAGTTGGAGTAGATATCATTGTTATTATGAGAGTATATGTTTAAATATGGAGATATCCCTAAGTGTTTTATTCAAACTCGAGAATTTTAAAAAGATAATCTAGTAAAAAGATATATTACGAGAGGATCTAAACTTGTACATTAATCAACCAAACGGAGTTAATTTTGTTAGGTAAAACATTTTTATAATCATATAGAGTCCACACGGTTTATAAAATATAAATATTTCAGTTTTAGTTGAAGATAAGAAATGTAGATAATGGATTAATGGAATGGCCTCTTTTGTGTTTTCATTTGCTATTTTTTTTTCATCAAATTCATGAGTTCTATTGGAGCGAACATACATATATATATATATATATATATATATATATTTGCTTCAAGTCGGAACACAAAAGGTTAGGTTGACATTAAAAGGAGTTTCATGAGTGATTTGTTTAGTAAAATATTGGGAGCAGAATTTGATGGGTCCTCTGCCATTGAAAAGTAAAATAATTTTAGACTTAAAGAACCGTAGCTCAACCGGTAGACGAACGAGTTTAAGACTAGTAGCTCAAATAATAATTTTTGAGATATGCAAACAAAAGATATGAAATTAATTCGAAAGCTTATGTTAGGATCGTTCATTTCTGTGCAATGAAATAAAATCAACGAATATCTCAATATTCATAAATATAAAATAAAAAGTAAATTATTAAAATTCATTTTAGTAGCTCAAATAATAGAAGTGGAGTCCACTGTCCACAGGGTTTGAAAAGTCTCATTGGAGTCCACTTTCTTCATTATCAATTTTCAGTTGGAAATTTACACTCTGTTCACACAAAACCAAAAACCAATCTCTGATTTTCTTTGCTTTTGTGTGTGACAAATCCTATACTGAAAATCTTTTCTTTCGATCGGACCAACGAAACCAAAAACCATGCCTGTGGTGGAGCTCCTTGTCTCAGCTTTCCTTCCAGTGTTGCTTCAGAAATTGACTTCTCCTGAGTTGCTGCAATTTCTGCGTCAGGAGGGATTATATTCGGAGATCAAAAAGTGGGAGAAAATGTTGTTGTTGATTCAGGCAGTTCTCGCTGATGCGGAGGAGAAGCAACTGACCAACACTGCTGTGAAGACGTGGCTTGACGATCTCCAAGACTTGGCTTATGATGCAGAGGACATGCTTGATGAGTTTGCTACTGAGGCTATTGCAAGGGATTTGAAGATGAAAGAACAACAAGCTAGCAAGGTTTGGAAGCTCGTCCCTCCCTGTTTCAGCAATTGGAGTCTTGGAGCTATTAAGTTCAACAATCGTATGAGGTCTAATTTAAAAAATGTCACCAGCCGATTCGACCAACTCTGTAAACTTCGACAAGACCTTGGACTGAAAGCGATTACTGAAGGAACATCATCATCTGATGCTGCACCACCAAGACAACCAACTTCAAGTCATCGAATTGAACCTGATGTTTACGGAAGAGATGAAGACAAGAAGAAAATACTCGAAATGGTGTTGAATGATGCCAACTTCCTCGTTATACCCATTGTGGGTATGGGAGGAGTCGGTAAAACAACGCTTGCTCGAGAGGTGTTCAACGATTCAGAGGTTAGATCTTTTGAGGTCAAAGCGTGGGTGTGCATATCTGATGTTGACTTTGATGTTTTTAGAATCTCAAAGTCAATTCTTGAGAATATTACTGGCTCTTCTTGCAGTCTGAGTAATTTAGCCACTGTGCAGAATAAGCTGAAGCAGGAAGTAAATGAAAAAAAATTCCTACTTGTGTTGGATGATGTTTGGAGCATTGATTATGGTCATTGGGAGATCTTACAGTCCCCTTTTAAGGCGGGTGCACTGGGAAGTAGAATAATTGTGACAACACGCCTCCAAGAGGTAGCATTAAAAATCACACTCTATGGGTTTCACCCACTGGGTGTTCTATCAGATGAAGATTGTTGGTCGGTATTTTCCATGTGTGCATTTGAGAATAATGAAGCTATTCTGGCACATCATGATATGGAATCAATACGTGAAAAAGTCGTTGAAAAGAGCAAAGGCTTGCCCCTCGCAGCAAAGACTCTTGGTGGCCTTTTACGCTCAAAGCATATAGATGAGTGGTTGGAAATACTGAAGAGCACATTGTGGGATTTGTCGGAAAACGATAAAAGTGGGATCCCTACAGCCTTAAAATTGAGTTATCATCATCTTCCTTCTCAGCTGAAAAGATGTTTCACTTATTGCGCAATTTTCCCAAAAGATTATGAATTCAAAGAGGAGGAGCTTGTGTTTTTGTGGATGGCAGAAGGTCTTATCCAGCAGTCAACAAAAAACAAGCAACTGGAAGATGTAGGACGTGAGTATTTTAAAGATTTATTGTCAAGGTCAATGTTTCAACTGTCGAGTAGCGAGTATAATAGTTCTACAGTTGTAATGCATGATCTTGTACATGATCTAGCTGAGTGGGCTTTTGGAGATACAAATATAAGATTGGATGGTGAATTGGCTGCCAATAAGCAACCGGGAGAGTTGAAAAAGGTTCGTCACTTTTCTTACACCGTTGATGGGTGCGATGGTAACAATAAATTTGCAGTCTTCCATGAAGCTCAGGATTTAAAGGCAAGAGTAAGGACATTCTTGCCGATGTCTGGAGGAAGAGTGGTTTATGGTCCTTGCATCACAAATTGGGTCCCTTCCGATTTATTGCCGAAACTCAAAAGATTGAGGGTACTTTCTCTAAGCTCATATTCAATCTTCGAGCTACCTGATTCAATAGGAGGTTTGAAACATCTAAGGTACCTAAATCTTTCTTGGACTCAGATTAGAAGTTTGCCTGAGTCTACAGCGTTGTTGTACAATTTGCAGATTTTGATGTTAAGAGGTTGTTTTCATCTTGCGAAGTTGCCTTCCAACTTCAGATATTTGACCAAATTGCGTCATCTTGATATTAGAGGTGCAGATTTGATCAAAGAGATGCCGTTGGGAATGAAAGAATTGGAATCTCTGCAGATGTTGTCCGATTTTATTGTCGGTAAGGGTGTCGGTTCTAACTTAAAAGATCTGAGGAGTTTGAAGATGCTTCGTGGTGAACTTCGTATTTCAAGATTAGATAATGTGGCCGATTGTGATCCAGCAGATTTAATATTAAGAGATAAGGAAGACTTGAAAGTGTTGTTGCTAGAATGGGGATGGGGATATGGATTTAATGACTCACGAAACACGGATGTAGAAAAAAATGTACTTGACATGTTACGGCCTCATCAACATTTAGAAAAGCTCGCAATCACATGTTATGGTGGCACAAGATTTCCATCTTGGGTAGGACATGCATCATTTATCAACATTACCGTGTTAACATTGCACAGCTGTGAGAAATGCATGTCCTTACCTGCACTTGGTCTATTGCCTTCGCTTAAGGATCTCAAAATCAAAGGGATGAAAATATTACAATGTATAGGTTGTGAGATTTATGGAGCTGAAAAGCCTTTTCAATCACTGGAGACTCTTTGTTTTGAAGATTTGCCAGAATGCGAGAATTGGGAACCTAACAAGGAGAACAAGTATGTTGATGCCTTCCCTTGCCTCCAAGAGTTGTCCATTGTAAACTGTCCTAAACTCTCAAGAAAATTACCAGATTGTCTTCCTTCATTAGAGAAATTTGTGATTAAGAGATGTAAGCAGTTGGTGATTTCATTTTCAAGCCTTCCATTGCTTTGCAAATTAGAAATAGATGAATGCAAAGGGATTGTGTGCAATAGTCCAACGGATTTAAAGTCATTGAAATCCTTGACTCTTGCATATATTTCTGGGATTGGCAATTTGTGGCAGTTGAATGAAACATTTCTTGAGAAGCCACTGCAGGGGTTGCAAAGCTTCATTTCTATGACAGAGCTATTGATTGAAAATTGCTCAAATCTTATCTCATTTCCAGAGGTTTGTTTCCTTATCAATCTAAGTACACTTGAGATTAGAAATTGCAATGATCTAACTTCATTACCCAAGGGAATGAATCACAAAAATGCATGTCTTGGAAGTTTGAAAATGGAAGTCTGTGATTCTCTAAAATTCATTGTAAGAGGCCAATTACCCTCATCTCTTAAAAGGCTTGAGATCAAAAGTTGTGAGAAATTGAAGTATTTGTGGGATGATAGAGAGGAAAGTTGTACATTTGTGGTAGATGAAGAGAACAACAACAACACAAGCACATCTCTTCTGGAATACTTGGAGGTCAAAGAATGCCCATCTCTCAAGTGCTTATCATCAAGTGGTCATTTACCACATACGCTTCGTACTCTCTCCCTTGTTTATCTTCCGGAGTTAGAGTCAATAGCAGAGAGTTTTTATAATAACAAGTCTCTCGAAGAGATTAGTGTAAGGTATTGTAGGAATCTTAAAAGTGTACCCAATGGCCTATACAATCTTAGCCATCTTCGAAAAATAGGTATATATAAATGTGAAAGTATTGATTGTTTGGGAGAAGATGGGCCTCCCAACACCAATTTAAGTGAACTTGCAATTGAAGATTGTAAGAATCTAAAAGCCTTACCCAATTGGTTCCACAGCTTCAACTCTCTTAAAAGATTAATATTGAAGGGATGTCCAAGTATGACGTCATTTCCGGAAGAAGGTTTTCCCACCAACCTAACATCTCTTCGCCTTCGTGGTTTAAATATCGAAATGAATAAGGCAGTGCTTGAGTGGGGGTTGCACAACCTAACATCTCTCACGTTTCTCTTTATTGATGGACTTCCAGAAGCAGAATCATTTCCACATCAAGAATTGGAAATGACGTTTCCCCCTTCTCTAACTCATCTCAACATTTGGAATTTCCCAAATTTGAAATGCCTAATGGGTGAGGGTTTTCGAAACCTTAACTCTCTGGAACATCTATACATCTATCATTGCCCAAATTTGAAATCCTTTCCAGAGATTGCCCTACCATCCTCACTTAAATCTCTGTCTATCGAAGGTTGCCCAAATCTCACATCCTTTCCAGAGATTGCCCTACCATCCTCACTTAAATCTCTGTCTATCCTAGATTGCCCAAATTTGAAATCCTTTTCAAAGCTAGGTCTGCCATCCTCACTTTCGAACTTATCGATTTGGTTTTGTCCAGAAGTGAGATCCTTTCCAGAGAGGGGCCTGCCATCCTCACTTTTGTTATTAGATATTAGGAGGTGTCCAAAGCTGAAAGAAGAATGCAAAAGAGAGAAAGGAAAAGAGTGGTCCAAGATTTCCAACATCCGTTGTGTGATGATAGATAACAGAAACATCTACGATCCCTTTTGTTGGGAATGAATGAGGTGTACAGAATTCCATAACATGATTGGTATGTCAATCTCTAACTCCTCAAACCTTATTTACATTATAAATGATTTCTGATAGGAGGAAGAATTAATGAATGCTATCACATCATTCCTATGTCACTCTGTGTTTTGCAGATTGAAGAATTATAGAATGCTATTTGATTATAGAATTGGTGGACGGCTCCCAATTGGACTTTAAACTAGGTTGATTGTTATTGGCATCGTTATTGGCATCCAGGGTGAAATGTAAGCGGAAGTATATCAACTTCATTTATTTAAATTTGATATTCACAATTTCAATATCAAATTATAGTCAGTTAGTTAATAATATAAACATTGACACAGCAATGTTTTGGTAAATTGATTAGACCGCAATGTTTGTACAAGAATCAGACAAAAAAACATGCACGTGGGAGGGCTCTTCCTATCTGCCTTCATGTTTTGGTATGTCAATCTCTAACACCTCAATCCATATCTACAACTTCCTCCTTTTTTTCATCTATGTTTATTCTTTGTTGTCCTTCTTTTGTTTTTATATGAACTCAAATTAGGCTTGGATTTGTTGTTCTTCAAGTGAGTGAAAGGCAGTAACTAAGGATCCAGAAGTGAATGAAACTTCTTTATCATGCTATTCGTTACAGAACAAATGCATTGGTGTATCATCCTTGGTTTTACCATGACACCTGAGATGCAGCCTTCGTCAGTATAAAACCAGCTTAATTAGAGCTGAAGGTAATTCATCTGATCTATCAGAGTTAAGATGCCGTCAAATACTCTCACGTATGAATGAACATCTTGTTCTGCTATTGTTTTATATTTTCAATCTTTCTTGCATCTTATGATAATTTAATGTTGTAGTACATCTTGCCCTTTTGTATCATGCCTGAATCCAATAAGAGGGTCATGGCAGTAGCAAGGATCCAACAGGAATTGAGCTTTTGAGTGAAGCATCCTCCATCCTTATTAAGGCTGAAGATACAGTTGGAATGCAATCGCAAGTGAGAAACCTGAAAATTTTATCCGCCGTGGTGAGCAACCAAGCTACTTTCTTCTCCCCTTATGTAGACTTTTGCTTTCTTTCTAGCACTATCACCTTCTTTCTTGTGTATAATATCCACTTAATTTGTCTCTCTTTTCATTTAGGATGAATTTGACGATTTCTATAAGAACCAACAAGTACAAAAACCGTCACCTTTCCATGTTACACTTCACGAGAAAGGTTCTCCCATGTCCGGTTGTGTATTTCCCTTCCAGCAACAGCTTTTCTATGCATGAAGAGAGCAAAGACAAGGAGATAATGAACCCTCCGTTGAGGGCTTTCAGAGTTGTGTTTTTTCTCTATGCTAATACACAACAGCTTCCGGGCTTCAGAGATAGGACTATCATCTGCCAGTCCCAACATTTTAAATGCCAAGTGTATGTTTTTGTTCTATCTTGATGAAGCTTAATAACAATCATGTACTAAGCAATCAGTTGAGTTCTAGGAGTTTGAATTTGTATGTACTATGTTGACTTTATGGAGTTGATCATAAGAATGTAATCTCTCCAAAGCCTTGCTTGTAATGACAGCTTTGGCACAATGATCAAATTTATGAGTAAAGGTATTATTTGTATAATTCACAGTCTATTTATCATAATTTTGAGTTTCTATCATTACTCATTCAAATTTTTGATCATTTGATCTCCAATCGGATTATTATATTTTTTAAATTTGGATTCCGAATATGTAAAATTCTAATTGTGTTTTTTTATTTCTCAAAATAGACACTTAAAAACTTCAAATTGCATACAGGTTCATGAATTGTTAGACAAATGTTGAAAACCCTAACATAAATTGAAAGGCATGAAATGGAACACTTGAATGATCATATGAACAAATATCGGTAAAATATCAGTCAAAAGTAAGCATATAAGAGAGAGATTAAAACTTCAACATGATACAATTTTAATAATCCCCATTTCCAACCCCGATATAAAGACACAGGAACCACATCTAATATTTGTAACCCTTAACGTACAAGCTCTCGGAAGCCAATCCTCCATCACCACCGCCTGTGTACTTGCCGAGAGTGGCCTCAGAATTGGCCTTGCACCTGGCCAGGAATGCCTCCTGAGCTTTGGCAACATTCTCCTTCTTTCCACCCCATGTCTTGAGTGTGCTTTGTTGAAGAGCTCGTCCAAATGAGAATGCCAGTGTCCATGGCTTCAACACCTCTAGCTTGTTCATGGCGTCTAGGTTCACCGTTGCCTCCTCTTCGCTTTGCCCGCCGGACAAGAACGCAATCCCTGGCACCGCTGGTGGAACAGTCCGGCGAAGTGCTGTCACTGTGTACTCTGCTATCACCTCTGGTGCCACCTTTAGAAAACAATATTTTCAAGGCTTTTGTTAACGTGTGCTTTGAAGACAAATTTAACAAAGCATTTGATATGCTTTATAAAGTATATATATGTTACCTTAGGGCTATCAGAGCCTGGAGTGACCATGTTAGGCTTCAGCAATGTGCCTTCAAGAAGAACATGTTGATCATTCAATGCCTTGTAAACTGCTGCAAGCAGAGTTTCAGTCACAGCAGCACACTTTTTTATGTCATGGCTCCCATCAGTCAATATCTCTGGTTCAACAATGGGAACCAGCCCATTCTCCTGACAAATGATAGCGTAGCGAGCCAAACCTTGTGCATTTTGCTGGATTGACAATTCAGATGGCTCGTTAGGACCAATTTTCAGGACAGCACGCCACTTGGCGAACCGGGCTCCAGCCTTGTAGTACTGCTGGCAACGGGCACCCAATGAGTCTAAACCCTGTGTCGTGGTTTCGCCATTGGTTCCTGCCAACTCAACACTGCCCTTGTCAACTTTGATCCCTGGAATTACTTTGTTTTCCTGGAGGACTTCAACGAAAGGCTTCCCGTCAGAGGTCTTCTGGTAGAGGGTTTCCTCGAAAAGGATGACACCTGAGAGGAAGGAGAGGGCGTTTGGAGACGTAAAGAGGAGTTCGCGGAGAGATTGGCGGTTGGATTCAATGTTTTCGACATTGATGCTGGCAAGACGCTTGCCAATGGTGCCAGTACTCTCATCTGCAGCCAAAATTCCCTTCCCTGGTGTGGCAATGTACTTGGCATTCTGGATAAGTTCCTCTGGAGAATATCAAAACAAAGCTTTTGGTTATAGAGATATTTGATAAATTTTAGAAAAAAAAATGTTATCTAACGAATTTTGAAACCACTCGAATCATGTTTTCGATATACGGTTTACGTGTAAACCTTAGATATTAGAGGGATTGATATATATATATAGAGAGAGAGAGAGAGTACCTGCATACTTTCCAACAAAGGCAGACATGGTTAATGCAGAGGATAGAGTTGGATACAGGAAATTAGGTACAAGACGAAAATGCAAAGACAAACTAACACAAGCACCACTCTATATAGATCAGTTACTGATGGAATATACCAACAGAATCCAACCAAGCCGTTTATCGACACGTGTAAAGAGATTAGCCCATCGAAGGTTATCATCCTTGGATAAAGCAATGAGTGATCACTCTCTGAGCCTAGTGGGCACTCATCCACTCATCCTCTCACTCACAAGAACCTGAAAAAATATTGTGTGGAAAAGCTCATCCCTCATCATCCTCTGTTGTTTTTTTATAACACAAGTACTGGAAGAGGGCACATAACATACAAAAAAGGCAATTCCTGGATGCTACTGATTACACAATCTTAACCACTAGTTCATATTCATCCAAAACATTGCATATAAAAACATGGTGATCAAGCTCAGTTGAATCTTCGAGCTCTCTATAGAACAGGAAACGTAAAATAATATACACCCGGACAAACGAATTGAACCAATAGTAAATATAGCATGGAATTTTATAAATATTTGGGTTCATAAATACATATGTGAAGGGAAAGCTGGTCTAGCAGTTCCAAGTTGTCCACCAAAACTATTCCCCTCTCAGTCTCAGCCATGCCAAATGGATAACATTTTCTATGTGGGGGTGGGGTAGCAGTATTACAGGGCAAGAAATCGTAACAGATGGCTTTCACTACCTAATAACTTGTTATTTAAACACCCTTTTTAGGGTATCTCTTAAGAACGTAAAAATATGTAATAATCAAACAACCCCGCAGCTTAACGCAGAAGTTTCGGAAAATGGAAAAAACAGAGATCCAAAAATGAATACTATAGGTTCAATGGAATCAAAATTGTTAAAAAAAAAAAAAAAAATTTAAAAAAAAACTGAAATGCAAAGCCCAGCTTAATGAAGTCAAGCAAGTAAAGCCGATTCCCCAAACTTTGTGTAGATGATAATCTGATAAATGAATGGCTGGTTGAACAATCAGCTGCTCTAGTTTGACGATATCTGAGTGAGCATCACTTCATCATCATCTGTACCAAAATATCGGTCTCCAAATTCACCCATGCCAGGAACAACACGAAAATCTTCATTCAAACCGATATCTATCTCAGATGTCACTATCTTTATTCTTGGGAAGCTTTTGCAGACCACATGTACACCCTGAGGTGCCTGGTAAGAAACATAGACACAGTTGGGTAAGTAGAAATTTCCCATATGAAGACATCAGACCAAGAAAATCCATAACAAAACTTGGTATGAGAATTTAATCAATACAAGAACTCGAGAATTAAATGCACTTACAGATATGAGATTGAGAAATATGATATTTGGCTCTGGTACACCCTTGCTTATAAGTAAAGATATAGCTTGAACAGCCGAGTTTCCTGTAAGAAGTAATGATATTTATATTAGGCTAATGGCAGCTAGTTAGCTATTAAGCATTCAAATAGTTTTCACTAAATTGCAGATGCCCTTAATAGCTAATATTTTTTAGGCTGCCTGATTGACACAGAACAGTGAGGGCCACCGGTAATTGCACCAGTGCAAGTATTAAGCTTAGGTCTGCATAAATTTAGTTAAGGCAATGCAAAGTGGCAAACTTAAGATGGGAATCAAACTGACGACATGCACGTTTTCCAGCTTGAATGAGACAAACCTGTTCCTAGAATAGGATCCAACAGTAACACATGCCTTTCTGAGATGTCTTGCGGCAATTTTTCATAGATTAGCTGCCAAATTGTTGAACTGTCAGATGAAACTTGAGGATACACAGACGACCAAAAGCAGGTATAGTGAAAAGAGGAAATTGACTTTACAAACCTGCTGACCATTGTCGCCTTCCCTATGAATAAGAATCTTGCCGATCTTGATACCTTTACAACATGCTCGCAAAGCATTCTCCATGCTCTCCCCACTTGCATCAATTTGATAGAGTATTAACAAGCAGTTTAACAACTTATTATGCAAAGGAAAACAATGAAAAAAGAAAAACCGAGAAAGAAAAGGAAAAGATGAAGTTCATAAGACATAGTAAGTTACTGAGCAAGTTGGTAGTTAGTACAATAATATTCATAGTAAAACATCAATAAGCAATAACTTGCCCACAACACCAAAAAAACCATCACAACAACACTACTGATAACCTCGTATTCATTGCAAGACAGAATCAAGCTAAAAAGTGATAAAAAGGAGATTTCAAAGTGAGTTAACATGTACCTCCTAATAACAGAGACGCCACATAACCTCTTACAAAAATCTACACCAGTATATACAGATCCTGCATTCATAATAAAAGAGAAATGTTGTGAACGAAAAGCATCAGCAATTAAAGTTACACAGCTATATGAAAAACAAACAACCAAAGAAGTTTTAATAAGCAAAAACAATGACGACAACAACACATGCCAAGAGATGAAAGTAATAAAATTATGATTTTTCTCAGATTTTAGCATATTGTCATTTTCAACACCATTGAGGAGACTTGTTGAGTTGCATTAAGAAAAATTGGGCTAATGTTTATTAAATCTTGGAAGGAAACAGAAGACATTTTCAGTTTGTAGAAAAGCATAATAATCAGCGAGTCTGAAAAAATCTCCAAGGTCCAGACATCACATGCATTAAACAAACACAAGCAAAAACGAACCAGAACAAGAATTATTATGGTCTATGTGAGAAATTACGAATGGTAGGTACAACATTGAGTAAGGTTTTCTTACCAGTTGGAGTAATCACTTGCTTCTCCGTAAATGGAAGATGTCCCAAGCCATGTTCGACAACCTGGCAAAGGTGCAACAGACATGATGAATGGACAAAGAAAAAGAAAGAACTTGTTTCTTCCATTACAGTGAAGGAAACATGAAACAGGAGTATATACCCACCAAACGAATCAACCGATCTGCATAAAAAACGAAGTCATGTTTTGTTGTTTGAGCATCACGTATAAGGGTATGCATACCCCTTATCTGCAAGAGATCAGCAACTATTATAAAAATATTACGATGCAACAAGAAACTGAAAAATGAAGCACCAGCCCCACCCACACACTCAACACCATGTTAGCTGGTAGTATTGAAGTGATACCTGAAAGGTTGAATGAATGACATAAAGATTAGGGTATATTTTACAGAGATCATGCTGGCCAAGTTTTGTGCGAATATGTTGCACAATCAAATCAATGGCTACATGATTATCTCCTCCGCGGGGAATAATGATGTCTGCATATTTCTTTGTTGGAAGTATAAAGTCGTCGAAAGCAGGCTTGACAAATTTTGAGTACTGCATTCAAATTAATTAAGTATTAACATCTCACATGACATGTTAAATATATAAGCATGAGGAACCGAATTATCCAAATAAAAATAAAAAGCTAAAAAAGAAGAGGGAATTATATATATATATACAGATTTTCTATTATCAGTTCGTCCTGACAATAAATATATCGAGACGAAGAATGTGGACTACTAGATTTACATACTTTGACTCAAAGTGTATGCAATTGTCAAAACTTTTTCATAATCTGTGGTCTACATTCTTCGCCCCGATATATTTATTGACAGGACAAACTGACAATAGAAAGAATGTATATATATATACATGTAACCTAGATTTGATGCAATCATGGTTCATTTATGAAATGAAGAGAGAGAGAGAGAGAGAGAGAGAGAGAGAGAGAGAGAGAGAGAGAGAGAGAAACTAAGATAATGTATTTTATTTTCATCCATTTGGTTATACAGAGAGGTAATAAGTATATAGGGAAAAATAAGAGGAAAAGTTTCAACGATTTTCTCCTCTATTTCATCTGTCTTGATTTATGAATCAACAACAGAATAAAAGGGAAACTTAATATTTTCTCTTCCTTTTTCTTTTATCATGGAGAAGTAAACAGAATGTGAAGGTCAGAAAGACTAAACAATATTCACAAAGTAGATTCCTCTCAACCTCCTAGAGTGGAATACTCTAGGCAATGATCTTAAGTACAGGTGACAAAATTAGGTACATTTAAGATCTTATTCCCACTACCTCAATATAGGTCTTTTGCAGCACAAAATATATGTTGACATTTTTCTCTAGCAAAAAACATAGAAATTGAAGTGTACTCCTTAATATCTCCAAGGAGTTCCAATAAAACAGTATGTAAACTCATGCTGTCATTCTTCAATATCAAAATCTATGCTAATCTAATAGGTAAAGTACAAAGATCTTACCTGATCAAGTACAGTACCAATATCTCTACCCTTCTCAACAGTATCACGCCTTATTCTCCTCGCCAGACGTACATCAGCATCTGCACTGAAAATTTTATAATGTAAAATAACAGCCCAACTTAGTAACACAATGAAGTGACATATAAAACACATTCCTAATACAAGTCATTCTCTAAACAACAATGTTAGGAACCATTGGTTTCACCAATTTGGTATCAAAACCATCTGAAGGAACCAAAGCAACACCAAGTTACTGAACACTTGGGTATAAATATCGTAACCTAAATCTTTTATATATATAGGAATACTAGTAACTTAATCTGTATCGGGTACTACATATGAAAAGGTTCAGGACTAAATGAAGGATTGTAGATAACATATTACTGCAACTAAGTCAGTTTTGTTTCCTAATCTGATATATGTATAAGTGGTCATTCATCCAGCCAACTCCAGTTTTAGCAAAGCTAGATTCTGCCTGTACCCCATAAATAACTTTTTATACCCCAATATAATTAAAAACTTCAAAACTTGTACCAGAAATAATGCCACAATACCATTCATCATTTCAATTAGATGCAAGTTAAGAAAAATATGCCAGCTGGTGACTGTTATACCCTGAGATTGATATCTAGCACTTATTGGAAATATTAACAACCTGTATCTACAAATATCTTCATGTTCATCAGCTCTCGAACACGAGGATCATGGAAAATAAGTATGCCTTCCAAAAGTATAACATCTGAAGGATTGACCTGCATTAAACACAGTGCAAATACGTCATATAATAGCTCTTTATATAGAGAGCCTAGGCTAGAGAACCTGATTAAATTATTCTGAAAGGCAAAAGAAGTCGTGTACAAAAACCGTTCAAAGTTATAGTACAACAGCTGTGTCACTCTCACTCATACACTAATAAAAAAAATATAAGATTCATCAAAGCACCTTCCACCTATGATTGTATTTTATATATATATATATATATATATATATTTGCTTGTGTCAGATAATTCCCCCTATGATTATATTTGTATTTATGGTACTGTCTAATAGATCATACACAGCCGAAGATAACAAAAGCACAAAACTTTACTGTATAGACACCACAAATCCACATTGGGGAGCAGTGACCATGTTTGTAAAAACAGCGTGACAACATGGATTACCAGAACAATATCTTATATTTAAAACAAATAATTTTTAGAAAAATCTTATTAATACTAAAGTTCAGGAGAAAATGCTAGCACGTACAAAGAGCAAATTGATGTTCTTAAATTATGAGTATATACATATACACTTTGTTGAATATAGTAATTGTGAAACTCTTCAAAGGAAAAGAACAAGCAATCAAAACTTTATATTTACTCCACAACATCTGCTATAGATATTTGCAGTTAAGATTGGCAACTACACGTCAAATGGCATGTGTCTAGACCATAAGATATACGTACCCTTCTTGCTGGAAAGACATTATTTTTGTAACTCTTAAAGTCATAGTTTGAAATATCTACAGCTTTCCCATGCCTCAACTTCTCCATAGAAGATAATAACTGATCAGTGTCGAATGCATCTGAAAGTAAGAGAAATATTGCATTTAAATGTCTGAGCCAGCAGAAACTTGGGGGAAAAAGTATGGATGGAAGAGAAAGTAAACAACATAATTTATTCTTTTTCGACTGCTTAAATTTAAACAAGTTTGGTTTGGCTTTATATTTTCCAATCAACGAATTCTATGTCTTTACAACAAATGCTGATATGCAATCTTAATATGACCACAGTTCAGGAAAAAATATAAGTATATAACTAAGTAAAAGATCACAGCACGAACAAATGGCTTCAGCTCTTAGTTTATCTAAATTCCATCATTGCACAATAGAATTCAGTACAAACAATTGATTCCTGATATTTCAAATTTATATCACATTAACGCCCTCACCAGGATGGTCAAAGTTGTATTCATGAACTCTAGCAAGTTCCTCTTCAGTCAGATTGTGATAAAAGGAATCCTGCCAAATTGTTCATATAAAATTATGTATTTGCGAAGGAAAAAATGCTCATCTCATACAACACACCAAAGATTGCAACATGAATCTTTCATAAATTAGTGTTATAGCAGGGCAAAACCAGAAAAAAGGAGTTCAAAAAGAGATCTAAGTTTTACATCAAGTTTCATTAAGGCCAAATTTTTGAGACAAGACTGTAACAAGGCAACCAGATAGCACATAATTTAAAAGATGTTAAATAAATAAGCTAAGCATATACAAACTGAAAGAAGCACAAAAGAAATCCAAAATCCGAATGTCAAATAAATTAGGTGGATGGCTAGCTCATATTCAACATAACCTATTTCGTTGATGTTCAAAACTGACAATGATTTTTTTATTGTCATTGTTATTTGGTTCAACATTACCGAAATTGTCACAAACATCTGATTTAGTTAATGGCCGAGAGGATATGATTAATTCTCTCAATTCTGTAAGTATCTTAGTTCTTATGCAGTAAGAGGATGACAACTCCCCTTTGTAAAGCTTAACAATACATTAGAATCTAAAATAAAATGCCTGCTGAGGGGTTTGTGATTTAGCAGGTAAGAGTTCTATCCACATGACACCAAAATTAATTTCGTATCGAGAAATACATTACCTGGTTGACAAGTACAACACGTTGATCATGAAGCTGCTGAATAATCATATCACAAACAGTAGTCTTCCCAGATGCTGCTCCCCCAGCAACTCCTGCAACATTAAAACGAAACCTGAATATATGAGAGAAGCTACCCCGCGATTTCATGATATAATTACACAAAAGCATTGCATTGGAAAATTTCAAAGAATGAGAACATAATTAACCAAACACCAAGCAACTCTTCCATAGAATATTGCATGTCAAATCTTACCAATGACAAAAGGTTGTTTAAGCACATTATCAGCAGCAGAAGTCGTTGGCTGCCCCGTTTCTGTATTTCTAGCCTCCAAATTATCCATATGAAACCCAGAAAAATGGACCCCTGAAGAGGCCTCGATCATATCTACCACCGATTTAGAACCCATCGTATGCAAATGCCTACAATTCAAAAAATAAACAAAAGCAAGGTGAGGGAATAAGCAATAGTCATCCAAATCAAGCTATGAAACTTTCAATTCCTCGCAAGAAAAAATCATGAAAGCTACTCAATCATTAAGAAAAATTCAAGACTTCATAGTAATCATAATGTTGTAACATTTTCACTCATGTGGAAACATACAAAAACTGAAACAATCATGCATTATGGCAACACAATACAATGCTTCAATTACATAATCCTGATAGCACTAGATCATTCACAACCTTCCTAATCTAATGCCACTAATTCCAGTTGTGTGCCGCGTAAAACAAACCTATGTTTTTTCTATTTTTTTGTTCTTTAACTAATAAGACAAACCCATATCAGAAAACAACATTTAACACAACAAACAAGCTGAGTTCACTTCAGTTTTTACTGCATGTCTACATTACACACACACACACACACACACATGTACATAAACATAAGTACACATAGAAACAGATTAAAATTTAAAACACACTAAAGATCATAAATTTTCATTATCATAATCAACAATCGTACATAATCACCAGTCTTAACACCCAGATCAGCCAAATGAATTCAGAAGAAATAAAATTTAAAAATCAAAATCAAAACTTTGATCAGCAAGACAATAACTTTAGATCAAACAAACCATATTTCAGATTCAACCTGCTCATCAACCACCACCCCAGATCACTAACAGTGAATGTATTTTCCCAAAACAACAATAACAACATCAAATGCATATCTTTCAAACATCTATAACATACCTGTTAAAGCTACACCAATAAAGAGACAAACAGACAGAGATTTAAAGGACAGGTCTTGTAAGAAAGTAAAAAAAAAACCCTTTTTTTTCTGGGTTGGTGTGTTTTTTGTATAATAATTGAAGAGAAGCAACTACAGACACAGAGGAATAGAGGAAAAGAGAGAATTGAACTGGGGTTATAAATAGTGAAGGAGGAGGTTCTAGGTTTGCAAAAAAACGCATGGTTTTTGGATGTATTTACAATGGAGCCCCTGATTTTCTTACTGGTTTTAGAAGATTTTCAGTGTCATTTTATTTTTAGTTATATTTAACTTTTTACTTTGTGTTGTGTCTTGTGTTTAGCAGTAAAGTTCAAGCAGATTGGATAGTGGATTGGAAACTACGGTTTTTTGTTTTTTTTGTTTTTTTGTTTTTTTTTTTTTTTTTTTGATTGGTGTTTTATAGATTAGACCGAGAGTGTTTCCGCGTCAGGGCCAAATCAGATGCGGGGTCCACTTTTGGTGAAAATATTCCATATTTATATCATATAGTATCATATCATATCATATAGTGGTGGTCACGTTTCGTTTTCGTTTTCGGTTTCGGTTTCGGTTTCATGGCCACCCGAAACCAAAACCGAAACTGTAGCCAACAGTTTGGGGACGGTTTTGGTCACGGTTTCGGTCCAGTTTCGGTTTCGGACGGTTTTTCAAAAAATGTGCAACATGGCACCTTCTAATTCGTCTAATTTTTTTTATTTTTTAAAAAAACCAAAGGTAAAAACCATCGGTTTTGGTCGATTTTGAGGAATGTCAAGCTAAAACTGAAACCGTGTATACCGGTTTTCAAACCGTGTATACCTGTTTTCAAACCGACAGTTTAGGTTACGATTTTGGTTCCGGTTTGAACCTTACGGTTCCGATTAAACCGCGGATAAAACCGAAGGTTCAACCGGAACCATGGCCACCTCTAATATCATATGATATGAATAATCGATAAATAATTGATATGATATGAATAATCGATAAATAATATTTCTGTGTATGTGACATGATTACACCGGTTAAATAATAGGCATTCAAATCTTTTGAAATTTCGGTAGAAATATCGCTAATATCATCTTAATATCGGTATATCAACAATATATTTTTATTTTGGTCCTCTAATATTGAGATATTACGGTCTAAATATTGGTATTCACTTCCTTAATTACACCCCCAATATTTTCTCGCACTTTTGTTTAGAGTATATAGTGGTTTTTTGGATTCGAATATGAATTCAATCTTGATTTAAAATTTTACTTGACCTTTTTCATAATTTAATGATACATAAGTTATATATAATTATAGGATAAAGTGTTTCTTTCAAACTCACAAACTAGGATGGGATCTATTTCCTTTAGTTGTTGGATAGTCTGTTTTTACTTTTAAAAGTTTTTGATTTTTTCTTTAATCATTAAATTTAAGATATTAGCTTACTTAATATCTTTATAAGTGTATGTTTTTTTTTATGGCTTTTGTAAAGGCCAAAAACACTTTTTTAATGCTATAAGGTTTTTTGAAGTTTTTTTGTTAATTTTTTTTTTTTAATATTGTTTAGCAAAAATCAAAACAACTTTTTTAATATATGAATTATCCCAACTACCCTTTATAAAATCGAATTTGGGATTTTCCAAAAACTTTTTTTTTTTATAGCTTTTTAAAAACATATAAATTGTTTCAACTATCTTTTATAAATTTTAGATATTCCAACATACAACTCTTTCATTATAAATACATTGTTAACGTTTTTTTTTTTTTTTTTTTTTTTTTTTTTTTTTTTGTAATTTACACAACCAAAAGCTTCTTTTTTTTTTTTTTTAATACCAAAAACTCTACTCAATAAAAAACTATAAAATATCAACTCTAAAAACTCTACTTAAAATGTTGTATCAAACACACTCTAAATATTGTATAAATATTGTACAATAACATGACCGTATACCTCTAGGGATAGTATCATTCCCGCCCCCCCATTATGCAATATTAAAATTTGTCTCCTGTATTTTCATTAACAGTCAGTCTTCCCCCTGAAACTGAAAATATTCACCATATTCCCCCATTTTGTTTCATTAATGGCTAAACCCTTCCCCCCGAAACTGAAAATATTCACCATATTCCCCCATTTTGTTTCATTAATGGCTAAACCCACCCCACTCCCCAAGCTTTCCATATTCCCTGTTTTCCCCTTACACCGATAGGCATTCTGTCATAAATTTAAATAGGCAAGGGTAAAATGGTAACTTGATAAGAAAGTAAAATTTAAAATTATTTAACCTATTATTAAAATAAAAATAATAATATTAAGAAATTAAGAATTATATATATAATAAAATATATAATTGTAATTAAAAAAAAAACTAAAACAATATAAAAAAAATTTTAAAAAAAAAACTTCTCTATGTTTTCACGATGGAGAAGAAAAAGAGAGAAAAGAGAAAAGGGAGGGAAGGGTAGATCGGTGAGGAAGTTTAGCAGGACCGGCGGCAACTGGTTCTGATGTCCGGCGACGATGCAAGGGTCGGCGACAGTGTGAGGGGTGGCGGACTGGAACGAAGAAATAGAAGAGAAAAAGGAAGAGATGAAGAGAAACGATAGGGGCTGGAGAAGATTGCAAACAGCTCGGAGAGGGTTGCGAGGACACCGACAAACGACGCAGGCACACCGTAGAAGCAAATTCAGCAGCGGATTGGGAAGAAAAGCCAGGACCCGCTGTCGACCCGAGACCCGATTTCACTTTGGGTAAAAATTGTTGATTTTGTGTAAAAAGTCTGGGTTTGGGGTTTTGATTTCTGGGTTTGATTTCTTTCTCTCTTTATGGTTTTAGGTTTTTTGTTTTGCTTTTGGTTTATGCTTTTGGATTAGGGTTTTGGATTGGGGATGATGGTTGTGGTTGATTTCGATCGGGTGTTTTCGACTAGGCTTCGGTGGTTTGATGATGGTAATGGTTTGGTGTTGGTGACTGAAATTTCATGATAGTGGATTGGTGATGATAATGGTGGTTTGGTGTTCATAGATGATTATGTTGTTTATGGGAATGATTTTTTTTATTGACAGATATGGGTATTATTTTTTTGGTTTCAATGTGAAAAAATTGCTTTTCTGATCACATTCATTTCCAGACTCAATTTCTACCATCCACTTCTAAGATGAGCGGTGGAGATTGACTCTGGAGATGTTTTAGTATTTATTTATTTTTATTATTATCTTCATTATCCATCTTTGTGATGAACGGTGATCCATTTGTTTTTTATTTTTCAATTCAATTTTATTAAAAAAATAATTTCATTAGTTTTTTTTTTTAATAATTCTGATTTTGAGAACAAAATTGTCTTTTAACATGAGAATCACCTTTTTAACGGAAAAACTAATGGGAGGATGGAATATGGTGAATATTTGAATTTCAGGGCGAAGACTAGCCATTAAACAAAATACAAGGGGGAGATTTACTAATAGGTCATAATATAGGAGGAAAATGATACTTTCCCTATACCTTTATGATAACAATGATGATTAGTATCATAATGTTAATTTATATATATATATATATGAAAGAGTAACATTTTGGGTGTGATGTATGAACAGAACAATCATTTTATGGTCCACAATGATTAGGATTTGGCATGCATTTACTTGTGTGTTTATCATTTCCTTATATATATATACACGGAAATTTTCCTACGAGGATGTCCTGATAGAATTATATAAGTATATTGAATGTGAGTCACTCGTTTTACATATTTTGACTTGATATGTATGCACTTATCAAATCACTTTTATAAATGAGTGGCTCGCATTCAATATCCTGATAAAGTTATATAAGGATGACCTGACCTGATAGAAACGGGACCGTATATATATATATATGAGTAATATTACTTTGTCCAAATTTAGAGTTCAAATGATTTCACTCATACAATTATAATATAAAAAAATCAAAGATGATGTCATATAATTTAAATACCAAATTCAGAGAAATTAGTATTATTGATTTATATATAACAAATATCAATATTGGACAACATTATTTTATTAAAATGCATAACAATTCACATTGAAATTCAAAAAAATCATATTAAATTATATAAATTTTACATTTTTAGTTTACAAAATTGTACATTACTTTAAGTTGTTGTCCTTCTTATTATTATTGTGTTTAATTCTGTTTTAACTTTTTTTTTTTAATGTAAACAAAAAACGATGGTTGATCTCATCATGTCATATGCACCAACCAATAAATTATTCTTTAAATTACTGCTTTTATAAGTCAAAAAATAAATAAATAATCATTGCTTTTATTTACCATAATATATATATATATATATATATATATATATTACATATTTCAAATGATAAAAAACTCATACAACATTTAATTTTTTTATAAAAAAATATTAAAATTAATAATATAAATAAATAACAAGATAAAAAGATGAAATCCCAAGAAGATTTTCCTTTATAAAAAAAAATAAAAAAATTATTCAAAAAAACAAAAATGTCATGAAAAATTTGTCATGGCATGTGAAGAATGGAGTTGTTAATTGAAATTATTTGATTGGTTATGTGTAGGCCACAGCATTAACTGGTACTGTACAGTAAACAAGATTGTTTGATTTTTTTTTTATTTTTTATTTTTATGCAATTCTTTGAAATTTGAATGGCTGGAAAAGCTTTGATTTCAAATGGTGGGGTCCTATAAGGAATCTTCCAATTTTATCCATGATTCGTTCTTTTATTGGAATTCTGAATTTTTGAGTGAATCATGGATTCATCCGTATGGAATTTAGATTCTCTATTAATCCGATTTTTTTTCTGACCTCACTTAATCTTATGATACATAAGCATTGTAATGAATGTGTAGTTAAGATGTGATTGGTTTTAACAACTATTTTATCAACAACCAATCACATGCTATAAAAAGGTCAGGAAAAAGATCATATTAGTAGAGGATCTAAATCCTAATAAGTGACTCATGTATTTATCATCATCCAAGACCATATGTATTGATAGATAAAACTCCTATTTACTTGCTGAATAGATTAGATCGATTGAAAAAATCATAACTATACTTAACAAAAAGAGTGATGCTATTGGCACACCCCCTACCGATCTATATATACCCCACTTTTTAAATTTTTGACTTAATAAAATAAAATTAAATGTTTTTATTAATTGTTTTGATTTATTTCCAAAACTACCCAATTTAGTTATTTTTCAAACTTAATACACCCCATCTTTGATCTCTGTATACATCTTTCTCTCACCTCCATTAAATGATTTATTTTTTCTTCTTATTATTTTATTTTATTTTGAGTTTTTTTTCTTCTTATTTCATGGTGGAAGAGAAAAAAAAAATAACAGGGTTACTTCAACACAACGATAGCTTAATATCATTCTAAATAACGATTCTTCCATATGCTTGATATCTTTCAAAGACTATTTCATAATATTTTTGTATGTGTGTAAGAAGCAAAATTTAGGGTTTAAGAGTTAAGAAATTTAGAAAAAAAAAAAAAAAAGGTTTAAAAGAACATGGGTTTTTTTTTTTTTTTTTTTTTTTAAAAGGAATGTGGGGTTTTAATAGGTTTACTTTGTAGAAAATTTTTTTCCTTAAATTGTATGTCCCTTTAAGTAATTTTGATAAAGGAAAAAAAAATACTACATAATTAAAAAAGTGGGGCATAAATAGAAGGTAAGGGGTGTGCCAATAGCACCACTCTAACAAAAAAATATATATACTAGAAAAAGCCTAAATACTGCGAAGATTTTTTGTTGCCAATTGGAAAAGGTAGAAGTCCCACTCCTATTAACATAGGAACTAGAAGCGGAATGAAAGGTATGATACAGGAATATTGATATGTATGTTCCATAAAAATAATAATTTTTTTTTTATTTTTAATTAATTGTTTTTGATTTACCAGTTCTTATCTCTTTTAAAAGAGATTTCTAAAATACTAAAAAAGCAACGGAAACTTTTTAAGTTTTTTTCTTTTTGAGTTGGCAATCTGAATTATTCATACATGAAATAAAATATTTAATATTCATTTTATAATTACTAATTAGTTTTCATATATATATATATATATTTATAAAAGTCGGAAATTGTCAATATATATATATGTCGTGACATTTATTTTTGAACTTTGATTGATAAGATTAAAGTGAGAGAAAACTAAAAATCGCTATCAATTATTGATTCTACTACTGGTACTTACCGTACAGTATATACATTTCGTTTAATAATAATAAATAAAATTTTCAACTGATTATATTTTCTAGTATTATATTGAAATGAAAAACAAGTTTTATGGATTAAATACCTCCCAATTATACGTGTGGATATCTGGACTGTATTTGTGATGTTTAATCTCGGTATGTCTCAGCAGATCTCCTATCTGTGTAGTGTCATATATATAAAAATAAAAAATAAAAAATAAAAATTGAAATGAACAATTTATGCAGAGCTAATATTCTTCTCAATAAATTTAATAATTTATATTTGGGTAATTTAGATATACCAATGAATAATAATATTATTTAAAACCAAAAAATAAAATAAAATTATACAAATGGTATGAATTCAATTCAATATTTTATAACTCAACACCAAGCTGTTTCCTTCAAAAAAAAAAAAAAAGTTGTTAATTGTTATTCAATTATAACCTAAATAAAAATTTATTTTTATTTTTTATATATATAACAAACAATTTATTATTTTATGAATTTTTTAGAATGTCCGGTGTAAAGTTGATATTATAGATTAAAAGAATATCGAAAAAAGTTTAAAGTAAGCTATATTCACCTTTTTATGATAATATCTGAATTCTTAAAAAAAAAAAAAATTAAAAAAAAAAATTAAAAAAAAACCTTTTAATTTATAATAATAAAAAGTGGGGACAGATTAATTGTTGCTTTTTTTTTTTGGATTTTTATTCCTTAAAACAAAATCTCTTCTTAAAAAAGAAAAATATTGACACGAAATAGGTTAGGTGTTTATCAAAACCTGTCGATATTAAACATTATATGTGTGGTTCAAATATTTACTATCATAACTCGGAGATATTTACCCTCATAATACCCAGTAGAAAATTCTTTAATATTCACACACATGTTTGTTATGGGAAGTTATGACAATTATTTATTTATTTATTTATTTTAAATATGGGAAGTTATGACAGTTAAATATATATATTTTTCAAACCATTGATTTTTGTGGGTTATTGGATTAGATTCCAACGAAGAATTAATTTCAAGCTGCTATCAAAAAATAATTTTCCAACTTATTGTTAAGTTGCTATCAAAAAATTTAAACAACGATAGCAACCATGGTGTGTCACTGTTGTGTAGTGACATATGTAATAGGGGGTAATTTAACTAAAGTACCCACTTTTTAACGAAATATCACCTATTTAAATGTCTTTATCATATTAACAACTTAAGTCCCTTGTTTTTTAAAAATAATTCACTTTAGCCCGTTTAACTAAAATACTAATGGTTAACTCTAACCAGGAGCGAATGCAAGGGGAGACCCATAGGGGCCGTGGCCCCCCAACCAATGAAAGTCTGAGAAAAAAGATGTATACATGTAATTGCAACTTAGTCCCCCATTTTATTAATAATATAAATTTATTCCATTTATTTTTTATCCAAGGAAAAATCAATCTCTTTTAGTATTTTTCATTTCTCATAATTTCATACATTATTTCTTAATCTAGTCCGTATATGAGTTTAGCTACTATATTAATGGGTTAATTTTTAATCATTGGATTTCAATCAATTGAAAATTTGAAAGAAATTAAAACTATAAAAAAAAAAAATAGCAACCTCTCGTAATTACCCCGCAACTATACATGAACTGTATAGTGCTAAAACCGTCTATATTTGTGTGTATTTTTATTTATTTATTAGGTATGCATTAGAACAAATTAAGACTTTCTTTACTATTTTATTATACAATATCCATCTTGCTTTAAATATTTTATATGAATTATATATTTATTAATTATGAACTATTGAAAGAGATATTGCATATATGCAACAAGATGAAGAGATCATTTTCTCCCAATTTTTTTGATTATGTATATTGAAACGGAAATTGTAAAGAAAATTAAATAAATTTCAAAATAGAGTCTATTTTCATTTTGATTCTCAAAATTATTATTTTGTATTACGTTTTGGTATATTAATATATTTTTATTGTGTGACCATTATTATTAGTTTTTGTCTTGGCCCCCATAATGCAAAAATTCTGGCTTCACCCCGACTCTAACTATATATAAAAGTAAAATTTTACCCTATCATAATGAGTTATTGAGTTTCAAAAATAAATAATATCAAAATGGCTTATAAAAATAAATTATTTTATAAAAAATATAATAATTTAAAAAAAAAAAAAAACTAATGAATTATGGAAAATATAATGTAAAAATAAATAATAAATTGAAAGTATTAAAAAAATTAAAAAGGTATTTCAAAAAAAAAAAAAAAAAGTTTTTTTTAAAAGTAAATGGATTTCCATCATTAGATCTGGATCGATCCAATAGTAGAGATCCATTTACTTTTTCAAAAAAACTTTTCTTTTTGAAATATATATATATTTTTTAAATTATTGAAACTACTTTCAATTTATTATTTATTTTAACTTTATATTTTCCATAATCCATTAGTTTTTTTTTTTAATTTTATGTTTTTAAAATTATTATATTTTTTTGTTTTTTAGAAAAAAAAATCCGGTGTTAATTTATTTTTATAAACCATTTTAATATTATTTATTTTTGAAACTCAATAAATCATTTTGATAGGGGTAAAATTGTACTTGTATATATAATTAGAGTTGATTGTTAGTATTTTGGTTAAATGAACTAAAGCGGTGTAATTTTAGAAAAACAAGGGAATTAAGTTGCTAATATGATAAAAACATTTAAATAGGTAACATTTCATAACAAAGTAGGGAATTTAGTGAAATTACCCATATATAATAGGGACGGTTGATTATTAAATAACTTTAAATATTATTTTTTCAAAGGTATTAATAAAATTGTAAATACGTAGAAATGTTTCTTTTTTATTTTTTTTTTATTTTTATCTTTTTCTTTTTTAAATACATAGAAATGTTTCTTGATAAATACATTATTGTAGACAAGTCTCTTTCAAGCATTTTTGACGTGATTTTGATGAGGAGACACTTTTTTGCATGGTTTTGATTGTTCTTGTATGTTGTTTGTCTTATTATTTTAGACTATATTTATGTTATAATGATTAAGCAAATAAAAAATTAACTTGATTATATATCTATTGTTTACCAAGTTAATTCAAAAACTGTGATCACATGACATATTATTATATATCTTTCAATTTAATGAAGAATTCAAAGGTATTTTTGTTCATACTAGGTTTAAAAAAAAATGTAAATGTTCAAGACAATTCATTCGATAATAGCCATTTTTAAGTTCAACTAAACAAATTTCGAGCACATCACCTCTTAGCAGAACTGGTAGTGTATCTCCCTTCCACCTAAGTTGTAAGGAGTTCAAATCTCACCATACATATTTTACAAGAATGTGTGGGGAGTTTTCTTCTCGGGTTGTGAGAGTAATTATCTTCTGTTATTGGAGTAGATATCTGAACCGCACAAGTATTGTTTAATCTTGACAGGTTCTGACAGTAGCACATGTATTGTTTGGCAGTGAATAATCTTACTGTAATAGTTCTTGTAATACAAATTCAGTGTATGTCCATAAATTACTAGAGTACCCCTAAAATCAGTTTTTTTAAAAACTCGAAACAAACCTGAAATCACAACTAAATTGAAATGTCCAAACTTGAAATCATGCTTAAATTGAAAAATCCAAACTTGAAATCTGGACTAAATTGAAAATTTTCACTTCTTCTTCCTCTTCTTCTTTTAGGTTTTTTTTTTTTTTTTTTTTTTTCAGACCACATCGCCGGCAGAGGGGGGGTCGATTCCGTCGCCCATCGCCATCTCGTCGCCGACGATGCAGCAGAGACCAAACCACCGGACGAACCAACCGTCGCACAAAACAGCAGCCATCGCACGAACTAGCCTGTCGCACGAAACATCGCCGGACGTGGCCCAGAAGGTCGCCAGCGCTCGACGACCCTCAAAAGTGTACCGACGAGAGAGAGAGAGAGAGAGAGAGAGAGAGAGAGAGAGAGAGAGAGAGAGAGAGAGAGAGAGAGAGAGAGAGAGAGAGAGAGAGAGAGAGAGAGAGAGAGAGAGAGTGTGTGTGTGTGTTTTGGGGACCCTTTTTATATGAGGGTTTTTCAGTAATTTCTTAAAAACATGATTATTAACAATTAAAATTTCGTTTATGGTTAGAAACGAATTTTTCATAATATATGTGGACATTTTTAGTAATTTCCACTAACACTAATAACTAGCAACATTAATTAAACATATCCAATTAAAAATTTAGTTTTGATGTAGAAAATATTTGTAGCGGAGAAATGTCAATTTTGAAGGATTGGGAGATGATAGCTGTCAAAGCTTAATTGGTTGGTGCGACTGTTGTGGTGTCTAATTCTGTCTGTCTTGATTATCATCCTCCTCAACAACTTTTGCTTTGTCTGGTATCGATGAATTCTCATCGGTATGAAGAAGTTTCTTTTATATATACATATATATATATATATATATATATTATATATGGAAATTTTCATACGAGGATGTCCTAATAGAATTATATAAGGACATTGAATATAAGCCACTCGTTTTATATAATTTGACTTGGTATGTATACACTTGTCAAATCAGTTTTATAAATGAGTGGTTCATATTCAATATCCTAATAAAGTTATATAAGGATCTCCCGATAGAAACTGTATATATATATATATATATATATATTTGCAAAAAAAAAAAAAAAAAAAAGATATTATTTTCATTATTTTATATGAGAATTGAAGTATGAAATTGAAAAGAGTTGGTTTGGGATTGTTTTTGTATTCATGTTTGAGATTGCTTTTGAAAAGTATGAAAATCTTCTTTTTTTAAATCCGAAAAATAGTTTTCAATTTTCATAAACAATAGAAATACATTAGATTTGAGAAAAAAGAAGAAGTTTATTTTCACTTTCTATAATTTTAACTAATTTTTAAGATATAATTTCTTAACCGTTTAGAAAAATTTATCGTGAGTTACTTTCCAAAACATACTTAATTACTTATAGCAGTTGATCTCGTTAAGTCACTTTTGACCTTTAACTTAACCCGTGTAAGACTTAAAATTAAAAAAAAAAACAAAAAAAAAAAAACAGCCTATTAGAAAAAGCAAAATAGACTTATTGGCACTAGCCCTCTTGAATTGTATGCAAATTTATAATGTACCCCTTAAATGTTTATTTTATGCGTTAAACCTCTTGAACTCTCATTTTTTGGACAAAACATTTATGTATATGCCCCTCAAACAGATGATCATAGGACAATAAAACAAACTATTTGCTAAAAAAAAATGAAAGTTCATGGGGTTTAACACCTAAAATAAACATTCAAGGGACACATTACAAATTCGTATACAATTCAAGGGGTCAATAAGTCAAAAAAATATTGCGAAAAATTGTCTCCAAAAATAATAAATTTGGAGTATAAATGAAAAGGACACAACGATGTTCCAGATTTGATGGAGGAAGATATTTAAAGAAAGTGGGGGCCTCATCAAGTTAATGACAAATCTAGTTGGGCTTTGATTCGGCCCATTTAAGTAGTGTGGGCCCATATTTGTCAGAAGGTAAAGCCTAGCATATAGAATGGTATGGCCCATTAATGTTTCAAAATTTTTACAGAAAAGGAATGCTTTGTTAAACAAATTCATAGAGATTATTTTTTTGTTGCAACACACTTTTGCAAGATCTGTTTCTCTTTTTCTGTTCATATGCTGCTAAATTTTTTACCCTTAAAAATATTTACAGCAAAATTTAAAGTTAAAATAGAACAACATAAACATATAATAAAAGTTTTGAAGTTAACAGGTATGATTTGAGCATGGATGGTGGCATATAATGATTTGTAAATATTTAATATATAAATAAACTTGAATTCTTATGCCATCTAATTACTACAGCTTGGTGGTAAATGTTGTTACACGGGTTCGACTATTCATGTTTTTTCACACAACATACTTAATTTATAAAAAACCCAAACTCAATTAGGCCTGTTTATGCCCAAATCCGATCCGGTCCAACCCTCAAGACATTTGATCTCGGAGATAGGCTTAACAGCAAATCTGTAATTCAAAGTCCGGTCTGGCCCGATCCGCACAGAAAATTGGTTCAACCCTTATCCAAGTCCGAAATCCGGTGGGCTCGAAAATTTCAGGCTGGACTGGTCCGGTCCAACCCTTTTGACACTTCTATGAATGACGTAATACAACTGTCTCATCGAAACTTCTATCAATCGAGGATGAGATGCATACATAACATGATCTTATTGGGCAAGTGAACATACATTCTAACTTTATACTTCTCTCGTTGCAATAGTACAGATAATGTGATGCAAATCATACAACTGTTTCATTGAAGCTTCTTTCATTGGGAAGAAGATCGAGATGCATTTTTACATATCATTAATTGCTTAATTAAATTTGTGTTGTAAATGTGCACCATCCCATGTCCCAGCAAATAATTACAATGTGTCAAATTAATTAAGTTGTAAATAAGTGGTTGAGCAAACTTGGCATTCACATGACACAAAAAACTATGTCATTGTCATTGAAGGTCATGATTTGTCACTTATAAAAAATATTTAGGCCTTATTTGATTCATAATTCAAATTAAATTCTCTATTAATGAAAGGAATGATATGTTTGAATTCAATAATTTAATCCCTTTTCTAATGTAATTTTATAGCTCGAATATCTTTGAAATTGTTAAACAAAGATTGTCTACAAAATGAATTATAGATATTGAAAATATAAACGGACTAAGATAATTAATTTTAAAATTCGTCAAAAACTTCTTTTAAATTTATAAAATTAGTCAATAATCTATCTTTTTTTTTTTTTTTTTTATTTAAATTTTTAAAGTAGTCAATAATCTATCTTACAAATTCAAATGTGAACATCATATATATATATATATATATATATATATGGACCAGCCTCTACTCACCTCACATTTTTAAAATATGTGATTGATTATTGATAAAGTGCAAGTAGAAAACAATCACATTTTGACAATTCATTCATTCTAATACTAATATGTTATGAGATAAAGTGAGGTGAGAAGAGGTACCAAGTCCCATATATATAATCTATTTTAAGAGAATGTTTGCCAAATATTTTACCATTATTTAATTATTAGATTAAAATAGAGAGAGAGGGTTTTTCTATGAAAACTTTCGTTATTGGTAGGATTCGAACCGCGCTGACACGGGAGTTATTTACTCCAGCCCCAAACTCGTCCATCTACTAGCTGAACTACGCCCTTATTGACATAGACACTAATTATGTAACATTATATAATTATAGTTTTGAGATTTTATTTCAATAAATTCAAGACCACCAGAGAATTATATATATATATATACAATATAGCATGCGATAATGATATATATATATATAGAAAGAGAGAGGGGACCAAACAAAAATCAATCAAGTGTGTGAAAAAGAATGAAATATATATATTCTTTTGAAATAGAGTGAAATCTTTTTTGTTATGTCTAAAAAGTCAAAAAAAAAAAAAAAGTATTGAGAGATAGGGAGTCGATATATATCAGAAATTCTAGAACAGAAAAAAAGCACCCACATTTGATGGCATGATTTTCTGAGTAATAATAATATAATATTATCTTTTTGTGAGATGAAAATAAATTATTTATTGTAATTCACAATGAAAACTCTTGTATAACAATTAATTGGCAACATGATATAATTACCCAACAAGAACATAAAATGATTCTCAGAAGTCAAAGATCATGTACCATTTGTTCTGCATCAATGGCAATTTGTATTCAGTTATGCTTGTATCCTATCCATCTTTCCCAAATTGTGAATTAATTAATGACTTTTTCAACCTTAAATTAATAATAATAAAATTATTAATTTTTTTTTTTTGATAATGTCTGTTAATTCAGGATATATATATTTTAAAAGTTTGGTAAGATTCGAGCCGTTAACCTATGAATCATTTGTCCAAGCTCAAGCTCATCTACACCCTTGTTGGCAATAAAATTATTAATCGGAGGTTAAAAGTTATAAATTTTAATAAAAAAAATTAAATTAATATATATATATATATATTATAGAAACAAATAACATATACTAAACTATATGCAATGATTGGTATAATTTAGTAGTAGTACAAGAGTTTGTGGTCTTGCACCGACCATTTTCAGTGGAGGATATGAGAACTTGAACCCATGCTTTTAAGTGGGAACAATAATCATGATTGTTTGTCCATAATCATAATTAATTATTGAATCATGAAACGTTGCGACTATCCCGTTAAGATTTGTCATCTCACAACCTTTTAAATATTACTTAGTCTTTCATATTATCGTAATCAATATCTTTATTATGAATGTGTTTTGATTAAATAAATAAATAAATAATGTACGATGTAAGACCAATCATTTTAAAAGTAAAATTTTCTACTATTAATAATCCATTTCACTGTTGTAATAATTTGGTAAAATTTAATAGTAAATTTAAACTAAACAAGATCCAATATGACCTGTTTTTCTCGATCTTTGAAGTGCTGGATCCAATGATCTTATCAAAATATATTACTATTCCATTTCTATTTTCTAGGGTTCAAAAGGGAGGAATCTTTGTTCTCTTAATTAAATAATTTATGAGGGTAAATCTACTCTCAAACTAAACAATATATGAAAAAAATTATCTTGATAAATTAATATATAATTGTTTAGTAAACTTAAAATCTAATAAAGAAAAATAAAGAAATCAAATAATTATTATTTTATATCCAACCTATTTGCATTTGACATCATTGAAATCACTTTTAGAAAGTCAAATATGTTTTCTTATCTTTATAATGTTTGATGAAATAAACAATATATATATATATATATATATATATATAATATACATATTAAAAACCCTTAGAGTACTTCTTTTTGAAGAAATAATTATAATTTTCAATTGTTTAATTTTTTTTTTCCTAAAAGAAGTAATAATATTAGGATTTTATTTTATTTATTAGAAGAAGAAGAATTTGTTCACATTTTCTATAAAACAACTCCTTAATATTTCAATCACATTAATCCTGAATTTTATTAATCTGATTTGTGTGAAAAGAACATGTCAAAGAAAAGATAAATTGAGGGCCAACTAAATTTCCTTTTACAAAAGAAAATCAAAATCAAAATCCAAAAGAAAAAAAAAAAAAATCACAATCAACTTTGACCAAAAGATAAATATATCTTTAACTGTAACAATTTTGACTCTAATAACATGCTTAAAAAACAAGCCTCCTCTCTCTCTTAACAACATCAACTAATCCAAAAAATTATTCTCTTATCAATGTGATTATCCACTTTTCTCTTTGCTTTTGTGATTGGGGTCCGAATCTTATCTTCACAAATTAAATTGCAAAGTGTGGAAAAATCCTTCTCCATAATTTTAGTTTCATATTTTGAACCGTGCTTGTAACAACAATTGGTCTCTCTAGGTTTTGATATATTTCTTAGTCGTTTGGTGTTAGATTTCAAAAGGGGAAAAAAATAAAAAAATAAAAAGAAGCAGCTTAAAGGAAAATGAATAGGAGAACCTTACCTAAAGTGGTCCAATAAATGGGGTACAAATTTTTACAAAAGAGACATGAAAAAGCTACCCTCTGCAATCATTTGAATTTAAGAATCCAACGTTCCACACCAAAATATATTGAAATTCAATGACTTTTTGCCTCTTCTTCATTTCAAAAATCCCAACGAATACTTCACATATATATATATATATATATATTTTCCTTTCTTTTCAATAGTCTCAAAGTGAGACTAGCTATCATTTCTCGGTCAGCCCCACTTCATTATATATATATATATATATATACATTTCTATATAAATATTTTCCTGCAACAAAATCCTAGTGTTTGGTGATCAGAAATAAACAATGGTAGGTGAGAATTGGTAGTAGATTCTTCTCCTGTCAAAATTAAAATTTTTTTAAAAAAAAAACACCATATATATACACTCTCTTTCCATGCTTATATATATGGGGTTTCTTGTTTGTTTGTTTTATTTTGATCAGATTTGAGATTGGTGTATTTGATTAATCACTTAATGATATTGTTTTCTAGACATATGGCACATGAACATGCTTTAAAAAAAAAAAAAAAAAAAAAAAAAAAAAAAAAAAAAAAAAAAACTTGACGGGTGTCATTTTCTAAGGAAAAAAAAGTCAATTTGAAACAATGAAATTAAAAGAAAATGCTGTTATGATTTCATTAATATATATATTTTAATATTTTTGTTTTAAATACTAAAATATTGTAATTATCCATCACCACCATCATAATCATGAACAATATATATATAGAGAGAGAGAGAGGACAAGTGCATGCATGAGATATATTATGATGGTCTACTTTGGAAAAAAAAAAACACCATAAAACAAAGAAATGCAAAAGCCAACATTAATTATTGTTCCATGCATGGCGTTCTTAGGTCAAAAGATATGTATCTTCTTCTTTTATGTTGGTGATGAAAGGTTTGAGTTTTACATTTTACAAATACGTGTAATAATTTTTTCTTTAATATTAGGAGGGTAGATTTTCAAACCACACATAAAGTGTCTAATTTCGACCATTTTTTTTACGGACATTTAATATTTTTTGTTAATTTTTTTTTAAACATTAATTACAGTCCAAGTTAATTAGCTTTATATATAAAGCACATCCATGTATATTTTCTGCTATGATTTTGGCTAGATCTTGCCGTGCAGTCCAAAGATCAAAGGGACCCCATAAGAGACCATACCACACTTGTCATTTTCTTATTTGTCTTCAATTGCAAACTCACTTGGAATAGCATTTTAATTTGATCGAGTCAAACAAATTCCCCAAACTCATTGGATACAATCCCCCACCACTCTTGTACGTATACATCTCTTTTGACATTGTTATGACTTTGACCCTCATAGCTACTCATTATTGAGGAGAAATATACCCAAAACATACTTGTAAAATGTATACGGTAAAAATCTACCATCCACAACATCGGTAAAATATCTCCGTATATACTTGTAAAATCCATTTAGTGGTACTTGAATCCCTCACACTAATATATAAATGAAAATACATTACCATTGTACTAAGAGGTGATGTTCTATGATATTACTGCGTATGAAATTTTTTGAATTAATGGACTTTGGAATTACATATAATTAGGGTTTTGGAGATTATAAATAGAGGAATCTAGTTGAATACAAATTACAATCAATTTTGAAGCAATAGAAGGAAAAAAAAATGCTAATAAGAGTATAGCTCAACTGGTAGATGGATGACCTTGAAGTTTGAGTAAATAACTTTCAGATCAACGGCTCGAATCCCACTAATAGTGAAAGCTTTTAAAAAAATACCTGGTCCCGACTCGATAGATATTGTCAAATCAAAAGGGAAATGGTATGAAAAAAAAAAAAAAAACAGTTATGACCAACTTTAATGCAAAATACATACCAACCATGAAGCCACTTTTTTTTTTAGTATATTTTTAATCAGGTACAAGAAAGGTCAAGACACCAACGTTTCAATTTCACAAACTCCATTTTTTTCCCTCTTGTTGAAGACTCTCTCTCTCTCTCTCTCTCTCTCTCTCTCTTCAGTTTCTTAATTTCATGAAATAACCAGAGAGGCAGAGACCAGACTCACATAAACACAAACACAAACAAACACATCAAGTGTTATTAGAGCATTGAATGCAGAGGGATGGTCATGTCGTGTTGTATTCTGATTTAATACTCATCACTCCCTCACGGGAAAGCTGTTGTTAGTTAATGTTGATCGTTTCATCTTCCAATATATTATTTGTTTCAAGCACATATCCAAATCCATCACCTCAAGAACCTGTTTTTATTTTTACTTACAAAAGTCCAAAATTTCTTGGATTCAACTCAACAAGTCTCTGACCCTTCAAAGGTATGTAATGTTAACTTACACAGAATCTTAAAGTTTCAATTTTTATCAACCAAGTGAGTTTCTGTGTTTTCTGTGCTTGGTTTGATCTTCTTCTATGAAGAAAAAAAAAAGCAGATTGTTTCTGTTTCTGGGTTCTCATTGTAATTCTGGCAACAAAAAAAGTACTTTTTCTTTTTTTCAAATGTTTAATTTTGATCATTGAACATTGTTAAATTCATTAATTTTGACTGACCCTTTTTGTGAAATTTCATGTTTTGTCTTAATTCTCTAGAGGACTGAATAAAATTTTAAAAAAGATGCCACAAGAAACAAATTATTCAAATCCAGTTTTCACTTCTCCTTGCAAGAACATGAGAGGATTAAAGTCTTTGGTATCCAACAATGAGGCATCATTATACACTGAAGAGATCTTCAATGACTTTGAATTGGCTCACAGAAAAGCAGAAGAAGCAGGTATTACTTTCAGAAAGTGCTTTTTCATTTTTAATTTAAATCATGATTCATGATGTTCCGCAATATGCGGGGAGTTTTTCCTAGTTTGAATATAGTATTTTGCTTTCTGCGTAAGGAAGGAAACATTTTGCAAACAAAATGATGGATATGGGTCCAATCTCAGTTTATAGTATAGTAGTGATAGATATAAAGTTAAGACCATATTAACTTTATGAAAAAATACTGAAAATTCGATCCAATTTCGCGTAATTGTGAGTTAATATTTGTAATACGAACATAAGACCTCTAGATCAGATCGATTTTGATATTTGGATACTGTTTAAATATTATTGTTGGACTCTTACCTGTCTTATGGTTACTAACATGGTATCAGAGTCTTACTGTATAAGAGTACTAGGTTCGAGTCCCCACACATACGGGCCAAGCCATATGGCCTTGCACGCGAGGGGACGTGTTAGAGTGCTTAAGGCTATGATGGTTACTAACAGATACTGCCACGTTGAAAGTGTTAGATAGATATAGATAAAAGATCAGCAGAACTCATGACAGAGCCAAACAGATTATTCAATTGATTGTGTTTTTTTTTTCACCTACCAGAACCCGGAAAATTATAGTAATCAGACAGCAAGGTGTGGGACACAATATGGTGGCAATTTTTTAAGATGATCTTGAAGGACCATAAATGCAATTTCAAGTAGTGACTGGTGACTTTTAAATATACCCATCATTGCTCAGAAACTGTAGATAAAAAATTGTACTACTTTGGGTTCATTCATTATCATTCATGGGACACTTTACATTGTACCAGAAGATTACTCTAGATTCAGATTTCAAAACCTTGTATCAATCATGTTGTCAAATTATGTGAAATTAAGTCTGGTTCAAGGAAACGTTTTCGAATGATATAAGGAATAGAACTAAAAAGTATAATAATCATTGTATTTTAATGTTATGATGAGATGAAAATGTGACAAATTGATCTAATCTGAAATGAGAAGAGAAGGAAAAGATGGCTAATGTTATGTTAATTTTATTAATCTTTGATGTTCATCAGCTGCAAGGAGGTACCAAGCAGCAGAATGGCTAAGGCGGATGGACCATGGTGCAACTGAAACCTTGCCTAAAGAGCCATCCGAAGAAGAGTTTCGCCTTGCTCTTCGAAATGGCCTTATTCTGTGCAATGTGCTTAACAAAGTCAATCCTGGTGCTGTTCTTAAGGTGCTTAACAAAATCAAATTATGAATATTAATACTTGGTCCTTTTTTACATATTCATGAGATAGATAGTTAGTTCTATTGAAAAGTTTTTTATTCTTCCAATGTTTAGATGTTTTCTAATTCTTTTGTGTAATGAAATTAGGTGGTGGAGAATCCAATTATAGCGGTTCAGGCAACGGAGGGAGCAGCACAGTCTGCAATTCAGTATTTTGAAAACATGAGAAATTTTCTCGTCGCTGTTAAAGATATGCAGCTCTTGACTTTTGAAGCATCTGATATGGAAAAGGTTGAGAGTCTTCTTCAAAAAATTCTTGCTATATATATATGTTCAAACCTGCATGGTGATGAATACGAATCATTAACAATCCAAAGAAACTTAGTAGCTGTAACCACATATTTGCCGTTGCATTCTATCTTCAAACTTCTAAAGAGCTGGTTTTCTTTCCTGGGATTACTTCCATTTGGGCAAGAGGGTTTTGTTTAAAAATTTCAAATTCAGAAGAGCCTTCTCCGTTTGGAGCTTATATTACTTCTGTGCTCAATTTGGGTGCATGAGTTGGGATATGTAAAACTAAATTGAATGTTCAAATAATCAAGTTTCAATCTATGTTACAAATGAAGTATCTAAGCAACATAGCATGTTAATGCCAATTAATGTTTAGATTTTGTTTTAACTCATCGTTTCTAACTGTTCTCGATGCCTTTTTGTGGTTACTAGAGATTCAATGTGTTTAGAATGCCGTTTTAGAAATTTGATTGGTAAACTGGTGATGCAGGGAGGCTCATCAAATAAAGTTGTAGACTGCATTCTCTGTCTGAAAGGTTACTACGAGTGGAAGCAAGCGGGAGGAATCGGGGTTTGGAGATATGGAGGGACTGTGAAGATCACATCCTTCCCAACCAGGTCATCGTCATTGGTTGGTAGTGAAAGTGCAGATGATTCGTTTGATGGATCCGAATCTTCACAATATGAACAACTTTTAGAGTTCCTCCATCTTTCGAATGAGATCTCGATTGAAGAATCCAAGACTGCAAATGCTCTGGCATTCCTGTTTGATCGTTTTGGGCTCCGACTTCTTCAGGCTTACCTTAGAGAGAGTAATGGGATCGAAGAGTTTCCTTTGAATGCAATGGTAGGTAAGACTCTTTCCAATTTGTTTTGCACATACTCTTTGTTAAGCACCACTTCGTAATTATAACATTCAAACTACTAAATACACTACTTGTCAATCTGATATTCGGTTTCATGTTTCGTTCTACTTTATTTATATTTTGTTTGGTGAAAAACTATGCAGGTAATTGATACTTTGCTCAGTAAGGTTGTTAAGGATTTCTCAGCAATGCTAGTCTCTCAAGGCACTCAGGTATTATTAAAGTCTGCAATGTCAAAATGTGTATTGTCTCATGTTCTGTATTTCAATATTGAGTACTAATTCTTTATACTTATCTTTACGTGTTATTTTCCGATATTGTTTAAAGCTTGGACTGTTTCTGAAGAAAGTATTGAAAGGTGAAGTTGGTTCTCTATCAAAATCTGATTTCATGGAGGCCATTTCGCAATATCTTGGTCGTAAAGCCAGCTTAGTTCCCGGTGATTTCTCCAAAGACTGTATCTGTGGTGGGAAACGCGAAATCATTCAGCATGTGATTAGTCCATCTCCTGATCACTCAGACCAAATTGATCGCCTACAGAAACAACTTCAGGTTTAATTATTAGTCCAATTAACTGATTTGATGTTGAGTGTCTTTATAATTCACTTGCATAAGCTGCATACTTTAACATATATTTTCTTTTTTTCTTGTTGCATTTCAGGAGTTAAAGTTGCGATATCAGGAGACAAAAGGAGAAGTCAGACAAATTCAATTAAATTGGGAGGAAGAACTTGGAAGGCTCGGTGAGGATTCGAAAACAAAATCCTCCAACATTCATTTAACTTATTATCTCATTATTTTAAAGATTCCAAAGTTAGAATTTCTATTGAATTAGCATTTTTAATCATCTCAGAACATTACATCAAGAATCTTGAAGTGGCCTCATCTTCATACCAGAAAGTTTTAGAGGAAAATCGTGTACTTTACAATCAAGTTCAAGATCTTAAAGGTGTTTCCTCTATCTTGTTTGTTTTGAGTTGAAAATTTGTACATCTTACCATATGTGGAGCTTATATTAAAACTTCCATGCAGGAACAATAAGGGTTTATTGTAGAGTAAGACCCTTTTTACCGGGGCAATCGAATGGACATTCGACTATTGATTATATTGGTGAAAATGGAAACATCATGGTTGCTAATCCTTTCAAACAAGGCAAAGATGCAAGAAAAATGTTTTTGTTCAATAAAGTGTTTGGTCCAAAAGTATCACAAGGTATGTTCTCTTTTCAAAGCAACGCTTTATGTCTGTTTGGTTTCTGGACATCACTCATGGTGATCTTTTTGTTATGTACAGAACAAATCTACGTCGATACTCAACCATTGATTAGGTCTGTTTTGGATGGTTTTAATGTGTGCATATTTGCATATGGACAAACTGGCTCGGGGAAAACATACACAATGGTACTACCAAACTTTTTATACTTGAATAGTTGGAGAATTCTTTTATGTAGAACTCATATGTGGCCTTTTTTCTCAGAGTGGTCCTGATTTGACAACTGAGGAGACATGGGGTGTTAACTACCGAGCTCTACGTGACTTATTTCAACTATCGAAGACTAAAGTGGATTTCATAAAGTATGAGGTTGGAGTCCAAATGATTGAAATATACAATGAACAAGTGCGAGATTTGTTAGTTAGCGATGGCTCTAACAGAAGATATCCTTTTTCAAACTTTACTTTCCATGAACAACTTTAAATAATTGAACAAGCCTTTGTATGCTTGTTAGTCAATTTGAGTTGATTTGTTTCTGATTATTCGATTTACCTTAACGACCTGTGTACATTGGATATTCGTAACACTGCTCAATCGAATGGCCTTAATGTACCGGATGCAAGTTTGGTTCCAGTCAGAAGTACTGAAGATGTTCTTGAACTGATGAGAATTGGTCAAAAGAATCGCGCTGTTGGTGCTACAGCTCTTAATGAACGAAGTAGTCGTTCTCATAGGTGGAGCTTTTCTTCACACAGAAGTTATATATTCTTTTGTTTGGAATATTATTAATCAATTTAATGAGTTTCTTTCGATGCTTCCATTGTTTTGCAGTGTTTTGACGGTTCATGTCCTAGGAAAAGAGTTAGTATCCGGATCCATTCTCAAGGGCTGTCTTCATCTGGTGGATTTGGCTGGAAGTGAGAGAGTGGACAAATCGGAGGCTGTGGGCGAAAGATTGAAGGAAGCTCAACATATAAATAGATCTCTTTCTGCACTCGGAGATGTCATCTCCGCTCTTGCGCAGAAGAGTACACACATTCCTTATAGAAACAGCAAGCTTACTCAAGTGTTGCAGGATTCTTTAGGTACATATAAGACTTTATTTGTTAACAATATTCGATGTTCGTTCTCTTAAATATATGAACTTTTTCGTTGTTCTTATTACTTGTTGCTAGGTGGGCAAGCTAAAACGTTGATGTTTGTACACGTAAATCCTGAAACAAATGCTGTTGGAGAGACAATTAGTACGCTCAAGTTTGCTGAGAGAGTTTCATCTATTGAACTTGGTGCTGCACGATCTAACAAAGAAAGTGGTGAAATTCGAGAACTAAAAGAAGAGGTTTGTTTGTTTTTCATCACCCTCTAGCGCAATTGTTCTCATGAATTTGTTTCGATTGTATTTGAAACTTACAAATGAATTATCATTTGTTTAGATATCAAACCTTAAACAAACATTGGAGAGAAAGGAAGCAGAAATGGAACAACTGAAAGGTGGAAGTACACGAATCGTTACAGAACCACAAAAGCAAAGAGCAGTTTCACCTTTTCATCTGCCAAGATATGGTATTGGTGGTGCCAGCCTAAAGTCGGAAACAAATCAACGATCAAATGATGACAGTAGAAGCCTAGAGGTAAAAGAAAACATATTCTCTAAGAGATTTCTATGTACAATAATATTTAATAGATGTTTCATCTTCATTTTGCTGTTACATTTGATTTTCAGGCAAGAAGCTGCTCTTCTGGTAAGCAGAGAAGGTCAAGATTTCCTTCCGCATTGGCAGACAAGGAGGCATTTCCGAAGATGCCTCTTTTGGCAGAAGATGGATTGGGAGGGTCTACAAAGCCGAGAACATCATCTCCTTCTGTTAGGAGATCGATATCCACTGATAGAGGAGCTGTTATCAGAAGTAGGGTGAAGCCTGACACAATTGAGAACCAACCGATTTCGAAACTACCATTTCCAGCTAGAGTACCAGTCAATAAATCCATTGCTGCAATGCCAACAACAATCACATCATCAACTGATCACAACAACTCAAGGTTATATATAGGTTCACAAGAACCGGCAAAGCAAGAAAACATAATAGATTCATTGTCTAGCCTGCAAAAGGTAAGCACCAGGAGAGTGTACCTGGAACATGAAGATGACCAATTTAGGCAAGCTCTTAATATAAGACAAGGCGGTATCAGGAAAAGCAAGCCAGAGAACAAGGCCAAGGCAAAGCATCAGTTACCAGCTAGGCTCCAGAAATCTGATATGGGGATCGCATTACTATCTGACATGGACGCTGGTGAAAAGATGGAGGAGGCTAGAAAGAGTGACTTCTCTGAGCCAGAAAATGAGCTTCTGGTGTCACCAGTTCCTGCTTCTTTGAAGGCGAAGAAAGTTCGACAGAATTTCTCGAGGAACTCTCAAAATCTTGAACCAAGGTATGCACTAAATTTTCATTTACTAGTTAATATTGGTATCTACATGTGTTCATTGTCGAATAAATATGGCATGCGTAATCTGCTCAGGGGACTAGTTCAGCCAGTGGAACCGTTCTTGGCTGCGAAGGTTGAAAACAAGCTTTCAAATGGTATGGCTAACCAAGCAAAGGAAGGAGGCAATCCATCTATGCCTGAATTTAGGAGGAGTCGATCTACACCGCGTGGAAAGTTTTTTAATTTACCGTGAGGTTCACACTGATAAATTTTACATTTTTGTACATTGATCATTCATATTGGAGTCTTGAGTTGCAAATTTCTTTTTTCAGCGAAGTTTTTTGAGAATGTTGTTGGAGGTGAAATTGTGAGACCTCTTTCTCTTTACGTTACGAACAGAATTCACTGTAATTTAAATCTCTCTCTATATATAAGATATCTATGTATTTTTCCCACAGTACTTGTAATGTAAATGTAAATCAATTGACCTGAATTTGAGTTGGCCTATACAGGAAGCAGACTACTGGTAGTAGCATATCATAAAAAGATTTGTTTTGTGTATATTAGTTTTTGTATCGGGATGCCTAAATTGTAACGTGACAACTTAAAGATTATTTTCCCAGTTTGTAAACTATGAAATATCATCATCAATCATCATCATCTACAATCTCAATCTCCAGGATTGATGTCTTCTGCTTTATCATCAATTGCTGATCAGTTGAGCTTCTGTTAATTCCTTTTCAGGATTCTTTTTCGTAAAAGGACACGAAAGATCGAATCAAAAGGCATTCAATTCCAAATCAGCATAGAACCATCTCAATTTCCAAGCTTAGACTCTTGTTAGTTGTTACACAACCTTTTCTTAATGTCTTACAACAATTTTTCAAAAAAGGTCTGTTGTGTTTACTAAAGATAGTTTTTATTTCATGCTTTTGATTCTAGAATTTGCCAAATTTACCTCCTCCAACCTACAAGGCTCTGTCTCAACATTGATAAAAACACAACCTATTTATAGTAAAATAAATCAAGATAATTTATGTTTATTTAGTAGGACATTTCATTGACAGCCTATCAGCTTCCAAAATAAAATAAAAAAAAATCTCCAAGATAGTTTCCATTGCAAGTTCTCCAAAATCTCCAACCATTGTCCCCATTTGAGTTTTCTTTCTTCTGCAAATTTTCATTCCTCTTTCGATATGGATTACATTCGATATACTTCAAGAATTCAACCGACTTCAATCCACAGCAGGATTCATTGAGGAACAACATCACAGATTCACAGCCGAGGTAAATTGAAAATTGTTCGGACTCTTTAATTTTTTTTCCTGCGAAATCCTACTTGTAGTGATTTCAACCTCACATTTGCAGGCTAAAATTAGAATATTTCTCCAAGTAAAAAAAAAGAAAAAAGGGTCCGGACAATGTATGATCATCGTTCGGAGCACATGATGAAGGCAAGATCGACAGAGAAACAAACCAATGATCAGGTGGAAAACAAAGATGCACAGACAGTCACATTGATTTACCAAGCCAGAATAGCAGATTTATTTCGAAACATAACAGTGACATGGAACAAGAGCTCCATTAACCATTTTATCAGCATCAATGTGGAGAATCCTGTTAATGAAAAGAATCAATACATTTGCAAGATTGATTTGAAAGCTTGGCAATTGTGGTGCAAAAAGGGTCTCAAGAACTTAGAAGTAGACGGGAGGAAGCTAGACGTTTACTGGGATTTTCGACAGGCCAAATTCTCTGACAGCCCAGCTCCGGATTCAGATTACTATGTTGCAATTGTGTCCAAAGAAGAGGTGGTTTTGTTGCTAGGGGACTTGAAACAAGATGCATACAAGAGAACCAAAAGAAAACCACCCTTGGTTGAAGCTACCTTGTTGTGCAAGCAAGAGAATGTGTATGGCAAAGAATTGTATTGCACTAGAGCCACATTAGGTGAAGGAGAGGAAAAGCATGAAATTGTCATTGAGAATTCCTTATCCGGTCCTGGAGATCCCGAAATGTGGATTAGAATAAACGGGGTTACCGCGATTCACGTTGTGAACTTGTATTGGGCGTTTAGAGGGAACGAGATTGTATCTATGAACAATAATACATCTATAAAAATCTTTTGGGATGTGCATGATTGGTTGTTTAGTAACTCGAGCTCAACCTACGGATTATTCATGTTCAATTCAAGCAAAGAGGTATGTGCATCTATCGACGATCCTGATAGTAGAAATTTTGATAACTGGAATCATGAAGACGAAGATAGATACGATTCATCGCAGGGAATTCAATCCTTATCGGGGTATTGCCATTTATTATATGCTTGGAAAATTTAGAAATGAAATAATAATATTTTCAGCTGCCTAGATGATTGGGGTGGTGTCATATTAGATGTTACAATTTTTGACATATCAATCTAATGTTGTTTCTGAGCTATTGTTGGATCTTACTTGTAGATACTTTTATAATTGTTATGCTTGATTTTATTCTCAAACATTCCATTTAAACACATCTATAACAATTAATAGGTGCATGATTTCATATATTTTTTTCGTATAAGATCTCGACTATGTAATGTTATAGGCTGATTTTGAGTGATTTTATAATATTATAAAGTCGATTTCTACACATTTTCACCTGGTTAGTTCACACAAGACACGGAAAACTTATATATTTGTTTCATTAAAAAAAAAAATCATTTCACATTAGATTTTGTCATAAAAATACTTTCATTATTTTACTATTTTAATTTCAAATTAATACATAACAATAAGTTTTTTTAATAAAAAATTAATTTTGTTAGAAATTATAAATTCTAAAAATAAAAAGGCTAAAAAAAATTCTACTTTGGTTGGAAATTTGTTTTTATTAAATTAAAAGTAACAGTTAAGAAGAAATTTTTTTTTAAAAGTTCGGTATCCCGCCAAATGTGGGGCCCACAAAACAGTTAATTAAAAAAAAACATGAAGACGACGCTCCTTATAGACGCTGCCAAGCACGCGCCCCTGAATGTGAGTGGATTCTAGGGTTTTTAAAGTGAAAAAACGCTTCCGTCTCTGGAACTTGAGAAATTGAAATCTAAAATGGCGCTTCTAGCGGGAAACATCGGGCTCAAAATCTCGGGTCGGCCTCAATTTCGTGTCTTCCTCATTCCCTGGTAAGAACTCTCTTTCTCTTTCAGTTCTGGTCTCAATATTTCCTACATTTTCTTAGCAACCAAACAGAATATATCGAATTGTTTGAAAAGAAAAAAGGGTACTTGTTAATGGGAGCAGAAGTTTTTTTAATTTTTTTTGCATTTTAAGTGATAAAGTTTTGATTTTGATTTTGTTTTTTGTTATAATGTTGTAGGGTGAGGAAAAACAATGGGATTCTGTGTTTGAAAGGAAGAGACTATTGCTTATCGGTTCCGGTTAGGTATGTTCCCAAGACACCTAGAAGGATTAAGGAATCCGAAGACAAGTTTCCGCGAAAAAGTTTGGAGAGAAATGAATTGGCAAAAAGTTTGGATACAAGTGATGAGTTGAGAAATGAGGTTGTTAAAAATGGTGGAAGAGGTGTAAAGGGAAGTGCTGTCATAGTTGAGAAGCTTCGAAATCGAAATGAAATATCCTCTAAGAACAACCTATTGTTTGATGATGAAGCTAAACAAGGTACCGAGTTTTTTCTGTTCTACAACTTGCTTTATATTGAAACAAATTTCTAACTTGCTTAATGGATGTTGAGTATGACTAGTTGCGAAGCTTCGAAATCAAAATCGAAATGAAATATCATCCAAGAACAACCTATTGTTTGATAATGAAGCTAAACAAGGTACAGTACCGAGTTTTTTCTGTTCTACATCTTGTTTTTTATTGAAACCAGTTTCTAACTGCTTGATGGATGTGGAGTATGGCTAGTTGAGAAGCTTCAAAATCTAAATCGAAAAGAAATATCATCCAAGAACAATGTATTGTTTGATGATGACGCTAAACAAGGTACAAAGTTTTTTTTTTTCTTTTCTTTTCTACAACTTGCTTTTTATTGGAACGAATTTCTAACTTGCTTAATTGATGTGGATTATGTATGACTAGTTGAGAAGCTTCGAAATCAAAATCAAAATGAAATATCATCCATGAACAACCTATTGTTTGATGATGATGCTAAAAAAGGTACTGAGTTTTTATTTTCTTCAGTTTGCTTATATATTGTTGTGGTAGCCACAATATATATATAAATAATTTTGAGTAATGAACTGTTAGTTTTTATTCAGAATGCTTGTATTAATTATTTTGTTTGCTTATGGCAATGTTATCATTGGGTAATCAATACAAATTCCATTGGTAAAGTTATTTCTGTATTCTGTAGTTGTAGCTTCAAAAAGAATGAAAGTCATTGCTTAGTGAGCTTTAGTTGTGGTCTTGTTTACAAATCCAGACCCACACGACCTCGCTCCTGTTTCTCATTTCTTCTTGTTGTTGCTGTCTTTCTGTTTGTTGTAAGTATTATGATTTATGAAGTACAGTCATTTTAGGATGCAAAAGAGGGACCCTTAGTAGTGTTACCTCCCTCTTTGCAAGTATATACAAGCATAGTAATTCTGTAAAAGCCTTTGCATATTGAAATTTAGCTAGTTTTAATTGTTTCTTATACTTTTTCTGCATAAAACTCGAGCAATACACTTTATTTATCTAATCATATTCAGAGTTTGAAGAAGTTAAGTGTGATTCGGAGGTCGCAGAGCTTGGACTCATGGTAGAACTTGGGGAGGTTAATGAAGAATCTGAGGAGATGGAAATCCCTAGAGAAAATAATATTCACGAACAGAAAGTCGTAGTAGCTGGTAAAAGTACGAAGGATGCTGAAAATTTGGCAATCAAATTACTTGCAAAAAGGTTAGAATTTAGCAACTCAAACTCTTGGATGTGTTGGATTGAGTTGGTATTCTGGATTAGTTTAATGTATTTAAGATATGAAAAATATTTGTTCCCTTTTGCAATTCTTAAGAAAATGAAAGAATCAAGAAAATATTAAACATTAAGATGCTTAAATATCTGTGGGATATTGTATTGTTTCATTCTATTTTGTTGTCTGCTGTATGACTTTTGGCACCACAACGTATTAGCATGTATTAGCATAAATAGCACAATTATCTTTCACAAAACTAGCGAGTTGGTCGAAAAGCTAGAGTATCTACAAGATTGGGGAAGAATGTTATTAGTTTTGTTAAATTCATGAAGAAAAACAAAATAAAGATTTCGTTTCGATATATGAGGCAGAAAGAAAAAGATAACCTTCTTCTTGGATATCTTGTTTATGATAAATATTAAGCTTCCCATTACTTCAAAATCATTGAAATCATGGATGACGTTGGTTTAAGCTAGTGCATGTTCCTTTTTTGTAGAGCATTTACAGCAGTTGAGCTGAGAAAGAAACTGATTGGAAAGAGATTTCTACCAGATACTGTTGAGGCAGTGTTAAAAGATTTTCAAAGCAGGTATATGACTAACTTTTTAAAGTTCATTCCCACTACAGGTCATTGTGTTTTTTCCGGGCTGCTGTTTATATTTTAGTAGTCTTGTTTTGCAACCCAATCAGCAGAGTTTTCCTTTTTAATTTGGACCTCATCACTAAGAGGTAGAAACTTGGTATAAATTAGCCAGAGACAAATACGTTCAAAAGTGGATGACAAATGCACTAAGAGAGTGATTTTTCCAAGCCACCTTACATTTTAAACGTCTAGTCATTTTGAGTTGTGCAAGTCTTTGACCTTTTTTGGTTATTGTAGAGGGTTGATCAATGATAGCTTGTATGCGGAGACATATTCTCGGTCTAGGTGGTCTTCCTCAACCTGGGGACCTAGACGGATCAAGCAAGTAAGCTATTTCTTTTTGTTATTTTACTTTCCAGTCAAACATTTTACTGCATGAATTCATCATAATTATTTATTTCCTTAGTTTATACATTGTTTTTGGGAAAAAAGTCCAGGTGGTTATGGTTGGTTATATTCTTGTCTTCCTATTTCGTAACCAGTAGGAAGATAGTCCTAGTATTACGTAACCTACAAGATTGAAATGCAAGTGTTTTTGGAGGTATGACACTACCAGGGTAGTTGCAGAGGAAAGGTCAAATAAAAATTTTACGACTTTATGTCCAAAAATTTCCGGTTAACTTCCCTATCGTTGATGGAGAAATTTGTCTATTGCATCTAAGCCAACTACCACAAGTTATGCTTCTTTGAATATTAATAACAACATTACTGATTCTATAAATTGAGCCTTTTTGTTTATTCAATGAACACCTATCTCAATGTTATTAAATTCAGGTTGCATTGAATTGTTTGGAAACCGGTGACCACTTATGGAGTTTTGTTGTTTGATCAGGCATTGTTCAACAAGGGAATACAGAACACTGATGCAGAGAAGGCAGTGAAATTGGTTTTCAAGGATGCTGAATCTGACGATGACCAAGAATCAAAACTTGGCATGTCAAAGCTTTCAATGGATCATCTATTTGTTCAAGCCTCAAAGCAATGGCTCCGGAGTCAGGATGCACCTAAAGAGACACGTAAAGTAAGAATTGTTCGTTGGCTTCAGTACCGTGGTTTCAACTGGGGTGTTACCAATTTCATATTGAAGAGGTTAGAATCTCAATATCCTGCCTAGAGCACAATAGCAATCTCACTTTTTGGCCATGCTAGGAATGGTCCATAGCCCCATAATTGAAATGTTAGTTGTTTATAACGGAAAAGGTATGCCCTTTCGCTGGAACGTGCTGGTACAGCCGAAAAGTTAGTAGCTTTATCCCCTAGCTATGGCCAAACTTGTCTTGTTACAGCCGACTCTAGTGCCCTCAAGTAAAGGTGTACGTACGTAGACACAGTGACGGCATAGCTTCAAGACAAACCAACAACTGGCACTGCTTTGATTCTATTGATAAGAACACAAAAGTTTTTTGCTGAATGTATGTATTATATCCCCATGTAATCATGCTACTGCAAATGACTATTTCAATGAAATCCTCTTGTTTGTGTTGCTGCTATTGTCTCCTTCTTGATGTATCATTACAAAAGAAAATTATTTTCACTATCTATAACTGGTCTCAGCAAGGAAAAAGGGTGAACTTTAGGGGCTTTCTTGTGGTTTGGTAAAATACTGTCAATGAAGTCATAGGTGAAGATTTTTACAAATTTCGAAAAATTCTGGACTCTCAGACGAATATTCGAGGAAGTTCCCTTTTTTTTTTTTGAAGAAACAATTGTCACATCCCATATTATTAGTGTGTGAGGTTCAGGACTTGTATATAAGTAGACGCGTTTTTAGCATAAATGAAAGACGTTTACTTGAAGCCCTTGAGAGTGAAGGATGCATTGTTGGGTCTTGGTGAAACAATTAAGGGAGATTAATGAAAATTTTACATCAAAAAAATTGTTTTCCATTGAAGTGATGGCTTCAATATTACAATAGAACCATCTACAGACAAGGACAAATGAACTCTTATGAAACAACTGGATCCATAAGAAAGCTTGAGAAAACAATAATATTATTATTGACGAAAAAAATCCACAGGTTCTTGCAAACCAAGTTAACAAACAACATCTCTCAAAAAACAAGCACCAGAACAGGTCTGCAGTAATAATCAAAATGGGGATGTGAAGTAATTAATTCCTTTGCATATGAAGCAATATTTGTTATAAAGAAAAGAAAACAAAAAAATGTTTATTTTATGGAGGGTCTTTCTCTAGTCAGGACCGATCTCATTTTTATCATATCAGTGAATCTGTACGAAAAAAAAAAATCAGGTCGATCATAATTAGAGAATTATTTATTTTATAGATGAAGTATAATAACTCTTTGTTGCTCTTTCACATGTCCTTCAGACAAAGACATATTGTCCTCTATACCTAGGTTAGGATACTTTAATAGCCTCTCTTTACATTGCTGGAAAGTCTCTCTCAGACAGCACATGGACATGTGATGTGAGAAGCTTGGGACCATGTGAAGACACACACAGATAGAGATGGATATATATAGAGAGAGAGAGAGAGAGAGAGAGAGAGAGAGAGAGAGAGAGAGAGAATCTCTTGACTTTGCAATAAATTCTAGTTACATAAATGCAAAACCACCAATCATTGATCCATTGTCTGCAATTTTCTACAGTCATTCTCTCATTTTCCTTAGAAAATTTTTCCTCTAGTAAACTTAGTTATCAACTCCTTGAAAGCTCTCATTAATTCTACTATATTGATATCAATACTACATTAGCTTGAAATTAAATTATGCTAAACAGATTTAATTATTTTAATCTACAATACTAGACAGACACTGTAAAAATTACAATTTTTCGACATGTTCTGATGATGGTTTTTTTTTTTTTTTTTTTTATACTGACTCATCAGAGAAATTGAAGGAGCAATTAGATGATCCTTGAGAGACTACAATTCTAGGAGGAGGGACTGATAAGTGATGTCCTTTAGAGATTTCAGCTTCTGTCCTTGTGGCCTCAACGTGTCGAATTTCTTTGAGCAGTGCTACGACATCTTTCATCATTGGACGATCATCAGGCTTGGTGCTGATGCAGAGAAATGATACAGCAAGTGTTTGTAGCATCTCATGCATTGTAGGGTCAGCTCTCCCTCTGAGTTTAGGATCAATAATGTCAACCAGGTCTCGTTTGATGGCTAAGTGGTCCCTAACCCATTGAACCAAGTGTGCACCACTAGGCAATGTTGGGTCTAATGGATGCCTTCCTGTCAATACCTCTAAAAGAACAACACCAAAACTGTACACATCGCTTTTCTCTGTGATCTTCTGCATCGATGCATGTTCTATGAACAACAACCCAGAAAAGGGAAATTGATCAGTAATTCAGAGAAACAAATCATACGAAAACAAATAAATAGAAGATCGAAAAGGTAAAAAGAGAAAACAAATATAGTACCTGGAGCCATATATCCATAAGAACCAGCTAATTGAGGCCTTTGATTTTGTTTCGAAAAACCATATCCATTGTCGTTTTTATTCACAATTCTAGCTAGACCAAAGTCAGCTAGGTAGGCCTGATTACCAGAACCTAACAACACATTCATTGCTTTGACATCTCCATGTAGAATTGGAGGCAAGCAATCGTGATGCAAGTATGCAAGCGCGTGTGCTACGCACAAAACAACATCATATCTAGCATCCCAATCTGCTCCTCCTTTGCCTGCAGCACCATGAAGCAGTGAGCTCAAGCTTCCGTTCGGGAGGTAATCGTAGAAGAGCAGCTTCAGGTTCCTGTTAGAACCCCAACCGAGAAGCCTCACAATGTTCTTGTGTCTGATTGAACCTAGTGTCTGAATTTCAGAATTGAATGCACCATATTCCTCTGATGACCACATCTTCTTCACTGCTAGCGTTTCCCCGTTTGGAATTGTCACTCTGTATACGACTCCAGAGCTCCCCGTGCCAATCACATTTGATGATGTTAGATTCCTGACAATGTCGTCGATAGAGAATTCGAGCTTCTGATACAAAGTCATCTCCCAACTCTCACCTTCCATGAGCTTATGGCTTGCTATTCTAGTACGAATCAACACGTAGAGTGTTAGTAGTACTAGTACAACACTAGCACTAATGAGGATCGACATCACTAGCTTCATTGCTGGTCTGACATGGCCAGGTCTCATGCCATTTGGACCTACAACCCCATCAGAGATGTACAGACCGCGATTTGAAGCAAGGTCACTGAGAGGGAGTTTTCGAAAGAATGGAGTATTAGGCAATTCTCCTGAGAAGTCATTGAAGGAGACATTTAGAGAGACAAGGTTTTGCATACTTGCAAGAACATTCAAGTCCCCGGTTAATCTGTTGTGGGACAGATCAAGTATCCCCAGCTTGTCAAGACCAGAGAGCTCTGATGGTATCTCTCCTGAAAACTGATTGCAACTCAAGTTGAGAGAGATTTCCAGTGCTGGAATTTGTCCAAGTTCTCTTGGAATTTCACCGGAGAAACCATTGCTTCCAATATCGAACATTATCAGCTTCCTGCAGGATGATATCTCCCCTGGAATTCTGCCAGAAAGTTGATTCTTTCCCAAAAGAAGCTTTGTCAATTCTGTGAGTGAACCAATGCTATGAGTCAGAGAACCTGTGAGCCTATTATCTGAAAGGTCCACAAATTGCAGGCTTGTGGGGAGAGTTTCAGGCACAGAACCAGTGAGCCCATTTGAGTGGAGATCAAGAAACTCAAGGTTTTGACATCGTAACATCGATGGAGGAATTCCTCCAACAAGATGGTTGTCACTCATATCAGCAAAATTCAAGCCCTTCATGTTTCCGATCTCCGATGGAATAGTACCCGAGAGCTTGTTGCCATTCAATCTTAACCTCCTCAAGGTAGTACAGTTTCCTATATCAGGAGGTATAAATCCAGATAAATCATTTGAAAGCAGGAGCAGCTTGGTGAGATTTCTCAACGCGAAAACCTCTTTCGGTATTGTACCAAAGAGGTTGTTGTAAGACAGATCAAGAGCCTGAAGTTCCTGACACTGAGAAATACTTCCTGGAATGTTGCCTGTGATCTTATTTTGCCATGCGAAAAAGAGAGTCAAGCTCTTTAAATTCCCAATAGCTTCAGGAATCTCACCTGAAATCTCGTTGTTGTCGATTTCAAGATGAGTCAAAGCTATGCAGTTTGCTATTTCAATAGGTATTGTACCTGACAACTGATTGACACTCAGTTGAAGCTCTTGAAGCTTCACAAGGTTTCCAAAACTTTGCGGTATGCTTCCTGTTAGAAGATTCGCCGAGAAATCAATGACTACCAGCTCTTTACAGCTCCCAAGCTCTTCCGGAATTGTCCCCACCAAGCTGTTCTGCCACAGGAGTAGATTTTGAAGCTTGGTGAGCTCCCCAATTCTCTTCGGGATTGGACCAGAGATTGAATTCTGATACAAGTACAGATTCTGCAACTCACTGCAATCTCCAATCTCTTCAGGAATAGGCCCTGACAACAGTGATGTGTAAACCGCTATCGTTTGAATTCTCTTCAGGTTTCCAATCGATGAAGGAAGACTACCAGAAATGCTGGTCTCTGCAAGGCCTAACATGACCAAATTGGTGCAGTTTCCAATCTCCAATGGAAGCTCTCCTTTCAAGTTCTGATTCCCACCAGCTCTAAACACTTGTAGCTTGCTCAATTCTCCAATACTTTTCGGGATTTCACCGCTGAGTTGGTTATCATAGAGTGTCCAAAAAGCAAGACCTGACAAGTTTCCAATGCAAGCAGGAATTTCACCTTCAAGAAAGTTTGAGTTAAGATACAAACTCTCAAGCTTCTTCAACCTGCATAACTCCATTGGAATTTCACCTGACAGAGAATTTCCACTAAAATCAACAAACCCGAGTTCGCGATACTCTCCAAGCTCTTTTGGGATTGTTCCAGTGAGATTTGAAGATGAGATGACTAGAGTCTTCAAAAACCTGAAAGCCTGAAAATTTGAAGGCAATGGACCTTGCAAATCCACAGCTTTCAAGCTTATCTCTATGACATCTCCATTGGAGTTGCAATGAATCCCAAACCACTTGCATGGACTTTGGTCTGCAGAATTCCATGAATTCAACACATCTGTGGAGCTGTTGAGACTCTTCTTCCATGTCAAAAGAGCTTGGCCTTGTTCATCAATAGAATGACAAGAATAGAAGAGAAGAGAGTTTATAGATAAAAATAAGAAGAATATATTTGGAGAAAAAAGCAAGAGTTGCCTTAGAGTTACAGGCATTGCAAGAGGTTAGAGATAATATTGAGAATAGTTTTTTGATCTGTTTTTTGGGATTGTAGAGGGAGGAACCCCATGTTTTGTTTATAGAAGAAAAGCAGAAGATCTGGATCCAAAGAGACCACCTTCTTTCATTTATTTAATTTATTTTTTTATTATTGAAATAAAAATTAGTGTTGTAGTAGCAGTAGCAGTAGTTGTTGTTAATTTGAGAGATGGATGGTGATGCAGATGGGGTTTTGGTTTTTATTTATCTAAGTGGACTTTTTATCATTAAGTTATGCTGTCAATTAACAATCATATACAATCTTAGATTTTCTTGCTTCCTCAATGGATTTCTGTAAGTGCGTTTACTAATCGGGAATGAAAATACTTATCTAAATGCGAATCGGGTGAATTGGTGAAAGAATTTAATCCCTCGATGGGAAAAGCATAAACTTAATTCCCGATTTATGTGTGCGGTCTACATAATTTGATTCCAACAAGTTTTACTAAACACTGAAATTACAAATCAATTAAGAAATTCTTTTTCCCCGATGAGATTCCTGATTAGTAAATAACCCTTGAGCACCTAATACAACAACGAACGAGACTTTGATCATAAATCAGAATTACCATTTTTTACTCTCACCCGTTTAACAGTTTGATCATCAACTTGCTTAATTGCTTCCACTTTTTTTCTTGGTCGTAATCAAGAGAATTTCAAGTTGTCACAGTCAAAGAGATAATAAGATTTTTGTGTTTTTTTTTTTTTTTTTTTTTTTTTTTTTTTTTTGATATCATATCATATGCTAATTAATAAGCAAAAGCATTTGTGAGTAAGTGATAAATAAAAATCAAAGAGTGCAATGTTGGCTTAATAAATCACCCTTATCAAGATAGGATGTTCTGTTAGATTGATTGGGATTATCTCTCTCTCTCAGACATTGATAGCTTAATGATCAAACCAACCAACCAAGCAGACACAACAACAACAACAACCATTGAATTTGAATGTTTTAAAACTCTTAAATTTGTTTTTGTAAAAATCTAGATCAACAACAATGTCTTCTCTTATAAGCCAAATGCTAGAGGTGGTCCATCTGTTTCTGTGGCCACTAATTTATCAAGCCAACCATGTGCTCATTACACAAATTTTCTGTCACATTGGATAAACATTTTGTTAAGTCATTGATGCTTTATGTGGACCGAGCTCCAATATAGATACAGATAACAAATACAAATATAACCACGTGGGAAGAATTAAACTTAAGCTAATAGAGCAACATGGAAACATATGGCGAACACAATACAGACATTAAATTCTCTCTACCGTGTGTATCGTGTGCAATGAACAAGAAATTCAGAAAAATGCGGAAGAGGGGATGCAAACCCGAGACCTACTCACTTTGATACAAATGTTTAACCATTGCTGCTTGAAGTGGTCCAAGCTCAAATATAGATACCGATAAGAAAAACTGAAATACAAATATAATCACGTGGGAAGAATTGAATTCTGAAGCTCTTGAAAAACTGATTGTCAGACTTAGAAACTTAAACCGACGGTATAACGATAAGTTAGACCGTGTAACGTATGCAATGAATAAAAAATGCAGAGAAATGAGGCGTCCAACTATTGTATTTAAGACATAGGACATTGATTGTGATATTTTTATAAGTTAATACCAAACGGTAATATTAGCTATGGATTTGTTTATCTAATGACAGCATTCTGATGAATTTTTGGGATCTGGATTGGTTATTCTGTGGAAGCACAGTAGGTATAATTAATGAATATAAAAAAACTGTAAAAAAAAAAAGATTAATTTTCTGATCAAAGTAATGAAGTGCACATGAAAGTGAGGAATATGAGAACAGATATAAAATTAAAATCTACAATTAAAAAACTGCAAATCTGGTCAGGCTGTCTGGTAGTCTTTGCTGTAAAGGATTAAAAGAAAGAAGAAGAAAAAATTAAACATTAAAATGGAGTTGAGTGGAAGGAACAACATTAACCAAATTTTGAGTTGTTAATTAATATTTTTAATCAACCCCATCAAAGCTAATGACCTGCACAATACAATACAAAGATTAAATAAAATAAAATTAAAGATGGTTCATATAAAATGTATTAGATGATGATGGGTCATGATCATCTGATCTCATATTGGCATTTTCAATATTTGCATTATTTGATCACATGATCCATTCACATTTCACATGTTGAAACTTGAAATTTACAAGTTTCTGACTTGTTTGTTTCTTGAGAAAATGTGATGGGAACTTATAAAATATAGTCAAGGGGTCATCGATACAACTCATGCTGTAGTGGTGATGTTATATTAATAATTATTATTATTATTATTTTTTACGGTATCTATCGATTTATTTATCTAGATTAGATAATTTTTTAAAGCTTTTTGTTATTGATAGGATTCGAATTGCTGACCTATATATTAATTATTATTACGGACATGTATATTAGAAGAATTTTGATCATCTGTTAAGCTGATTTTTGTCATGACCCATAAAGATTTGTTGACATGTGTAATTAATAGCTGTCATTTATTTCTTTTTTATTATTTTTAAATATCTTAAATGTTTTAGATCAGGAAAAAAGATCAGTATAATAAAGGATCATGATCCATATTAGAGATGAAATTTTTAATGGGTAGAATTACGTGGCGATTCCCTGCCACAAAATTTTGGTTTCGGGAGAAAATAATGTCTTTGTTGAATGGTGACAAAGACCATTCTAGAGAGGAAAATTGAAAGAAACAGTACTAGTACTCTCATTTATTTCTCTGCTCCACTGATGAAGAAACTTTTTTCAGTTTGACTACAATTCTTACCAAGAAAACAGATCATGAAATTAAAGCACATTGTGATTTTGGAACAGGGTTAATTCTAATCTATCAAATAGAGTCGGAAACTAATTTGTTAAGAGATTTTCGTCCATATCAGTTGTAGTTAAAACTGGTTTGTATTATAAATAAATAAAGATTGACTTTAACCCGGCAAGAGCCCTTTTAAGGACAAATCTGTGATACACAATAGGTTAAAGCGGAGCAAACAATACCCTTTTCTGTATAAACACGACGTATCCTTCATTAGGAGCCCTTATTAATGGTGGTTGAAGAATTAACAAATGTTGTCCCTTTTAAGAACAAAACTGTAAGTTGTAATGGATCAAAGCGGACAATACCTCGTGGTTGGCTGTGTTAACATAATTAAGTTAATTATTTTTATCAAATTTTATTGGTAACAATCTTTTGGAGAGATTGAGAATGGTAATAATTCTATCTTCTTCTAACTATGTTTTTCTCAATATAAGCATCTTAGAACTTTTTATGTACATTTTGGCCAGCATGGTTGATGTGTACATGACAAGGCAAGCCTTATAGTATATGCAAAAAGGTCTGTCATAGAAGAAAAAATAGATGGAAAAAATATTTGATGATGAAAAGAGAAGATCTATGAGACCCAAAAAAGAATAAACCATTAAATAAATCAAATAAAAATAAAGAGAACAACAACATCAAAAGAAGAGACAAGGACCCCAATTCGAAATAGAAGAAGAAAATTATTATGTAGTCTCTAAAATGGTCACTCCTTCAACACCACTTTTTTCTTGTAAAAAATCTTCTATGTTGCCTTAGAAAAAAAAAAAAAAAGGATAGCTTTGTAAAGATATGAAAAATTTATGGTCCGTCACTTCCAAGTCATTAATTATGCGATAGAATTTTAAGTCTCACTTTTATCCATTAAATCATAAAGTATGGATAACCCCTCCGAAATTGTGAGAGTTGCATTTAAGACTCGGTGGGGAGTTACATTCCAGGCTATACCTGCCATCTCAATAATAATCAATGGTAGTTTAATTTCCAAATTTACGGGGATAAGATGAGGTTGATTCGACAGTAAATCTCTTATACCTGCATTATAAGGTTACGGTTTCGAGTTCCTCTTTCCAAAAAAAACCCTGAATTTATGTAATAATGTAATATTTTAAAATAAAAAATAAAAAATAAAAAGTAATGTCAAATCACTTTCAAAAATAATTTCCAAATTTGTGGTAGAACAAGGTCTATTTTGAATTATTATAAATTAAATATTTCACTCTATAGGAGATAGATTACGTTAACATAGTAACTTCTCATTAAATCTCAGCAAACCTTTCTAGTTGCCTTGTTCTCAACCTTCTTTTCCAAGCATATTTCTTAAAAGCACTTAATTAAAAGCACCAAAAAGTCCTAAACTTCTTAAAAGCACTTAACCCACTAGTGATTAAAAGTAAATTATATAAAAAAAATCATTTGTGAGTGCTTTATAGATTTATATGATTCCAAATACATGACAATATAGACCTAAACATTTTCAACTACTTCAAAACATGTTTTTATCAACATGAAAAATAATTCTCAAGCATAATATAACTTTTAGTTAGCATCAATACATAAGAAACTCAAAAAATGGATCTAAATCACACTATTGCTTGTAGATTGTAGATGTCATCACATGATCAATTGGATCTCATGCATGTTCATACAATTTTTTTAGGCTCTTTCCATTGACAAAAAATACAAAGAGATGGGAATCTAATATATAATTGTCAATGGATTGATTTGGTTTAGTGCCAAAAAAATAATAAGAGAGAGCACATGACATGACCTAAAATTGCTAGTCTTTTTTTAGGACACTAATACAAAATCAATGAAAAAGGGTACTAAAATATTGTATATAATTAATGGGTGGTGTTGGAAGGATAGGAGAAACTTATGTTTTAAGATAATTATAGTTTATTATAAATTTTTTGAAGAACATACATTTGATAGTTACCATGTTAATACAATTCCCTAGTGGGGGGCACATTTTTTTTAATGTTTTTGTTGTCATTTTTAGGTTGTGTGTTGTGGCATGAGAGAATGCACATGAGAGAGAATATGGGCATATGAGTTATTTATTTATTTATTTATTAATATATAGTTTATTTATAAAGTTATACTGATGAGACTTAGTGAAAGAATGTGGTAATAAATTATTATATATATCATAAAGAATAAATTCATTTTTATTTTACTATAAAGTTTAAATAGATGACTTTGGTTTCAATTATAAAACATAAAAATAAATAAATAGAAAAAGAAGGTAAACAGTAAACTCCTCACATATACATCAGGAACTTTGGATTCAAATAATCTCCTCCAAATTATTAACAAGTAGAGATCGGATGCAAACATTGTCAATTTATTAAGTTATGTATTCTTATCTTTTAGTGTTTTTAAATATTAAAATAATTTTTAAAACTTAATAAAACCATAACCAACTAGAGTTTGGATTCTCTCTTGGTCCGACCTTTTGCTTTTTTTTTTTTCTTTTTCTTTTTTTTTTTCTAAGAAAAACTAAACATTGAAAATATATATATATATATCTAATGATCATAATTTGTTATTTTATTTTTTCTTTTCTATAAATAAGTGTTTCATTTAAACTAAATTACTAATAAAACATCAAACCATTAGAGGATCTAAACTCCCGAATTAAGAAAATTTAATTGTTACTTTATTTTCTCTCTTGTACAGATAAGAGTTTCAGTCAAACTAAATTACTCTTCAAAAATAAAACAATCATAGGATTCAAACTCCAAAACTAAGAAAAATATTACTAAGTTTAACTTTAACCCATATCAAACTTAGCCCCGTATGAGATCAATCACTAGCTCCTTCGTATAAAAGACTTCTTATGAATTCAAAAAGGTTGGTTTAGTACTCATTAATGATCACCTTTATAAAGAAGAACATTTATAAGTTTCAACAAAGAAAAAGTATCTATCAAATTTTAGAACCTAAACAGAAAATGCGTTCACACAGGTAAAGAGACGAAAAACTTGTATCAGACGGTCTCATCTTTAAGTTGTCCAATTTTAAGAAAACTTGATTGGACGTCTCACCGTCAGGTGGTGAAATTGTCCCACACAAGATTTTCGCATCAAAGAGATAGAGCTATTTAGCCATTATTAGTGGAATATACAGTAATGTTACACATCCTATCTACAATTCCACAATTTCTCTATTTCTATCTCAACACACGTGGCAGCTGAGGTGTCAGTTGGTGGGTGAATAAACTTTAATTGGTGAGTAAATGCATGAGCAAATTGGTGAGTGAATGCATGAGCAAGAGAGATAAATATCAATTAATATGTGTTCACTCACCAAGTGACACCTCAACTGCCAAAACTAAGAAAAATATTACCAAGTTTAACTTTAACCTATATCAAACTCAACCCGTTTGAGATCAATCACTAGCTCCTTTGTATTAAAGACTTCTTATGAATTCAAAAAGGTTGGTTTAGTATTCATTAATGTTCGCCTTTATAAAGAACATTCATAAGTTTCGAGAGAGAAAAGTATCTACTAAATTTTAGAACCTAAAAAGAAAATGCGTTCACACAGGTAAAGAGAAGAAAAACTTGTGTGAGATGGTTTCTTTCGAGTTATTCAATATTTATGAAAAATATAAAAATAAATTATATAAAATTAGAAACTTGATCGGACATCTTACCTGTCAGATGGTCAGACCGTCCCATCCAAGATTTTCTCATTAAAGAGATAAGAGTTATTTAGCCATTATTAGTGGAATTGCAAAAGGAAGATGATTAAATGTGGTGGAGCCAAAGAATGGTCTACAAGTTGTACCATCACAAGTCACTTTTTATTTATTTTATGTCTTGTTGGTACTTGGCCACACGTGCTACATGATGGTGTCACTTTGGATAGACATTTATATAATATATGCATTGTATTTTGCACATATTTTTAATTAATCCTCTAATCATGCACTAAAATTAAACTTCAATAATGCATCCAAAATAAAGATTTGTCAATACCCAAAATCAAAACCCACTTCCTAATTTCTATATATGATTCCATGTTCTCTAGGGTCCTCATGATACCCCCCACCACACACACAATAGTCAATTATTATACGGAGAGATCGCATTAATTTTATATATTTTGATTTGATCTGAATCTTGATATGACCTTAAACGATAACAAAGAAAGGATTGATTTATCTTGAAATCTTTTTTATATAAATTTTGATAAGTTTTGCAATTTGAAAGCTTTGAAAAATAGTACTAGATTTTTAAGAAAATTTATTAAATGGGAATTTTCATGATCATGAAGTCATCCATGTTTGATGCTTCTAAGCTTCTTTGATATGGCCGGCTGACATTGTGAGATTCTTGTCACACTTTTTTCTTTTAAATTTATAATCCAATCATTTCATAGATTTGAAATCTTATTAATGGAATTATTGATTTGATTATGAATTTTAGTGGTGATTAGTATTACACACTGCCCATTTTATCATCTTTGTTGACTCACTTAATTCAAAAAAAAAAAAAAAATTTCTTCAATTATGCATCACAAATGGAGATGCCAAAACAAAATTGTCAATATATCAATAAATAAAACATAAATAAAGACCAAAATATCAAACCTAGAATGCATTTCTTTAATTATGAAACCTAAAACAAAATTAAAATATTTATCGTTTGACGATATTATTCTCTCTTCTTTTTATTTTTTTTTTCTTTTTCTAAGGACGGTTCAATTGATACTAAATTGATCTACTTTAAACTTCATTAATAAGATTAATTAAACATTATTTTGGCTTTCACCTTTTGTTTTGGGCTATAAACTATAGTATTTGCACATCCTTGAAACCCTCTCACTTTGCCACTTTTGCATTTCTTAGTGAAGGAGATGACCTATTGCTCTCAATAATGTTTGTATTAAAAATGAAGGTTTTGTCATGTTATAGACTAATTAAAGGTCAAATCATTGTCTCCTAATCAAACTAATTGTCCTAGTCTTTCCTTAATTTCAGGATTTAGGTTCCCAAAACACAGCTTTTTTTTTTTTTTTTTTTTAGTCTTTTATATATACAAATATAAAGAAGTGGAAAAGCTTTTGGACTGGACTGAACTTGTTAAAATAAATCCAAATCTTTAATTAAAGCACGAAACTTGTATCAATTTTGATTGATCACCACAGTCAAACTATGTTTGCTTAGGCTCTCAATGTTTTTTTTTTTTCATAAATTATATAGTTAGTGACTCATATTCCCTTTGTTTGAAGTCATTATCAAGTCAAAGCTTCTTAAATTTAATCTTACCTGGACCTCAATAACTTATGCTCAATAAGTCTTGATCGTTCTCGTTAGAGTTTTTATTAGAGTTTTTATCAAGATTCGTCAAGATTTTTACATGGACGTTCTAGATTTCTCACATATGATCTATATAAGGGATCCGTCATTAGAGACTGACCTGTATAAATTAATTAAAAACAGCTCACACATTAAAGTGGCATTGCTATGATAATTTCTTACTCAATTTATAAATGAATTGGATCTACCTGCTCTATGAGGTCTGTGGTTGGATCAAACCAATCAAAATTTGGGCCTCATGAGAGTCTATCAATACTGTTGCTTCAAAGATTAAAAGGATTTACACCAAGTTTTGTTTGGATTATTTGACAGATTTAATCATTGATACACCTTTAATCATTATATAACTTGAAAAAAGAAATGTTTAGTTGGCAAGACTGATTATATTTGTAACATTTTTAACCAAAAAAGGTGATTCATATAAACATTTTGAAGAGAAAAAACTTTTGTTTCTGATTTAAAAAAAAAACAGATATAACAGGAGATTGTGGAAATTCTAGATGCCAATCGATCCGAATTCAACTCATTCACTCTGGAAATTTTGTGATGGGAAAAAAGAGACATTGTTGTAAGTGGGTTTACAGAAGAACATATAAAATGTACAAGGAGAAATGAACCTAAACAGAGAAGCTGAGGTCACCTCCCGAAACATCTCATTACCGAAGAGGTAAGAGCAGACGTGAGGAACTTCATTCCTGCAGATCCACCGGGGAAGTAGGAAATGGCGTAGTATCCGAGTGAAAGGACCTATTTAAGTTCCACATAAACCAACAATTCCAACATTAGATTAATTGCACATCTACTTCTAAGAAACCCAAAATGAAGTAGTAATGGACAGACAGTAGTGTGTTCAAATGAAGATGAAAAAGAGCTTCCAAGCACAATAATGTAAATAGTACAAGAGTGGTATGATAGTTTATACCTGTATTACAGAGAAGAGTACAGAAAGAATGTAGCTGTGAAGCACCATGGAAACGTATATGGTGCCGATCATACTGCCTAGGAATCCCAACGTAAATGGAAGTCTCTGGATAAATTGTAGGAAATGGGAGAAGAATGCATTAGATTGGACATGTAAATTTAAATTAAAAAGATGGTTATCTTCCACACCGTATAGAAACCTCTTGCGTAAGATGAAATATAAGGACAGTAATATAGCAGACTTACCTCTTTAGATGACATGTGAGTAAGCTGATTCTTCGGACCCCTAAGGGCGAAGAATGACCCAATAATAAAGCCACATCCAAGGGTAAAGCAGATAGCAAATTTCTGGGGCATCAAAACCATGACTGGAAGGAACATGGTAAATGAGATGAAAACAAAGAACACTCCGGTTGCCAGAAGTAAGCCGAAATACATAAGTGCTTTCCCCGAAGGGACAGTACTAGTGGCAGATTGTAGGTTCCCAGGTAGATCTCTTACTCCTTTAGAAACCCTGATATTGAATGAAACCAACCAGAGATTGTATGACTATGTGTAACATGTATTTATGAGAAACTAATTAATCTTATTTCATTTTAAAAACACAAATTGATGTGATTTTTTAATTCAAAATTTGGCCATACATTGTCTCCCACCAGTAGCCACACCATTCAGGATTTCGTTGCTTAAAATTCTTTATCCAAGGGCAATAATAAGTCTTGCCTATGTAGGTCAAAGCCAAAACCGAAGCAAAAGCTTACTACCTTCAGTCACTTTTATACATCTATTGGGTTTTAATCAAAAGCATTCCGCAATGAGCCCTAATCAAGTGGTGTAGAAATTAAGTTGCATTTGAGGTAATTCTTAGGTCTAAATCTTGCCTCCACTCCTGAGAATGGGGAAGGGAGAGAAAGAGTGACAACAACTACACACCATTCTTAACAACAAAAAAAGCACTGAAAAATCCTAAATATTTATGTCCTCTAGGTCTTGCTTTTCGGTTGAGAAAAAAAAAAAATAGTAAATAAGAACTTCAGGATAGTGAAATATTATCCCTTACCCACAAGGACAGCATATCTGTTAGAACAAAGAACAACCTAGCATGGCCAAATTCCTCAAAACATAATTGCTTCATCTAAAATCGAAGCAATCTCTATTTATGAACAAGGTAAAGTAGAAAACACTTCAATGCTTTAAAAACACTAAAAACGAAATACACACTTTTCTTAGTTGTAGCAGATCCTTGTTCAATTATACTCAGTAAACAACAATTGAGAGCTCATTAGCAAAAGTCCGGTCTGTAGCTAAATTTTGAACTATTCAGTGTTCACGTTTTATTCAATGAAACTTTCCCTTAATCTAATTCATCCAATGCAATGTTTGACACATCAAATGAAGCAACTATCAAGTTTCGCAGAGAATGCAAAAGAACCCAATCATCAAATATATTGTACAAGCTTTCATGATCTGATCACCAACTCAAATATATATATATATATATATATATATATATATACTGAACAAACAGGCATAACCATAATCAATCTGATATAAGCATTCATATGCACAAAAAGCCCCTACATTCGAAAGCGAATATAACTGAAACAAAATGTCGATTTAATGAGACATATACAAGTCTACATCGGCTCCCACGCAAAACCCAAGTCACCATCCCGTTACGCTTCCTTAACATTGCATACAACAACTACCAAACCAATTCAAAATCAATCCATATACAAATACTACGCAATTTTATACATAAATTTAGATGACAAAAAAAAAAAAAAAAACGAAACTTTAAAGCTCAAAAATGCATAAAACCAAAAACCCATCATCAATTCGGCCTACAAGGCTACAATTTCAAAATTTCAGTAACTTTGATACGAATAATCAACAAAAACAGATCAAAAAAACCGATGCTTACACATTGAAGGTGCCAGCGACAGTGTCATTAGCTGACCTAACAGCTGATTCCAGATCGAAACCGAAAGCCGGCCCACCGGAGCCATCCTCGGTTTCTCTCGTAGCCGCGTACGAATTCCAGTCCGCCAACAAAGACGGGGACGACGACGACTGCAACGACGTCGGTTTCTGGAGCTGATCTTCACTGGCTCCACCACCACCACCAAGAGAAAACCACGCTTGCGCCATTAATTTTTTTTTCCGCGAATATTATATTTTCTCAGAAACAAAATACCCACCAAGCCACCAGCACCACCAGCTACGATTTTTAGTTAAGATTTTGATCGATTCAATTCCAAGCTTGTCAAGTTTGGTAGGAGAATCGAGTAGTTTTTGTTTTTTGGGTCTGCGTTTGCGTGGAGATATAAAACGACGTGGTTTAGCCGCAAACTTTGAACTGTACCAAATCAATGAAACCGATGACGTGGCCGTGCACTCAAACGACGTCGTACTCGGGTCATTATTGGGTCGGCCCATATTTAGATATATCTAAAAAAAGTTTTGGGCTCAACCCGTGACTGTGACTGGGCACGTCAAGGACCATTTTGTTTATTTCATTTCTTAAACGACGCCGTTCTTTCGCATTATAAATATTTTCAGCCGTTGGGCTTCTCTTGGGCTCGGCCCATAATAAGATGGATTTGGATCTCCTCCTATTTTTAACTAAATCAACGATCTTAATTAATCTACTTTTATAAGGTAAAAGTATAAAAATTAATATAAATAATTCAAATCATTGATTTATTATATTATACACATAAAGATAAATTTTAGAGGTCATGAGAAATTCTATACCTGAGATGAGATACATTGAAAAACGTTTTAGGCTTCACCCATGCCGTGATCAAGTATGTCACGATCCATATTGTTTATTTTGTCAGAATAATTGTTTATATTTTATTTATATAAATTAATATATATATACACGGTCCCGTTCCTATCGGGACATCTTTATATAACTTTATCAGGATATTGACTATGAACCACTCATTTATAAAAGTGATTTGACAAGTGCATATATACCAAATCAAATTATGTAAAACGAGTGGTTCACATTCAATATCTTTATATAATTCTATCAGGATATCCTTATATGAAAATTTCTGTATATATATATATATATATATTATATAAGCATTGCTGCGTACAACTACGGTTATGGCACCGCAGTGGCTCCGTAATATTAAAAAAAAAAAAAAAAAAAACCATGTAGGACCCACGTAATAAATACATAGAAATTATATGTTTTTTTTTCTTTTTTACATTACGAAACCTCGGCGGTAACCCCGGTTATTCAAAGTGTTTCTCATATTATATATATTATATAGTAATATTATTATTTTATCATCACAACTCACAAGCTCCTTCAAATGTGAGGAATTCATGACTAAGAGAACACATAGGTTGAAGTAATTCAAGTTTCCTTGTAATTACATGGTTAACAATGACTTTTACATGTTGAATATACATCTGACGAGGATCACATTGCACTCTACCGTTGGAATTTTAATATTGATCAAGTATTAAATTAGTGAAACAATTGATAGTTGATAGATTATGGTCTATGTATTTATTGAAAAACACAACTATTTATGATTAGATGTATTTAGATATTGATTTTTTTTAAAAGATAGATCTCAATTATTAATGAATAGACAATTTTAATTGTTGCTGAAATTTCCAAAAGACACGACTCTTTGTTAATGTCTTTTTGAAAAGATACAAATGTCCGTAAAAAACTCTATAAAAGAGTGTGCAGAGAATTGTTTAAATATCATATTGTTAACAAACAAAATTCTCGTAATTGCCAGAAACCCAAATTCCATGTTTCCATCTATGAATTTTCTTTCTTGTTTGAAGCAAATTCATTTGAAGGTTTGTTATATCCCGAAGGTTATTTGCAGATAAACCCACAATCAGTCATAAAGAGTGCGAATATAGCTTTTTAGAAAGCGTACATACTACGTATTTTAAACCTATCTCTAGAATTTTCAATATATACAACATTAGATTATCTGCACGACACTATCTACTCTCATTTATTTTCATTTCTACAAAGTATCTCATTTTTATTAATGAATCGAAGCTACACATAGCATATTTGGTTAGCATAGAAAGTAAGAAATAATATTGAAACTTTTTAATTTTGATTTTGTTTTTCTAAGTCACGATCACGAAAAAAAAAAAAAAAGTGATTAAATCATGATAAAAATTTCCTTAATAGAAATGAAAACAACCACCAAATTGAATAATTTTGATCTTGCAAGTTAACTCCATTCCTTTTACGTTAACAAAAAAAGAAACTCAAAATAAATTAAAAGTTGATTTCGACAACCCAAAATCAAGATAATTACACACATGAAATATTCATAAATTAATAATGTGTAATAACATTATTTAAAGACTATCGTGGAGCCAAAAGAAACACCCCTAAAAGAGAAAAGAGACAATTTATAAATTCATAGTTTCAAAAAGAAAATTTTAAAAGTTTAAATATATATATGAATATAATTACAAATTAGTTAATTAAAACTCTACAACATGGTTGTATCCGATCTCTTCATGTATATATTTATTTATTTTTCTTTCTAAAAATGTCTCATTTTGAGTAAGGAATCAAGGAAAATAATAGTATATTTGGTTTTGAATAGAAATTAAGTTAATTTCAATAAAGTTGATAGACTTTATAATTCCGATATTATTTTCCTTTGTCATGATCATGATAAAAAAAAAAGTGAGTAAATCATGACAAAAATTTCGAAATAGAAATGAAAATTAAACAACCACCATATTAAATACTTCTAATCTAGCAAGTTAACTCACAATTCCTTTTATATCAACAAAAAAGCAAAAATTATTATGCCAAAGTCAAAAAATAAAAATAAAATTGATTAATTTAGACACCCCTAAACAAAAATAATTGCATACATGAAATATGCATAAATTAATAATGTGCAATAACATTATTTATCAAAAGAAACATCCCTTAAAAAGAAAAGAAGCAATAGATGCATCGATTTAGGACTTACATGCAGGTTAGTTAGTTTATCTATTGTTGCAATGGGGATGGGGATGGGCATCCCCATTTCCCCATTTTCCCCACAATTATGTTGAAATGGGGATGGGGATGGGGAGGGGGGGGAGGTCCCCCATCCCCATTTCTCCATTTCCCCTAAACATATATAAATATAATTATAATATATATTTTTAATTTTTTTGTTTATTCTTTGAAAACCCTAACTCCCTAAGTATATATACACATTTTATATAAAATGCACTAATGAATTTTATTTTGTATTTGTAATGGAATGTTTGTTTTTTTAATTTAATTTGTAAATTTTAGTCAAATGGAGAAATGGGGGAACGGGGAAAACAGGAAAATGGGAAAAAAACGGAAAAAAAAAATGAAAAAAATGAAGAATTGGGGACGGGGATGGATATAGGTCCCCCCAAAATTCCCTATCCCCATTTTCCCCAAATAGGAGGGGAATGGAGGAAGGGTATGTGAAGTGGGGATAGGGATGGGGGGACCTATATCCATCCCTATTCCCCAAAAGTGTATCTCTACCCATGCACAAACTGTATTCTATTAATTAGCTACCACAATATAGACACATATATCATTCTACGTGTATCGATGAATTATATATATATATATATATATATATAACATAGTAGTGTCTTAATCGGATACCGACGCTAAGCTGGTCCTCTTTAAGGAGGAGGATGATCTTAGTTTGTACTGCACTGGTAGTGTCTCCGGTGACGGTGAATGATCCAGCAGCATCATAGGACTCCAATATTGCTTGGTGCATGGTGACAACAACCTTCTCAAATCTGATCTTTGTCGATCCAAAGCCTACATAATAGAAATTTTCATCAATGCTCGATCTGTTTATAACAATTAAAGAAGACTAATTACAACATATGATTTTATCAATGGTTCAATTTTTTGCAAATAACATGAAAATGAGCTACAAGTTACAGAACATGAATTGGTTTCAATCCAAAAAAAAAAAAAAACCAATAAATAAAAAAATAGAAATTTCAACACATTAAAAACAACCATAACAGCTAAAATAAGTAAATTACATGAATTATTAGATCCAACTACGACGTCGTACTCCTGCTTTTCAAAATCATATCAACGTTTGGACCGATATTGGGTCGGCCCATATTAATATATCATTAAAACAGTCTTGGGCTTTACCCATGACCAGCCCGGCTTATATATTTGGTTGTTAAACGGCGTCGTTCTTTGGCTTTTTATAAATATTTTTGGCTGTCATTAAGATTCACTGTCATTAAAAAAGAAAAAACAAAAATATAATTAACAACGAAATGAGATCAATGCGGTGGTAAACCCTCTACATTTGTATCACGAGATTGTAAATTCAAATCCTCTCACTTAAAGGAAAAAAAAAAAAAAACCTTAAATTTATATAATAACGTAATACTTAAGAAAAAAAAATTGACACCATGATTATCCTCCAAATCTTTATCCTATTTATTGGAATAGTTAAATGGACCACGCTAATAATGCTTCGTCTTGACATGTGCAGCATGATCTCACCTTATTAAATATATATTTTTTTTGATAAAATTCCTTATCATTTTCATTGTCAATTAGTAAACCTATTTAAAATTAATAATAATTAATACTTAAAAAGAAATACATTATCGATCTATCAGCTTTTAACAGAGATGATAAGACATTTCTTTTCTACATTGGTAGTAAGAGATTCAAATCTCACACAGAGCTGGCCTTGGGGTGGTGTAGCAAGTGCAACCGCTTTAGGAGAAAAACACGTATGAGACAGTTTTATTGATGTAGAAATAAGACTGTGCAATGAATGTGTGCAACATATATACAATGAGACTGTCCCATTCAAGTTTTTTTCCTGCTTTGGACCCCAATTTTTTTTTAATTTTTTTATTAAAGTTAATATGTAGTATTCGGGTTTAGATCTGTTGTGAGTTGTTAATTGTTATAGTCCATAAAAAAAAAAAAAAAAGAATTGTGACTTTTGAAGAATCCAATTCATTTTTTTTTAATTATATATATAAAATATATTAAAAAAATTATAGGACCCATTTTATGACAATAATTTATTCTTCATTTGACATGCTATAGACTCATTTTTCCATTTTTTACATTTTCACCCTGTCTCCAAAAAAAATGTCATGATCAATCCTGGTCTCACCGTATATATTTTACAAATATATATTGGACTTTTTCTTAACGACATACGGTTCTATTATAATAGTTATAATATTTGGAAAAGAAAAAAAAAAGATAAAAAAAAAAAAGAAAAAAGAAAAAAAGCAAGCGGCCGAATATATTAGCAGCTGGAACAGAACCGCTAGTAGTGAATTCTTAAGAAAAGACAAGACCAAACGTGTCCTCACACAAGTTATCAACACCCCATATCTTGCCACGTAAGCTATCAACTCTTCTAACTAAACAACACGTGTCCCTCTCTCTCTCTCTCTCTCCCCTCCACCTCCTATATATGCACAACCTCCAAAAACCAAACAAAACACAACACACCAGAGACAATTAATCTACAATGGCGGATCCTTATCCTTATCATCGCAGTAGTAGTGGACAGCAGCTGACCACTCACGGTCACGGCAGCGTCACGAGCAAGTCGGTGGTCTGCGCGTCGCTGGCGGGGGTGGCGGTGGGCGGGCCATTATTCGGGTTGTTAGGGTTCAGCTTCCTGGCAACTCTGACACTCCTCCTCATATGCTTCCCTCTCATCTTGTTATTCAGTCCTCTGTTGCTTTGTGTGTCTCTCTTGTTTGTCGGGGCCTTGGCTGGGTTTGCCGCGGCGGGGGCCATGGCGGTTGCTGGTGTCTCAATGCTTGCATGGAGTTACAAGGAGATGATAGCAGGAGGACATTTAGGGTTATGGTTTGGTGGTGAGAGATTGTTGATAAAAGAAAACCATCCTCCTTATCAACATCAAGAGAATAGGTTGATAAAAATTCAGTAGATTATTTACATATACAAAATACAAGTACACAAGTATACTAGTAATAATTAATGTTTTTTTTTTTTTTTTCTTCTTCATTTTTACAAATTTGAGAGTCTATGTAGCCATGGAGGTTCGAAATGATTCGAACCAACAATCATGGTATGTATTGTTGTATTAATGTGGAGTGAGAGACTTATTAGTTTTAATGTATATGTAAGTTTCTACGATGAATAAATATTTTTGAATTGGTTTTACCATTTATATATATGTGGGTGGTCATTTATAAATTTAGTAAAGATGGAGACATATATCTTGATTTGCAGACATTTATTTAATTTAAAATTGAAAGAAATTAATTTAATAATAATCGATGGTGATTCTTATTGAATTATTGATATTAATATTTTGATCATTTTCAGGCAAAAGCTAATTCTTAATACTAAACATTATTAATATACGAGTAATGTTACGGTGCTCAATTTAGTGTCCAAAATAGCGTGCCATTCATTTAAATTGTATTAGATTTATACGTTTAATATAGCATTACTCTTAAGATAGTTCTTTCAAAATAATAAATTAAGAATAATGATAGTAAGGCAATGTGAGGTTGACTCATTTCCTTACACCTATATCTAGACAGACCCCAATAGAGGCTAGGGGTGCCATAGCCCATGGAAAAATAAATTATACTTGTAAAATTTATAGATTTTTTTTTTATTTATAAATAATTTGTATTTTACATTTTATTACTTTAAATTTTAGGTTTTTATCATTTAGCCCCTCTAATTCTTGACTTCCAGTTTCATTAATGCCTACACTATGAGGTTGTGGGTTCTTCACATCTACACACGATGTTGTGTGTTGATAATAAAGAACATTAATAAGAGTCACCATCACTAATTCAATTGGTTCAATAAGATCTTATTAAGAAATAAATAAAAAGGTACTATATCAGAGCAAATAATTAATATCTACAGAATTCTCTCTCTCTCTATATATATATTGTGTGTGATTTGAGAGATAAATTAAAAAAATAAAAATAAAAATCGAGTGGTGTAACTATATAAAAAAATTCAATATAAATATGTTAATGAAATTTTATATATTCTTACAAGTTAATATAAATTATAACACAACCCTTGATATTAATTTTTATTTGAATCCCCCATTTGAAGTTTACAGTTTTTTGTCTCCTCAGTCATCGATCTCTCTTTTTTTAAATTAAAAAATTGTTGTAGACCGGCTCTTTGTAATTTTAAATTTTTATAGACTATTCACATTTGTGAATAAGTTATGATCTGCCGTACATTGATACTTGGATTGTTTTATTATTTTGGAAGTGTACAGATCTCGATTTTTTTTGAATAAGTTGGATCTATACTCGTTCATATCAAACATTACAATGATTTTTTTTTTTTTTTTTTTTTAAAGTACAATAACGGTCAGGACCTGACGAGATGAGATTCTACAATATCGGGAATATGTTATAACTGAATTACAACTCTCACAATCAACTAAAAAGAGAGTCGATACCATAATATCGGGATAGTGCTATCCACACTTTGGGAATTAATAATCAAATGTCGGACAATAATTATTTACGTACCAAGATATTGAACCTTGGTGGTGGAACGACACTTGGAAGATTCTAACCACCAAGGCAAGAGCTCATTGGTAACATTACAATGACTTATTGTTTGATTTTGATTTTTAATAAATGAGATGTCTCTTCACAAATCATAAATTATAATTATTTGATAGAGAGTTTTTTTTTTTTTTTTTTTTTCCTTATTTGGATTGATATAGGCTAAGATCTAAGTTTCACTAATTGCGGTTCAAATAATTACTCCGGTGGGTCTCCCTCACTTGGTTTTGATCTTGTTCGATAGTTAATAAAATCAAACAACATAAAAATAAACTATTTGGATTACAAACTATGTGTTTCCGGTATACCTTTTAATGTTTGTAGTGAAGGTTCAAGTCTTATCATGTAGTGGTATACATATGGAGAATTTTTCTTCTCGATTTTGTAGATATATTTTAATTGTGGAAGTGAATATCAAACAACTCATAGTATCAGATCTTGATTAATTCCGATAAACTCCTAACCCATATCAAAATTTTAAAAAATAGTAATTAACAAACTACTTGGATGAGCTTATCTTGATTTACTAGCTTCTTGTATAATATATATATTGAACCAAAATATATAATTATTTCACTCAAATCTTACTTCAAAACTAAGTATTTTGTACCTTCAATTTCACTCTATAAAAGTCAAAGAAAGACAAAGCCTTTTTAGCCATACAAATACTATATAAATAAAAATCCAATCAAACCGAAAAAAGTATATGATAACACCAATATGCACCGTTGGAATGAATCTATAAATTAATTTTTTTTTATCTACTTTTAAATAAAAGATGTCCTTTTCATAATTGTTTTTTTATTTATTTATGGAAAATTGAGACTTGGATCCGCTCATAAATATGGAAAACAAGGTATACAACTATTCTCAACCATTCTCAAATATTGAGACTTCAAATTTTAATAAAACGGAAAAACCTATGATTATTTTTATCGAATAAGATGAGTTTCGAAATACTTTCTAAATATGTGAGTGGTTATGTAATAATTATTCATATTTATCTATATAAATATCTTGTTGATATTGGGATTCCCATGTATGCTTTGCAGTAAATTTGAAGTGCAATGCAAGGATCTTCTTATTCACAGGTCAAGATCACCACTTAAAAGCGAATAAATTACAATCGAAGACTTGTTTACTATATATTAATTATTCTCGAAACTGCTAGGAAGATGACTAATAGACCAACAAATTATATATTAAAGAAAAAAAAAAAAAAACAATTATAAACTTGAGATAGATCGGACAATACATTATAGACACAGGACATGAAAGTGCTTGTGAAATCTAATCATAGTAAACTTTCATTTGAACCTGAAGACGCACGCAGAAGACGGAGAAATCCATGTCCTACACAAGTATCTAAGACAATCCTCCATTTTTGTACGGTCATTTTCAACTTCTTATTATTTCTTTTCTCTCTACCAACTTTGATATTTTTTTTGTTTGATTTGTGGGGTGACCCGTTTCTTCTTTTGTCAAGGTGAGTTCTTTTGTAGATCTGATTCTTGCAACTATCGTTTCTCTTGTTGTTTGTTGTACCATGATGTGCAAGATCGTGTTTTTTGTTTGTTTTTGTTGCAAGATCTGATTTTTATAGTTGTGGAAATAGTTGTGGAAATATCCGGTTTTTTTTTTTTTTGACTCTGGATGGGAAATTTATGAATTGTGATTTCGGTTGGTGGGGTTTTTTGTTATGTTGGTGTCGGAGGTTTGAGTTTTCCAAAAGTACCCAGAATCAGATTTCGTTGAAAAATTCAATCTTGTGTAGTTCATGTTAGGTTTAAGGTTGAATGAGTGCTGTACTAGGTTTCTTATAGAAGATTCAATGTCGGTTTGATATGAAAGGTTTGACATTGAACTGGTTTTATGTGGCTGATGATATTTTATCTGTTTGTTTTGTTGCATCAGTTTCGTTTTTGGAATTGTAGTGCATTGTTTTGTTGATATTGAGAAACCTATATGCTGTGCCTAAAATGTTCTTGATGGTTGTTGATGGATGCCGAAAAGTTATCTTGGTTTAGTATAAGAAAAGATGGAAGCAAAGTTAAGATTGGAAGGAATTCAATCCAATTCCAGTCTTGAAGTAAGTTTCTTCATTACTCCTGATAGTTTTTCTTTTAAGCTAATAATGTTACATGGTCATGACTCACGATTGAATAGGCTAGGTAGTTCTTTTGTGTAAGAGATTATTTGTGAATAATAGATTTTTGTTCTCTTCTTGCAGATGGGTCCATTAGATGGTAGATCGATGAATGAATTAGAGGATGAGAGTCTTTTTAGTCCGGAACCAGATTTTCAGAAGGCAATACCTGTTTGCTCACATGAAAATGGATCAATTTCTGGGAGTTTACCATCTTATGGTAATAAAATACCAGTTCGATCACATGAAATTGGATCAATTTCTGGGAGCTTACCATCTTATGGTAATAAAATACCTGTTCGATCACATGAAAATGGATCAATTTCTGGGAGCTTACCATCTTATGGTAATAAAATGATACCGAATAGTGTTTATAGGAGCATAAAGACCGTAGTTTTTTCAAATAAACTCAACTTGCTGATGCCTTTTGGGCCTATCGCAATTATGGTCCATAATTTTACCGGGCACATGGTGAGATTGATTGTCTATATTCATTCTTCAATTGTTCTCACATTGCTGCTTAATTATATTTTGGTTAATTTGTTGAGGTGGATTGCAGGGGTGGGTCTTCTTTCTGAGCTTGTTGGGTATTACACCTTTGGCGGAGCGTTTAGGTTATGCTACAGAGTAAGGATTCATGTTTCTCTCGCTTCTTTATTATGTGATGTTATTGTTTGTGTAGCAACTAATATGGCTTATCCTTTGCTTTGATACAGGCAACTGGCTTTCTACACTGGGGCCACAGGTATATTTTTTCACACTATTATTCGAACGGATCAGAAATTAATTGTTCTGTCATTTTTCGTTTTTAAGTTACTCAAGAGTATATGCCATGTTTGTTAGTTATTCATATAAAGTTCCTGCCATGTGCCCTTTCTGTTTGGGAGAACTTAGACAGTTGCGACTTTGCTAATTCTTCTCTTTTTGATCCAATGCAATTAGTGAGAGTTTTTGCATGAAATAACTGGGGGTGGTTCTTGAATTCATCTTTTTCAGTCGTATGGTAAATAGAACTTTGATAATTGATGTCTTGCTTAAGTGTTACGGAGAGGATTAATCTTTTAGTGCTTTTCTTCTTTTTATACGGCCATCGTTTTTCTTGCATTAATTATTGAGGCAAAGAATTGACATAAGGCAGTTTTTTCCAGTACTTTATTTCCTTGACATACCCTTTGAACTTATCACTTTCGTTGTCTAGGCGTTTAGTGCATCCTTCAATAATTTTTTTTCCTTAGAAGTTATACCATATAAAATACACCAGCTTGAATTAATTCAATATCTGTGTTTGTGAAGCTGTTAAGTTTTTTGCCATCGTAATCAATGTCAGTCACATTGTTTATTTTAGTCTGTGATGTCTTTAACTAATATTTTTTTGTTTGGGTATACTTAAATGGAATTTGCAGTTGGGGGGCTTTTAAATGCTACGTTTGGAAATGCAACAGAACTAATTATATCACTTTATGCGCTGAAAAGTGGTATGATACGCGTCGTTCAGCTTTCTTTATTAGGCTCAATTTTGTCAAATATGCTGCTGGTGCTTGGATGTGCTTTCTTCTGTGGTGGGCTTGTTTTCTACAAAAAGGAACAGAAGTTTACAAAGGTAGATATACGAGCATCATACGCTGTTGTCGTTTTGGTCCTTATATTGTTGATTGAATGCTATTGCTGAGCCAAGTAATCATGCAGGCAACTGCTGTTGTGAACTCAGGACTGTTGTTGATGGCAGTCATGGGCCTACTCTTTCCAGCTGTTCTTCATTATACGCACACCGAGGTGCATTTTGGAAAGTCGGAATTGGCTCTTTCTAGATTTAGCAGTTGTATTATGCTAGTTGCATATGCTGCCTATCTTGTTTTCCAATTAAAGAGTCAAAAAGATCTTTACGTCCCCTTGACTGAGGTTGGTTACCATTTTTTAATATAATCAAGTGTACCTTAAATTTTTTACTGCTTTTATATGAATAATCTAATGGTTTGATAAATGGTGTGAACTTAGGAAGAGAATCAGAGCGGGGATGGAGATCATGACAACGATGACGACGGTGGTGATGATGAAGCTCCAGAGATCTCCAAATGGGAATCAATTATCTGGCTTTCGATAATGACAGCTTGGATCTCCATCCTGTCAGAATATCTAGTAGATGCCATACAGGTACCGTTTGGTTTTCACTTTTCATGGTTGAGAATGAGATTAGATCTTTTGATGTCAAGCCTTTTATCGCTCATTGTGTTTTGTTCATTCCTGTTATTTCCATTTATGTAAGCATTTGTAGTGCCGTAGGATCACAATACATGTTTTCAGGAGTATCCATGATAAGCTTTCTCTGGACGAATGCTTGTTTTGTAGGGAGCCTCAGCTTCATGGGGGATACCGATCTCATTTATTAGTGTTATCTTGCTTCCAATTGTAGGGAATGCAGCAGAGCATGCAAGTGCTATTATGTTTGCGATGAAAGACAAGCTTGTGAGCAGTTTTTCGAAACTCTTTTCTCTCTTAGAATTCTTGATACTATTACCGTACCTTTCAATAATATAAATTTCTCTGCAGGACATATCTTTGGGAGTGGCAATAGGTTCATCAACACAGATATCTATGTTTGGGGTACGTGTTTAAATATTAAATGCCCCCTTTTGGTATTTTTATCACATTATGTTCTTACTAGGATAAGGAATCGTTTACTTTCTGATTTTAATTGCATTGGCACCGAGATTCCTAGTAGAGAGGTCTAAAACCATTCTATTCTTTAATGTATTCTCTATGATGTGTTATGGTTGAGTCACCAATCATTAGTTATATGTTATTGTTCCTTTACCGTTTGAAGCCGTTTGTTTTCAATACTCTCTGTTATGAGAATCAGTGATATGTTTGGAGTTTTGGGTACAAGTGGCAATGTTTACGATTCATCTTCTAATTTGAAATTATTTATTGTTACACAATTTGTAATTTATTACTTTTCTTTTGCTCTTTTTGGATAGTTTATCTAAAAATCTCTCTTATGGTCATTATTGTAGATACCATTTTGCGTGGTTATTGGGTGGATAATGGGTCGCCCTATGGACTTAAACTTCCAACTTTTTGAGACAGCAACGCTTTTCATAACCGTTATAGTTGTCGCCTTCTTTCTGCAGGTTTGTACTTCGTAAACTGAATCCAGAAAATATAAATTTCAAGACTACATTTGTCTGTTGATTGTAGTATCTAACTAGTTATTGCTGTTATGTTTGCAGGAGGGAACTTCCAATTACTTTAAAGGACTAATGCTCATTCTTTGTTATCTGATAGTCGCAGCAAGTTTCTTTGTACATGAAGATCTCATATCGGATGGTAAGTGTTCTCAATGAAAGCTAATACATACCCTTTTTAGTCTCCAAGTTGTGGTGTTGAAAGTGACCGTATTTGAAACCAAACTGTGATTTTGCAGATGATAATCAATTAAAAACGTAGTTTACAAGCAATGAGCACACAGGGTGGATTTCCTGAAGCGTGTTGTTCATGAAGCTGGTGTATATATTCATTCAGCATTCGGAAATTTTTCATTTTTCTGGCTTCTGCTAGCACACTTGGTCAGTTAATGTTGAACTGAGTGTCTTGATGTTTTTGTTCTTTTATCCTTAAATTACTTGGTACTAGTTAATTGTTTACATCGTGTTAAGTTGTGTATATCATAGAGAAAAACGTTCCGGTTCTCTTCACAATGTACTCTTCATTAATTCTTTTGAATAGATTTCCATCAATTCCTTTCTGGGCTCTGTCCAGTGAATTTATTTGTGTTTTCCTTCTATTCTTATTGTTACTTTTCTGTCTACATTTTTGTTTTTCCGGAGGATATCGATATATCAAACGGTTGAGATAATTGTCTCTAGTCTTATTTTGCTCGGAACAAGTGTAGTACGTGTAATGATATCTAAATTAACAAATCTCCTCCTACTTTGATATGGAGGTGAATGAAATTTATCCTTCATGATATGGCTCGTGATAGGGAGTTGAATGAAATTTATCTTTCTTGATATTGCTTGTGATAGAGAGTTGAATGAAATTTACCCTTCCTAAAATGGCTCGAGGTGAATGTGAATGAAACTTATCCGTCTTGATATGGCAATGAATCAAGTATTCGTATCAAATCCATGAATCCATTATCGTTTATGATATCAATGATAGAGACTAGGGAGTTGAATGAAATTTATCCTTCATGATATGACTCGAGGTGAATGTGAATGAAACTTATCCGTCTTGATATAGCAATGAATCAAGTATTCAAATCAATTCATGAATCCATTATCATTTATGATATCAAATAACATTTCTTATATAGTTTGAATTCTCTGAACCAAAATCCTCCATGACTTTTCCTTCAAAAAAAAAGAAAAAAAATGGCATCTCCTCCTAGTAACTTTTTGCTCTTTGTGCTCTTCCTCTTCTTTCACTGCTCTTTTTCCATGGCAATGACAGCAAATGATGCATCCCAACTGATCAACCAAGTCTGCAGCCGGACCCAAAACCCCGACTTCTGTGTTCAAACTCTCACTTCTGATCCCGGAGCAAATACTGCCGATCTGAAAGGCCTGGATCACATCTCTCTGAGTTTAACCTTGGATACTGCCACGGAAACCAAGCGTTTCATTCAAGAGTCGCTGGAAAAAGTGACAGACACAGGTGTGAAACAAGTGCTTGATCATTGTAATATAAACTATGCAGGATCAGTTTATGCTCTTGGACTAGCAGTCACCAGTCTGGAAGGAAATCTTTATAATGAGGTTAATGTTTATACTCATGTTGCCCTGGAAAATGCTAATGATTGTAATCGTGTGATTAAACAAGGACCACCACCACCAGGTTTACAGGACAAGAACACAGAAATGTTGCAGTTTACTGATATCTCTGTAGCTATTGTTGATTTATTGACTAATTCATGAGGAGAGAGACCTCTATCTATGTTCTGAATTTCTAATAATCATGTTCTGCTCTATTTTTTTTATTTATATTTTCTTGCAGAAAAGGAAAATTTCGTTCTATTAATCTGAAGTTTTTTTGCTGAGAAAATCTATGATAATAAAATGAAACCAACCTGGACTATAAAATAATGAAAATATTATATTATTCAATAAGTGGTAATAGATATCATTCAGCCTGATAAAGTTTCAAGTTCGAGTCACCATCATTACGAGTGATATATATATATATATATATATGTGTGTATAAATAACAATAAGCGATTAGAATAATCCATTAAAACATATTTTAAAGAGTGAATTGAACCTAAACCCGGCGGAATTACACCCAACCCACTAATTCGACCCAAAGCTACTCACCAAAAGCGGGTATGGGTCTAGTTTTATTGGGATGGGTCACAAAAGCCCCAAAAAAAAATAATAGGTCGGGTTTGGATTTCTCTCTCAAAACCCATTAAAACCAATGACCCATCCATTAAGTTTAATAAGAATATTATAATTATTTTACATGCAATTTGTACCTACAAAATAAAACCCTATATTTCCTAAATTGATAATAAAAAGTTTGGAAATTCTAAAGTTTCCTAAATTGTATAATAAAAAATTTTGGAAACCCTAAAATATCTTTAATTCATTAACAAAAAAGTTTGTAAACCGTAAACAATTAAGAACTAACTAATAAACCAAAATATATTTTTTTCAATTCTTCTCTTTTGCTATAGTAATAAATATTGAAATTAAAATTATATTTATGTCATGAGTATTCAAATATTTTTATTTTTTCTTCTTATTTTTACAATTAAAATGATTAATTACTAAAAGTAATTCAAATTAATGAGTTAAATGAGTCAGTTTTGAGTTACCCATTAAATCAGTGAATGGATTTAAGTTTACATTTTAAAACCCAATAAGCTAACGGGTAGGTTTGGATTGAATAGAATTAAGCTCAACCTATTTACCATTCGACACGTATTCTATTCCTTTCGACCTCTTGCCAAGTATTGAACCATTTGTCCCGGTTATGATTGCAAATTTTGTAATACATCTTATAAAATTTTGAAATAAATATTTTCCAAAATTTACTTCTACTTTTAACCTTTTTTTTTACTAGGTATTATTCCCCAAAAAATGTTTTTCAATTATAATTATTCTTGTAAATGGTAATAAATAAATATTTTCCAAAATAAATTAAGAACATTAAATTATTAATTATATATAAAAAATTGTAAATTTTGTTTTTTGTTTTTCCTTAAAATTGGATTGACTTAAGGGAAAATTTTAAACGATATTCATATATTTATAAAAGAAAAGAAAATAATAACGAGTTCATTTTTGCTCACCCCCTTGAAAGGGGGTGAGCATTAGCCCCTCTCCACATGTTGACATGTGTTAATTTGTTAAATATTAATTTACTTGTTTAACCTTGTGATAGTTTATTTTGTCAACCCTTAATTAATAAATGTACACATGTCAACATGTGGGAAATGGGCAATGCTCTTACCCTTACCCTTTCAAGGGGGTGAGTAAAAATGAACTCAATAACACTCAAAATTTGTAATTTTAAAAACATATCAATTGTAATAAATTAATGATAGTAAAATAATAAATAAATAAATTGAATATTAATAGTAACACATCAAAAACATTAATTATTTCATTTAATTCACTAGATTTATTTATTTATTTATTTTTTTTTTTAAATATATCAAATTCACTTTCCTTATCACATTCTCATTGTTTCAAATTCAATTCATTTTTCAGAGTTTCCAATTATGATTACTAAATCAGCGCTATTATACCATTTATATATATACCTTGATGAAGTATTAAAAAAAAAGTTGAAGATCATCATCATAAAAAAAGGAAAAAAATGACTACTCTCAATCTCTTGTTGTTGATCTCTTATGTCTCAATTTATTTCTTCATCATCCTCCAATTTCAACCTTGTTTTTCCATTAATGTACCACCACTAATCAACCAAATATGCACCAAGACCAAAAACAACTACTTTTGTGTCCAAACTCTCACTTCAGCTCCAGGAGCAGCCAATGCCAATCTCACAACCCTAGCTTCCTTCTCCCTCAAGTCAACCTATGCAGCGGTGGCGACTACTGATGCCTTCCTCGTGGCATTGCTGCCAAATGTGACAGACCCTAGAGTGAAACAAGTGGTGACCCATTGTAGAACAAATTATGATGGATCAATCCCTCCTCTTCAAACAGCCATTACAAGCCTGGATGAAGGTCATTTTGATGATGTCAGTTTTAATGTTAACCAGGCATTGACAAATATTAATGACTGTGATCGTGTCATCAAAGCCGGACCACCTCCACCAGGTTTACCGGAGAAGAGTACACATGTTGTGCAGCTTGTTGATATCTCTGTTGTTATCAGTGTTATGCTTCTTCATCAATAGTTAATTATTGTAACCTTTGATTGAAATTAATAAAAAACCGTTTCTTTAGAACAATTATTCTTGTCGTGGATTCGATTAACCTATCACTTCCGCTTCGTCAAGACATATCCCTCTTAATGATATTATAATTTCGTATTGTTCACACTGATTTGAATTTTACCTGAAAAAATCTAAACATTTTTGATTGATATATAAAGGTCACATGTCGTAAGATCTTTAAGGATTCAACTAATACAAATTTGGATTTTAGACGGAAGGATATGGTTTGAATCCACAATTTTTCTTTTGATGCTGGTGTATAGGAAAACATTAAATTTAAAAAATCTCTCCCATTATTTGATTAAAATATTAAATATATGGACTTTACTTTATGCAGCTATTATAGGATTAACTATAATTAACCACCGTTCAATATGACTTGGTAGTAAATGGTGTTTAATGTAACTTTATAGTAAATTAAAGGGTTCTTATTCAGTCTAATAAAATTATAGGTTTGAGTCGCTACCATCCAACGTGGAATATGATAAAATAATAATATTAATAATAAGATCAACCTTAATTAACAGTGAGTCCACAATTATCTACTGTCAATTTTTCCAACTTTTATTTTTAAAATTTCTGACTTATATAGATCATAATTGATATTAACTACCTTATATAGTAAGGCAGTCTTTGAAATTAGATTTTTTTTTGTTTTTTGTTTTGTTTTATATACTCCTAACAACAACTCAAAATTGGGAAAATATAAATTGAATAAAAACCTTTACCACAAAATCAAGATGAATTTAAATCATTTTGAAGTTATAAAATGCTTCATTGAATATTCTAAAGTTGATTAAAAGATTATCTTATTTATTTTAAATTTTTTTAAAAAAATTTGAACAATTTAAGGGCATATCATGATCTATAGAGATCAAATAATACACGCGTGACCATTGTGACCCGAATACCTACTTAAAAAAAAAAAAATTCTAAATATGAGAGAGACAATTAAAAAAATTATAAATAATCAATTATTGTTTTATTTTTATTTTTTATGTTTTATGAATTAATCAATTATTTCAACGAGAAGAATTCTTATCCAGAATTCTTCTTAGACATCATCATCCATCGCATTCACATATTAAAAATAAAAAAATAAAAATTTGTGCAGAAGGTCGTGTCATTGTGACCAATGTCAATGAGAAAAAAAATCAAGCAATCAACCATTCCATTTATTGATGAATTAATGACTCAAAAAGTGGGGCCACCAATTAATTTAGACTCAACATGAAACTAGTTTGGTGGTTCCTTTTTAGTTTCAGATTGATAGTTGCATTTCTTTAATTCTACTTAGAGATGTGGGGTTACTTTAAGAAAATATGAAAGTATTTTCAATCCGCCACAATTAGGGTTGTGCATTTTCGGTTTGGTTTGGGTTGAAGTTCAATGTTAAACCAAACCAATATAGATCGGTTTGAATAAATTTCAATTTAAATCAAACCAATATGAATTTCTAAACCGATTCAAACCAAACCAAAAAATAGTCGGGTTGGTTTGAGTAACTTTATCGGTTTAGATCGATTTGAACTCAAAAATCATTTTTTTTTGGTATTATATTATAAAAAATAATTAAATAAAAAATCACAACTGGAAATACTAATTATATATATAAAGGAAGAATAGAAAAGTCAAAAGAGTAATTACTATATACATATAAATAGAATTTGGATCCTCTACTGATCTGATCTTTTTCCTAACCTCATATGATCTAATGACACATAAACACTATAATGAATGTATGGTAATATATGATTGGTTTCAAAAACCACTTTATCAATAATCAATCACGTGCTCTAAAAAGATTAGGAAAAAGATCAGATCAGTAAAGGATCTAAATCCATATAAATAAAAGGGTAGTGTTAACCGGGCAAAGGTTAACAACTAAAAAAGGGAAATGCTATCTACCTTTCCCATTTACTTTTCCCACTTATCATGTGACACATATACACTCTTTCATTTAATTAAAAAAAACTCACATTTTTTACTGCAAAGCTTGTTTACATTTTACCCCTAACAGCCATCAAGGGTAAAAACATAAACAAGCTTTACAATAAAAAGTGAGTTTTTTTATATTAAATGAAAGAGTGTATATGTGTCAAGTGATGAGTGAGAAAGACAAATAGGAAAGACAAATGAGAAAGGTAGATAACATTTTCCGTTAAAAAAAATACCCAAAAAGGAAAATATTAATTATATCTATTGTTTTAGTCAAAGCAATAAATATTTATATTTGTAATAAATAATTAAATTTTTAGGGCACAGGCTATACATAAATAAATATATGATTAAATGCGTGTTTGATAACATCTATACTTTTGAAACTCTATATCAATCAATCAGAAGAATTATATAAAAACAAATAAATAAACTATAAAAAACATAAAGTAATAGGTAAAAATTATAAAACTTAGACTAAAAAGAAAACATATTTAAATTTTTATATTTTTAGTTTTATTTATAAAATATATGGTTTGGTTTGGATTGATTAATTATTTCATACAACCCCAAACTGTACCACCAATTTTTTATATTTATAATCAAGCCAGTTTTTTGCACACCCTAGCCACAATGGTGGTCCTGAATCCTGATGGTCTGATGGAGTTGGTGGATAGCTTCACTATTAAAAGTTATTTTCACGTTTCTTCATTATTAAACAAAAAAACATATTATTTTTCACAATTTTCAAAATAAATCAATTTTTTTTTCCTCCAAATACTGTAAATATTTTATTAAATTGTTTTGTTAAAATAGTTTAAAAAATATCAAATTTGCAAGTTTCGCATTTTAATAATATTATTTTTGAAACTTTATTTTCAATTTTATAAATTTCAATGTGATTAAAAGTCTTCATTTAATAGTATTTAATATATAGAAAGACTAATATATATAAAAATGTTCAAGTCAGTGTATACTGATATAACCTTATTAGTGTTGGATGTGGACCATTAGATTTACATACTTTATCTCAAAGTGTATGTACTTGTCAAAACTTCTTCATAATCAGTGGTCTACATGCATTGGTATTGATGTAACTACATCAGTACGCATTGACCAGAACGAGACCGAATATATATAAAAATTATTTTGGAAAGAATGGATTTTCTATTAATAATTCAGTTTTTTAATTATATATATAGTCTTTCTACTGTCAGTCGTCCTGATATAAAATATATTATGACGAAAAATATGGACCATAGATTATGAAGAAGTTTTGACAAATACATACACTTTGAGTAAAAGTATGTAAATTTAATAGTCCATATTTTTTGTCCTGATATATTTTATAGAGTAATGCTACTCCACCTAAAATTCTAATCCAAATGTCATGTGTCAGCATCGCTCATAACATGGGCCCACTCATAATTTATAAGATGTTGTGCCATGTTGACACATGACATTTGAGTTGGATTTTTGGGTGGAGTAGTACTGTATTTTATATTAGAATGAACTGACAATAAAAAAACTGTATATATACAATTGAAATGGATCCTACACTTTAACCATCTTGCATATACCGATTGATAGCGGAATCATTGAAGGGACTATATGGACAGCATTGGCACGTATAAATATATAATAACAGGAGTGATAGGAGCAGGAGTGTTATCACGTGCATGGAGCATGGCTCAAATAGGGTGGATTGCAGGTCCGTTGTGCATTATAGTCTTTGCTACTGTCACCAATAGAGATGCTCATTTTTCTCCGGGGCTCTAAATTCCCGCATCCCTATCCCCATTTGGGGATTTTTTTTGGGGGAAAATGGGGAAATGAGGGGGGATGACCCCTCCCCATCCTCATTTCCCCATTTCCCCTAAACATATATAAATATAATTATAATATATATTTTTAATTTTTTTGTTTATTCTTTGAAAACCCTGACTCCCTAAGTATATATACACATTTTATATAAAATGCACTAATGAATTTTATTTTGTATTTGTAATGGAATGTTTGTTTTTTTTAATTTAATTTGTAAATTTTAGTCAAATGGGGAAACGGGGGAAACGGGGAAACAGGGAAAAACAGGGAAAAACGGGAAAAATAGAGAATTGGAGATGAGGATGGATATAGGTCCCCCCAAAATTCCCAATCCCCATTTTCCCCAAATGGGGAAATTGGGGGGGGAAGGGTATATGAAGTGGGGATGGGGATGGGGGGACCTATATCCATCCCCATTCCCCAAACGTGCATCTCTAGTCACCAATCTTTCTTCAAACCTTCTCTTATCCACCACCAAAATTAAGGATGGTAAAATTCCCCGTGGGGACCCGCACTTTTTGGATGGGGATGAGTTTCAATTTAGTAGGGATGGAGTAGGGATGGGGATAGATAGTCTAGCCTGCAATGGGTATGGGGCGGGGATGAGTATTATACTCCTCACCCCGCCGCGTCCCGCTTAAAATAATACTTAGTTAAACTACGTAGTTTTAAAGAAAATAAATATATCTAAATAAAAAACAGATATATATTTATATATATATATATATAAATATAAATATATATATATATATATATATATATACATTAACCATAATTTTACATCTTTCCACCGTCATTTAACATAAAGCGACAAAATAAAATACTATTAAAAAAACCCTAACCATTAACTTCAACTCTAAGTCTCTAATCCTCAAATAACTCAAAGTTTACTGTTCAAGCTTAAATCTCAAACACAAGAGGACATACAGTAAGTTTCTTTCTCAATTAACTTTTAAAATTAAAAGTTTAATAACAACGGGTTTTTTTTTTTTTTCAAGTTTATTACTTTAATAATTCTCAACTCTTGAATTAAATTAAATTAAATTTGTTTATCAATACTTTAAGTAGGCACAAATATGTCTACAGATGCACTAGAAAGTGAAGACCCAATATCGGTGCCATCAAGAGAAAATTGTGTAAACATAGAAGAACAACATGTGGTGGAAACAAACCCAATTGAATGTGATGACGATGACATCAAAAGAAAAAGAAGGTGCACATCAGTTATGTGGGAGCACTTAACTGATAATTTTTTTTTTAAAATATAACTATTATATTCAATAGTTATATATTTGATATTTAAATAATATATATATATATATATATATATATATACATATATAAATGGGGTAAATGGGTGAGGATGGGGAAAGTACTCCCCATTGTACCCCAACCCGCCCCACCCCAACCCGCTCCATCTATGGTGGGGTTTTATGAGGGTATAGGTTTTCAAAAAATAAATGGGACGAGGTGCGGGGAAGGCTACCCTGCCCCGAATCCGTCTCATTGCCATCTCTAACCAAAATCTAGAAATCATTTAAACACTGTTTGGTGCGCATGATTGGATTAAACTATTTTATAGGATTGTATTGGATTAAGATGAGACTGAGATTAAATGAGATTGAATTGGATTAAATTAATACTATACTGTGTTTGGCGAAATATAGGACTGGACTGAATTAATACCGTGTTTTATTTAGGGAAATATCGGATTTGACTAAATTAATAATTTTTTTAAAAGAAAAATATAATAATATTTTGAATTTAATAATATAAACACATTATTTCGATAAACTCAGATCCAAAAAATTGACAAACCCAAATCATCAATCATCAACAAACCCAGTTTTTTCCAGTTTCATTTAACTCTTTCCAATCTCTCTTTCAATCTCAAAACCGATTTCATTTCACTTTTTCCGGTTTCTTTCAACAAACCCCAGAATCACCACCACCATCCACGGCCAACTTCAGAATTAAAGTTACAAAATAATCCAAAAACTTTTAAAAATTAAAATTGAGAAATTTTAAAAAATTAAAAAGAAAAGATGAAGTCAGTGTGTATACATCCCACGCCTCTCCATCTCTCCTCTATGTACTTAACATGTACTTCAAAATCTGAAAAACAAACTATTGATCCTCACACCACAGCAAATTTTTGATTCTCTCTTTCTGGGTTATCAAATCTTGAAAAATCCGGAGCTTTCCAGTTGTTTTAAATCGTTATTGTATGGATGTTGAACTCTTTTTCTTTTTTTGAAAGAAAATTGTTTGGATTCAAACAGAACAAGATTCAATCAGTGACAAGATTAGTTTTTCAATCAGTGACAATTAGAAACCATGTACCAGAAACCAAGTGAATATCATCATCATCACCACCACGGCCACCAGATCTCGGAACTATCATCATCACCACCACCACAACCACCATCCGCAACCATCATCATCATAATAAAGAAAAAAAAAAGTTAAGAAAAAAAAAAAAAACCCAAGATCTGGTGAGGAAGAGAGAGAGAGAGAAAAAGATGAAGGTCGCGGCGGCGGTAGGAGAAGAAGACATTGCCATGGTGGTAGAAGGAGACAAAGACGAAGGCCGGTGAGGCGGAAGAAGACGACGACGGAAGGAGAAGGAAAGGTTGAAGAAAGAGAGGAAGAAGAAATCTGGGTTGAAGAAAGAGGGAGAGGAAGAAAAAATATGGTTTTAGAGAGAGAGAGAGAGGCGGGAGGAAACGTTGGAAAAAATGATAAAAATGAATTAAATGGTGGGGTCCACATATAAATTAATCCTGGGACAAACAGAGATGGGATTGGAGGTTGGTATGTTTTATCCCATGATCATGAGACTATTTTGATGTTGAGATTAGTAGTCCAATGTTTCCGACTCTCACTAAACGCAGGACTGTGACTAAATTAGTTCAATCCCATACGCCAAACTGGCTCTTAAGGTTAAATTTGAAAACCATTTAGATTTTTAAGAACCATTCTCACGAATAAAATCAACCAAAAAGTAGTTCCTAATTTTTGGTGTAAACATACTCATGTGAGTATAGTAGCCGGACCTTTTATACAGATTTCCTAATCTGAATCTGGACCCACCAGAATCAGGATCTACACTCAAGCTGTGAGATTTTATTTAGGTCAGTCAGAATTCTACTATTACACATTCACACTTATTCACTGTTTTAGCTTTGTTAATCAAACAAATCATGATTTATAGACATGACACAAATAATATTTTCATTTTTTCTTTTCAAAAACAATTTAAAAGATATGATACCTAAATTAACTGAGCAAATCTAACCGTTTACTCAATTTAGATATGGATGATGATTCTCCCTAAGCTAAGCTCTACCTAAATGTTTGAGGATCTTGTTACATGTGGCAATCGAAAGAATGAATGGTCTTGATTAATTTAATTGATTTTTCACTTTAAAAAAAATCACAACACCTTTTCAACTCCAAAAATATTTCTCCCCTATCACTCTTTCTTCCCTGTTTTTCCAATCCATCTACTTTTCTTTTTATCATGGATCCAGACCTGAGACCCTAAGCAATGTATAGCAAGACGAGACACAAACTAGACTTTATTGACTCCAAACTGATCAATAAAATCAATTGTCTAACTAATAACAGTACCGATATTGGTCAATGGAGGAGACTTAAGACAATAAAATCCACCACAATCGAAGCATTTGATTCTATGCATACATATGAGAACTGCTGTTATTCCTTCCTTCCAATCTTTGTTTTGATTTATTGTTTTTAAATTCATTTTTGCTGTCTTGAATTTCTTGTTAGTATTTTAAATTTTTGTGGAGTCTAATGTAAAATATTGTTGAAATATTTCTCTGCACCGACAGAGATGATGAGAATAAGCTATAGTCTATAGAGCAAGGAAGAGCTAAAGAATGGCTGCTTTTGATTTAAAAACAAAAAATAGCTTACTAAGAAGTGAGAAGTTGCAAAAGAAAAAAAAAAACAATAATAAAAGCAAAAGACATTTGAAAGGCAACGTGTTGTGATTTTTGTCAAGTGAAAAATCAATTAAATTAATCCAGTTTATTCGTTCTTTCAATTGCCACATGTAATAAAATCCTCAAAAGTTTAGGTAGAGCTTAGCTTAGGAGAAGATCATAATCCTTTAGATATATCCCACAACTGAGAAAAAGATGAGATTGAAGGTGAATAAAATTTATCCTTTCTGATATGGCTTGTGATAGGGGTAGATGAAATTTATTTTTCCATATATGACTCGTGATGGAAAGGTAAATGAAATTTATCTATTTTGATATGATAGTGAATCCAATATTTCTAATTGAATATATATTTTTCCAAAAGCAAATTGAAAACATTAAATTAATTTATATAAAATTAATGATAACTTAATAAAAAAAGGAGTAATGCTACATTGTCCAAATTTGGTATCCAAATGATGTGGCAACACTCTAGGCCATTTATTTAAAACATACAAATCTAATACAATTTAAATGAATGACTCAGAGTGTTGCCACATCATTTGTGCATTAGATTTGAGCAATGTAGTATTACTCATAAAAAAAAAAAAAATTATGGTTAGACTAAATCAACCATTGTATTAAGAGCTCATAAATGGTTGAGACATTAAAATCAAAATTTTAAGTAAAAAATTTAAGTTGATTTAGCTTGATCAAAAATAATAATATTTTTTAAAAAATAATAATATTTTCAAGTTAAAAAGAATATAATAAATAATTTTCAAGTTTCCAAAAATAAAATAAAAATAAAAATTTTCCAAAAACAAATTAAAAACATTAATTTAATATCAAATTAATTGTTAATTAATGATAACTAAATAAAAAAAAATTAAAATAATTTTTTTTAATCGAATATTAACGGTAACATATTAAAAACATTCATTATATAGATTGCCTTCTAAAAAAAAATACATTCATTATTGCATTTAATTCAGGATATCCTCTTTCTAAATATATAAAATTTGACTTTGATTCTCAATTTCTACATTTTTGAACCCATCTAGCCACTATAAATAAAAACCAAAAAAATAGAGATTCATCATCAAATTCAAATTTCCCCACAACTAAACCAATATATATATAAATGTCTTCTCTCAATCACTTGTTGCTGCTCTCAAATTGTTTCATCTTCTTCCTCCAATTTCAACAATGTTTTTCCATTAATGTACCACCACTAATCAACAGAGTCTGCTTCTCTTTCAATTTCTACGACTTCTGTGTCCAGACTCTGAATTCAGCTCCAGGAGCAGCCACAGCCAATCTCACAACACTAGCTGACTACTCCTTCAGGTCAACCTACGCCATGGTGGCGACCACCGACGGCTTCCTCAATGCACTGAAAGAAACTGTGACAGACCCTAGTGTGAAGCAAGTGGTGACCCATTGTGTAACAAATTATGATGGATCAATCCCTTTTCTTCAATCAGCCATTTCCGGCCTGGCGGCGGGAGCTAGTGATCATTATGAAGATGTCAATGCTGAACTTTACAAGGCCTGGGCAAATATTCATGACTGTGATACTGTGGTCAAAACGGGACCACCTCCACCAGGTTTACCGGACAAGAGTACAAAAGCAACGCAGCTTGTTGATATTTCAGGTGCTATCGGTTTTTACTTATCTGCTAATCCATGAATAGTTAATTAGACATCCCTCTTGATGATATTATAATGTCGTATTGTTTGCTCTGATCCGAACTTTTATCTGAATAAATCTGAATTTTTTTTTTTTTTGATATGTATTAGGTTATATCAACACAAATTTTTGATACAATTTTTTGATTTCAATATTTCAATCACCCATTTACTTACGAGTTCTTTAATTCGAGAGAATGAAGTTAAAAAAAATTGAATCAAAAATTTGAGAAGGTCTACTGCTGTGAGATCTTTAAAGATTTAAAGATATTTCAAAATGAATTGGTTTGAATTAATATAAATTCAGATTATGGAGAGGCTGATAAAGTTCTAACATATATATATATATATTTACGGGGATGTGTAAGAAAACATTAAATTTGTTTCCTTTGAGGAATTTATACAGTTATTTTATTATTATTTTTTTGAAACAAACAATACAAATAAAACAAACAAAGCTTAAAACAAAGATTCAGGGCAATTCCCTTGCCACAACTGTTCCCTCTGAGAGGAGACGGCCAAGGAAATGAGATTATGGGCCAAACCGTTCCCTTTTTAAGAAATAGCATGATATTTCAAAATCCCAGTCTCCTTACACAAAGCCTGAACGTCATCGAAGACAAAACCAGCAATTCCACCCAAAGGCTTAAACAAATTTACACCAGCAGCAACATTAACTGCATCAACTTCTACCCAAGAAACATTAAAACCCAGTTGTTTTGCCAAAACCAAACCTTCCTTCAAAGCTAACACTTCTGCAGATTTTACGGAGAAATAAATAGAAAATACCTGTAAGAACTAGCTATAATACAAAATCAGATTAAACGATATGATTCGAACTCAAAATGATGCACCCAACTGATCAACAAAGTCTGTGACTGATCCTGGAGTAAACATTGCCGATCTGAAAGGCCTGGATCACATCTTCCTGAAGTTAACCGCAGTTACAGCCATGGAAAACGAGCTTTTAATTTCATTCGGGCATCGGTCACCAATCTGGATGGAGATGATTATCATGAAGTTAATGTGAATATATACTCATATTGCACTGGAAAATGTTAATGATTGTGATCGTCTGATTAAACAAGGACCACCCCCACCGGGTTTACAGGACAAGAACACAAAAATGATGCAATTAGCGATATCTCTATTGCTATCTATTGCTGGTTACCGACTGATTCATGAGGAGAGACCTCAATGTTTTTATTTATTTATTTATTTATTTATTTATTGTTTATTTATTTATTTAGGTATTCCACATTGTAGAGTATTGGATTGTGACCCATAACTTTTGTCCATATAAGTATATTCAATTATAATTAGAGTGACGATATTGACACCCCTTAAAAATTGTATTTCGTAAGTACATCTATAATTTAAATTTTTTTTTTTTTCTAGTTTTATAAATAAACCCCACTTAATACCAAAACTACCCTTTCTTTAATTTTATTGTATTATATTTTTATAAATACATACCACCTATATCTATTTTGTTAAATATACCTTTTATTATTGTGAAATGGGTGGATACAAATTTTCAAATAAATATTTTCCAAAATTTACTTCTATTTTTAACCCTTTTTTTTATTTTGTTTTTAAGTAGGTATTATTACCAAAAAAATGTTTTTCAATTACAATTATTCTTATAAATAGTAATAAATAAATCAAAATAAATTAAAAATATCAAATTAATTGTAAGTTTTGAAAACATAAATGGTAATAAAGTAATAATAATAACATAATAAAAATTTTAAATAGTATTTTTAATCAAATATTAAAAGTAACACATTAAAAACATTCATTATTTCATTTAATTCACCCGATTCTTCTTCTAAATATATCAAAATCGCTTTCTCGTTGTTTCAAATTCAATACATTTAACAGAATCTCCTATTAAGGTTACTATATCATCATTATTATACCATTTTTTACCCCCAACTATTCAACTAAAACCCTCTTATAAGCCTGAAAAACTAATTATTTTTTTTTTGAAAATCATCATCAAATCTGACCACAATTTAAAAAAAAAAAAATGTCTTCTCTTAATCACTTGTTGCTGCTATCAACTCTGTTTTTCCGCTAATGTATCACCACTAATCAACCAAATATGCACCAAAACCAAAAACAACTACTTGTGTCCAAACTGTGGTACTTTGTTAGTCCATCTTTTTCTTTGCAGTCCCATTTACAGAAGCCCAATGATGAAAAGGAGTTGAAGCCAGTAGAAGCCCAACAACTTTGCTCCCTCTAGCCTGACCCAACTTCTGTGCACTGCCTGATCCAACTAACATTAGTGATGCGGTGCGTTTTTGGCTTATCAGTGCAAATTGATAAGGCTAACTCAGGATTCCTTCGGTGAGTTGGCTTTAGATGATTGGCTACACTTTGCACAGCTGGATCTTATCTGATGATGACTATATAAGTGAAGCGATGGAGAGAGGATTCATTTGGATTTTCGCTAGGGTTTTCTTTCATCTTCCAGAAACTTTTTCTCTTTGTATTGTTCTTGGTGTTCTTGAGATTCTTTGTGGATTTCTGGTTTCTCTTCTTTGAATTTATAAGAGAGATAAGAGAGATAAGAGAGAAAAAGAGAGATCAGAGAGAAAAAGAGAGATCTGTGAGTGGTGATTCTGTTGATGTAACTTTTGAGTATTTTTTGGTTTGTTATTCTCAAGCGTAGGTTGTGTTAGAGGCCTGTAAGGTTGAGTGTTGTTGTGCTGCGTTTTTGGGCTCTTTTTGAGGGTTTATCAGGCTGAGTCATGGATAGTTTAGATCTGTATAAACTTCTCATATAGTGGAGTGAGTCTCTGATCTGACTCAAAGTGGATGTAGGCTTGTTCTCAAGCCGAACCACTATTAATATTTGTGTCTCTTTTATTTTCTGTTTTCTTGTTCATACTATTGCTGCTTGGTACATTATTTTGTTTTGTATTACTTGTGTTCAAGTGAATCTTGAACAGGTTATAGTAATCATTGGTGGATCTAGAAACTGGTAAGGGATCTAGATTCACAACAAAACTCTCACTTCAGCTCCAGGAGCAGCCACAGCCGATCTCACAACCCTAGCTGCTTTCTCCCTCAAGTCAACCTACGAAGCGGTGGCGGCTACCGACGCCTTCCTCATGGCATTGCAGCCAAATGTGACAGACCCTAGTGTGAAACAATCCCTCCTGATCTTCTAATAGCCATTGCATTATTGCAAGCCTGGATGAAGGTCATTTTGATGATGTCAGTCTTAATGTTAACCAGGCCTTGGCAAATATTAATGACTTTGATCGTGTCATCAAAATCGGACCACCTCCACCAGGTTTACCGGAGAAGAATACAAATGTTGTGCAGCTTATTGATATCTCCAATGTTACAAGTATTATAAATGGAGCTTTGATAAATTGATATCTAGCTTAAGTGTTAAGGAGAGGATTAATCTTTTTGAGGTAAAGATTTGTTGTTAGGCAGTTTTTTCAAGCACTTTATTTCCTCGACATACACCTTGAACTTATGACATTCGCTGCTAGACGTTTAGTGCATCCGTAAACAATGTCTTTTTCTTAGATCATATAAAATACATCAGCTTGAATTAATTCAATATCCATATGTTTGTGATTTGTGAAGCTGTTAAGTTTTTTGCCAGCATAATCAATGTCAGTGACTCGGTCACATTGTTCAATGTTTATTTTAATAATCTGCGACGTCTTTACCCAATGGTTTTAATTTGTCTGGTATACTTAAATGGAAATTGCAGTTGGGGGCTTTTAAATGCTAAGTTTGGAAAAGTTAAATAAAAATTTGTATGCATAGGAAAACATAAACCTTCGGCGTTTATATAATGAATTTAAATCCTCTTGAGGTTATAAAAACTTCATTTAACATTTTATAACTCTTTTTATCTAAATCAAATATTACAAGAAATTTAGTCTTCGGCAACATGCAAAATATGTTTCCAAAACATTTTCGCAATGCATTGTTTGTATTGTTGATACATATTTTGCTAAAAGTCCAAATTCTTTTCACAAAGTGCAACACGTGTAGTCTTATATTAATGACATCGAACTACATGTGTTACGGTAGATAACATGTGATAACAAGTGTTGCAATAGCTATTTAATGAAATGTACTATCGATGTTTCCTTAGATATTTAAGGCAACATGCGCTTGTGCGTTGCAATATGTGTTGTTGTAGACATTCAACGCAACACGCATTGTACGTTGTCGTAGACCATATATATAATATATATATATGCGTTGCAATATGCATTGTTGTAGGCCATATAAAAAAATAAAAAATAAAAACATACTATAACACGTGATAGTATCGTTATGTTGCAAGTTTTTCTTTGTTAAGTCTTACATACAAATTTATATATAACATATATATTATTAAAATTTTTTAAATCAATATTTATTATAAAAATTAATCATTTTTATTACTTGGTAATTTAAACTCATCTTTATGATTATTTTGAATAAAAATAAATAAATATAAAAAACATTATTGCATCATGTAATTAAACTGTTTTTATTTGAAATCAAATACAATCAGGTTAGGGGTTTATCAGAATTTAATGATATCAATCGTTACAAACACACAACTCGGAATGTAACTCCCACTACAAGGGAGAAGTCTCCCCATATTTACGATTTAATGAACAAAAGTGACACAAGAATCCTTGTTAGAAAAAAAACAAGAAGTTCTTTCATAAAAAAAGAAAAAAAAAGGAAATGTCTAATCAATTAGTTAACGGTTGTTATGCATTTTAATATTTATGATCACAACATCTATAATATGTGTGTTGTCAAATATTATCTTTTTTTGTAATACACAAGTCAACAATTCCTAAAGATACTCCCCCAACAATATGCACATTATGCGTGTTACAAATTTTTATCCTTTTTCGCAACACTCAGTCAAACAATTGCTAAAGAAGTTTCTATAACAACGTGCATAAAACATGTGATATTGTATATTAGTCTTTCTCAAGATGCAAGCTAGCGACAAGGTACATGACACGTGCGTTGCTGAATATTAGTCTTTCGCAACGGACAAGTCAACATATGCTAAATAATCTCATACAGCAACATGCATGATATGTGTATTGTAGATTATTATTATTATTATTATTATTTTCGTAACACCCAAGTGAATAGTTGTTAAAGAGGTTCTTATGGCAATGTTCATGTGTGTGTTGCCAAATACTATATCTGAATAAATCTAAAACTTTTTGATTGATATATATATATATATATACAGATTTTCTATTATCAGTTCGTTTTGACAATAAATATATCAGGACGAAAAATATGGACCACTAGATTTACATACTATGACTAAAACTTCTTCATAATCTATGATCCACATTCTTTGTCATGATATATTTATTGTCAGGACGAATGACAATATAAAGACTATATATATATATATATATATATAAATAAGGGTCACATGTTACGAAATTTAAGGATACTTGACCTCATAATTATTTTAACTTGAATGTTTAAGTAGGAGAACATAATTTTTTTTTTAGTAGGACATAATAAATTTAAATCCTTTTGAAGTTATAAAAACTTCATTTAATATTATGAAATTGAATAAAGTATTATCTTTATTTTTTTATTTAAATCAATTAATATATATATATATATATGATCCGAATACCTATTTTAAGATAACATTTTTTATTTTAGACTACAGTAATAGCGTTAGACATCATCATCCATTGAATTATCATATTAAAAAAAATAAAATTATGCAAAAAGGTTGTGTGATTGTGTCCATGAGAAAAAAAATCTAGCAATCAATCATTATTGATGACTCAAAAAGTGGAGCCAGTGAGCCACCAACTTAATTTAGACTCAAAATTAAACCAGTTTGGTTCATTTTCATTTTCAGTTTCTGATTGGTAATTGCATTTCTTTTTTTTTTTTTGCTTAGACATGTGGGGTAGTAGCCAAGCCCAAATGTCACTTTAAGGAAAATACAAAATTATTTTCAACCAGCCTCAGTGATGAGTTGGTGAATGGCTTCACTATTAAAATTTATTTTCATGTTTCTTCAGTATTAAACAAAAAACAAAAAAAAAAAAAAAAAAAATTGTTTTTCATCATTTCCAAAACTAAATCACCAATTTTTTTCCTCCAAATAAATATTTTATTGAATTGTTTTGTTGAAAAATTAAAAAAATTTATCAAATGTGCAGGTTTTGCATTTTAAAAATATTATTTTATTAAAACATGCACGAATTTCATTTTTATTGATAAATTTCAAAATATGTGCAAACATTAAAAGTTTTCAATATATATATATATATATATATATATTAAAACATGAGTTATATATTAATAGAAAAATTCATTCCTTCCAACAATTTGTATTGTTGTGTTTTCTTCTCTCATCTGCTAGTCTCAGCTACCTATACCATTACAGAAAGACTCCTCATCAGAAGTTTAATTTAATTAAGAACCAATAAGTAGACTTGAAATTTTTCAGTGAATTCCATGAAAGGTCTCTTACAGCTACAGTTACAGTTACAGTTACAGGTGGTCAATCCTAACAAATTTCAGAATATCTAAAAAAGTTTCTGTTAAATTTTGTAAAACTATCAATCTCTGTTGTATCTTAGCTAGATATATTCTTAGTAAAAAAATAAATCCTGAAAGGTCCAATATTATTACAGGCATAAATTGGAAAAGTAGCTATAGATCACCGGGTGAAAACACAAAAGTTTAAACACTATATATCGGATAGTCACACATAATAAAAAATGTTAATTACCCAAAAAGCTGGATCACTTGCTGAACGAACGGATAAGGGTCTATTGGAACTTGTCAAGATCAAACACTACATACGCATCCCAAATATATTCTATCCTCAAAACGAGAAAACGGGACCTGGAGGTGATTCTTGAATTCATCCTTTTCTTTTTAACACTATCTATCAACATCTCTAGACCATATATTTTTTTTTAAAAGTTTTTTGCTATTTGTAGGATTCGAGTCGGTGATTTGAGAGTCATTTGTCCAAATTCCAAATTCGTCAATCTACCAACTGAGCTACATTTCTGGGAGCCTTGAATTCATCCTTTTCAGTCGTATTATAAATAGAACTTTGATAAATTGATATCTAGCTTAAGTGTTACGGAGAGGATTCATATTTTTGGTGCCTTTCTTTTTATATGGCCCTCATTTTTCTCGCTTTAATTATTGAGGCAAAGAATTTTTGTTAGGCAGTTTTTCCAAGTACTTTATTTCCATGACCTACACGGCTACACCGTGAACTTATGATATTCGCTGCTAGACGTTTAGTTCATCCATAAATAATGTCTTTTTCTTAGATCATATAAAACACATCAGCTTGAATTAATTCAGTATCCATGTTTGTGAAGCTGTTAATTAAGCCTTTTGCCTTTTTGCCAGCCACAGGGTTGTATCCAGAATTTTTTTATTAAGGTGGGCTAAAACAAAACTATATATATATATATATTTATACGGCCTCATTCCTATCAGAACATCTATATATAACTTTATCAAGATATTGAATGTGAGCCACTCATTTATAAAAGTGATTTGACAAGTGCATACATACCAAGTCAAAGTATGTAAAATGAGTGACTCACATTCAATGTCCTTATATAATTCTATTAGTATATCCTCATAGGAAAATTTCCGTATATATATATATATATATAAATGAACTTTCACATTACTAGAAATTTCATTAATTGAAAAATAAAAACACACCTAAATAAATGGACATTAATATATAGAGAACTTCATTCACTCCCACCCGATAAACAGTTATTCATTTTTTTTTCATAAGTTTTAAAGAATAGTTTTTCTTGGTTTTGATGTATGGTTGTTTGACATTGTAATCTAAAATTTTAGAAAAAACTGGTTAAAGTAATACTTTATAAATTATAATATAATCCTATAAATAATGAATTCAAAAAAAAAAAATTACAAAACACTAACTTAAAATTATGAATAATAAACTAAATACTCTAACTTGTTAATTAAAAAAAATAAATTTTAATTAAGAAAATTATATGAGTCGAAGAATTAAATATGAATATTTTTATAATTGAAAATTTCAAGGGATAGAAATAATTATCAGCTGGAAAGAGAAAGAATTGGAATTTGGAACTTGTGTGAGAGAGAGAGAGAGAGATGGGTTTCGGCGTGTGACAGAGAGGAAAACTGGATGTTGATGCAATGTAAATGCAATAATTAATGAATAAATATAAATATTTTATTGATATCAATATGTCATTTGATGTCACCATGTCAATTTATTGATGTTGCGTGTGGGAGATGAGAGCTGCTCCTGTTAGGAGAATATAATATTAAATAAATTTTTTTTAAAAATAAAGCAGGGTCAGCCCCTATGCCAGCATAATCAATATAAAACACTCAGTCACATTGTTTATTTTAATTTGTGACGTCTTTAACTAATGGTTTTAATTTGTCTGGTATACTTAAATGGAAATTGCAGTTGGGGGCTTTTAAATGCTAAGTTTAGAAAAGTTAAATAAAATTGTGCATGCATAGGAAAACATAAAATTTGTTCCTTCGGCGTTTAAATAATGAATTTAAATCCTCTTGAGGTTATAAAAACTTCATTTAATATTTTATAAAATCGATTAAAATATTATCTTTATTCTTTTTATCTAAATCAAATACTGTATGCGTATACGTAACTCATATTTCACTACAAGAAATTTGATCTTTTGCAACGTACAAAATACGTTGTTGATACGTATGTTTTTTAAAAGTTCTTTTCACAACATGCAACACGTATAGTCTTATATTAATGACATCGAACTGTATGTGTTGCGGTAGATAACGCGTGTTGCTATAGACATTTAACGCAATTTACTATTGATGTTTCCTTAGATGTTTAATTTAACATGCAACGTGTTGTTGTAGACATTCCCTCTTAATTTAAGTAGATGAAGGTTTGAACTTGAGACAAGGAGCACTATAACATGTGATAGTGCCATCTGCTGCAAGTTTTTCTTTGTTAAGTATTACATACAAATTTATATATAACATATGTATTATTAAATTTTTATTAACTTCTTTAAATCAATATTTATTATAAAAATTAATCATTTTTATTACTTGATAATTTAAACTCATCCAAATAAATCTTTACGATTATTTCGAATAAAAATAAATAAATATAAAAAACATGATTGCATTATTTAATTAAACTATTTTTATTTGAAATCAAATACAATCGGATAAGGGTTTTATCAGAATTTAATGATATCAATCGTTACAAACACACAACTTTGAATGTAACTCCTAGTACAAGGGAGAGTTCTCCCTATATTTTAGGGTTTAATAAACAAAATTGACACTAGAATCCTTGTTAGAAAAAACAAGAGGCTCTTTCGGAAAGAAGGAAAAAAAAAAAAAGGAAATGCTTAATCAATTTGTTAATGGTGGTTATGCATTTTAATATTTATGTTCACAATATCTATGATATGTATTGTCAAATGTTATCTTTTTTTGTAACGCGCAAGTCAACAATTTCTAAAGATACTCCCACAGCAACATGCACAATATGTGTTGCAAATTTTTAGCCTTTTTCGCAGCATACATATGTAAGCCAACAATTGCTAAATAGTAAAGAGGTTTCTAGAACAACTTGCATGAAATACGTTGATGCTAAATATTAGTCTTTCTCAAAACGCAAGCTAACGACAAGGTGCATGATATGTGCGTTGCTGAATATTAGCCTTTCGCAACTGACAAATCAACATATGTAAAAGAATCTCCTACAACAACATGCATGATATACGTGTTATGGATTATTTGTTTTTTTTTTTTTTTTTATCTTTTTTTTCCTTTTGTTCACAACACGCACAGGTGAATAGTTGTTAAAAAGGCTCATATGACAATATTCATGTGTGTTGCCAAATAATGTAACCGAATAAATCTAAAACTTTTTGATTGATATATATATATATATATATATATGGGTCACATGTTAAGATATTTAAAGATACATTTTGAACTAATAATTATTTTAACCCAAATGCTTAATTAGGAGAACATAATTTTTTTTTTTCACAGAATATAATAAATTTAAATCCTTTTGTAGTTATAAAAACTTCATTTAATATTATGAATTGATTAAAATATTATCTTAATTCTTTTTTTATTTAAATCAATCACTACATATGTGATCCGAATATCTATTTTATGATGTTTTTTTTTGTACTATAGTAATGGCATTAGATATCATCATTCATTGAATTATCATATTAAAAAATAAAATTATGCGAAAGGTTGTGTGATTGTGTCCATGAGAAAAAAAAAATCTAGCAATCAATCATTATTGATGACTCAAAAAGTAGAGCCACCAACTTAATTTAGACTCAAAATTAAACCGGTTTGGTTCATTTTCATTTTCAGTTTCTGATTGATAATTGCATTTCTTTATTCCACTTAGACCAGACCAGACCAGATGTGGCCATGTTGGGTAGTAGCCAAGCCCAAATGTCACTTTATGGAAACACAAAATTATTTTCAATCAGCCTCAGCGATGAGTTAGTGAATGGCTTCACTATTAAAATTTATTTTCATGTTTCTTCAGTATTAAACAAAAAAAAAAAAAAAAAAAAAAAAAAACGATTTTCATCATTTCCAAAACTAATTAAATCGACAATTTTTTTCCTCCAAATAAATATTTTATTGAATTGTTTTGTTGAAAATTAAAAAAAAAAAATATCAAATGTGCAGGTTTTGCATTTTAAAAATATTATTTTTATTAAAACATGCACGAATTTCATTTGTATTGATAAATTTCAAAATATGTGCAAACATTAAAAGTTTTCAATATATATATATATACACATAAAATTTCCAATGAGGATATCCTGATAGAATTATATAAGGACATTGAATGTGAGCCACTCGTTTTACATATTTTGACTTGGTATGTATGCACTTGTCAAATCACTTTTATAAATCAATGACTCACATTTAATATCCTGATAAAATTATATAAGGATATCCTAATATATATATATATATATATATATATTAAAACATGAGTTATATATTATGATCAGGGTCCTTTGCTATACTTATTTTTTTCCTAATCTAAAACACTTAAGAATAAGACTTTGTATTTAAATGAAATAAATAAAAGAAATAAATAGTAACTATTGATTACACATATCAACAGATCTATTTAGGATAGAACAAAAATTAGCTCAGCAGAAGATCCAAATTCTATATATTAATAGAAAAATTCATTCCTTCCAGCAATTTGTACCTATACCATTACAGAAAGACTCCTCATCAGAAGTTTAATTAAATTAAGAACCAATAAGTAGACTTGAAAATTTTCAGTGAATTCCATGAAAGGTCTCTTACAGTTACAGTTACAGGTGGTCAATCCTAACAAATTTCAGAATATCTAAAAAAGTTTCTGTTAAATTTTGTAAAACTATCAATCTCTGTTGTATCTTAGATAGATATATTCTTAGTAAAAAATAAATCCTGAATGGTCCAATATTATTACAGGCATAAATTGGAAAAGGAGCTATAGATCACCGGATGACAACACAAAAGTTTAAACACTATAAATTACGGATAATGACACGTAATAAAAAATGTCAGTTACCCAAAAGGCTAGATCACTTGCCGAACAAATGGATACAGGTCTGTCGAGACTTGTCAAGATCGAACACTACATGCGCATCTCAAATATATTCTATTCTCAAAACGAGAAAACGGGACCTGGAGGTGGTTCTTGAATTAATCATTTTCTTTTTGATACTATCTATGCACATCTCTAAACCATGTATTTTTTCTTTTGAAGCTTTTTCCTATTTGTAAGATTCGAGCCAGTGATTTGGAGTCATTTATCCAAGTTCTAAACTAGTTCATCTACCAACTGAGCTACGCTCCTAAAGTCCTTAAATTCATCCTTTTCATTCGTATTATAAATAGAACTTTGATAAATTGATATCTAGCTTAATTGACACGGAGAGGATTAATCGTTTTGGTGCCTTCTTTTTATATGGCCATCATTTTTCTCGCTTTAATTATTGAGGCAAAGAATTGATGTTAGGCAGTTTTTTCAAGTCCTTTATTTCCTTGACATACACCTTGAACTTATGACATTCTCTGCTAGACGTTTAGTGCATCCTTCAATAATATCTTTTTCTTAGATCATATAAAATACATGATCAGCTTGAATTACTTCAATATCCATGTTTGTGAAGTGTTACGTTTTTTTTTCCTTCATGCATAATCAATGTCAGTGACCCGGTTACATTGTTTATTTTAATCTATGACGACTTTAACTAGAATTTAGATTCTCCGCTAAACTAATATTTGTATTGACCTAAATAGATCTGGTGATATATGTAATAAATGATTGAGATTTATTTATTTATTTATTTTCTACTTCCATTATCTTTCAATGTAGATTACTATCGTCAATTTTTTTTTTTTTTTTGATATAATCGTCAAGTGTTTTAGATTAGGAAAAAGATCAACTCAACTGAGAATCCATGTCCCTTTAACTAATGATTTTTGTCCGATAGAAATTGCAGTTGGGGGCTTTTAAATGCTAAGTTTAGACAAGTAAAATAAAATTGTACATGCATAGGAAAACATAAAATTTGTTCCTTCTGAGTTTATATAATGAATTTAAAACCTTTTGAGGTTATAAAAACTTCATTTAATATTTTATAAAATTGATTAAAAGATTATCTTTATTCTTTTTATCTAAATCAAACACTACATGTACATACATAACTCTAATATCTATAACTCTAATATCTAGCTAACACACAGTAACACTTCAATTCTTTATAGATCGAAGTAGTGGCGTTAGACATCAGCCATTGAATTGACATATTAAAAAAAAAAAATTGTTCAAAAGGTTGTGTGATTGTGTCCATGAGAAATAATCTAGCAATCAATCATGAATCATGATTAATGACTCAAAAAGTGGGGCCACCAATTTAATTTACACTCAAAATTAAACTTGTTTGGTTCATTTTCAGTTTCAGATTGATAATTGCTTTTGCATTTCTTTATTCTACTTAGATGTAGGGTTATTTTAAGAGGATGTTTGGCATGGGGTAATCAAAATAATCTGATTTTTAGGAAAGTGAAACTCAGTAATGTGATTTCTAGAAAACCTGTATACATGTGTTTGATTGTTTATCGGAATATTATATCGAATTTTTGGAAATATCAAGTAATAGTGTTTGGTAGTATATGAAAATCTTTTTGTCTATAAAATAAAAACATGCCAAAATTAATTTTAAAGGTGATTTAAAAAAGATTTAATATTAAAAACATCTCCTCACCTTTGAACTATTATTGGATGTCTAGATAAAAATACTTTTATTTCAGAAACACCCCTTATGGACCAACAAACAATGCTTTATTTGGTAAGATTCAGAGGGTATAATGTTCAATTAATATAATTGAAGCTTAAATACGAACATTATAGACTTTTTAACATCAAAAATCAATCAATTGAATCATTGTTTGTTAGTCCACATGGGATGTTTCTGAAATAAAAACATTTTTAGCAAGACATCCAATAATAGTTCAAAGTTGAGGGGAGGTCTTTAATATTAACCATTTAAAAAATCACCCAATTTTGGATCTGGGTTTCCAATACATATCTGGTGCTCCCAATGTATCGTTATCCAATACAGATCTGGGTTTCCAATAAAAAAAATTCCCAATAACCCAGGCAAAGATTTATATGTTAATCTCCCATAAAATAAAATCAATAATCTCCAAAATTGCTGATCATCTTTTCAGATCAAAAAAGAAGAAAAAAAATGGGAGCAAAAAAAAAAAAGGCAGATCCTCTTTTCAGACCAAATTTGCAGATCCTCTGTTCTTGTTCTTTGTGGTGATGTCTGATTGACTCGTAGATGTTCCTGTCACCGGAATTTAAACCGGCGTTCCTCGTCGATATAAAGCAGTGGTACACGACCGAGTACGGTGATTATCTGTTCGCCGAGAAACTCCTCTTCCTCTTCCTATGGCCTCTCTCCATCGTCAACATCTTCCTCGTCGATCTAAAGCGTCGTCTGGCTCGAACTCCTCTTCTTATGGCCTCTCTCCACCTGTTTGATCAACAAATCAAGAAGAGAGCTGGGTTTTTTAATTATTTGATTATCAGAAAAAGTGTTTTTTTTTTTTTTTTCTGTTTGAGTTTTTGTTGATCTGAGGTGTTTTATGGTATTGGAAATTGTATGATTAGAGATTGTTTTCTATTCAATCTAATTGATGATTTCGTTTGTTAATTCAACAATTTTTTTTGCTTCAATCTTCTGAACTGATTGTTTAATGTTTTGTTTTTGGTTTTTTTAATTGTTTGTGGATCCCACAATGGGAATAAGATGAAGGGGCATCTGAAACTAGTGGTGGCCATGGATCCCACAATGGGAATAAGATGAATGGGCATCTGAAACTAGTGGTGACCACGGTTCGGTTCGGTTTCGGTTTGAAACCGGCGGTTTCGGTTCCGTGGCCACTTAAAACCGAAACCGTACCGGAAAACCGGTTTGGTACACGGTTTCTAACCGGCTGTTTTACGGTTTCGGTTTAAAAATCGACGGTTTTGGGTTCGGTTTCGGTTTTTCAAAAAAAAATTCAAAAAAATACCACGTGTCAGCTTCTGATTAGTCGATTTTTTTTAATTTTTTTTAATTTTTATAAAAAAACCGGCGGTTTAACCGCGGTTAAAACCGCTGGTTTAACCGTCGGTTTTTAGCGGTTTTTGGAAGTACCCAAACCGAAACCGTAACCGTAACCGGTTTTCGACCGGTTTTGAAACCGCCGGTTTTGGTTTCGGTTTCGGTTTTGGGGCGGTTTTTGAAAGTACGGTTTCAGTTAAACCGGGTGCAAAACCATCGGTTTAACCGAAACTATGGCCACCTCTATCTAAAACCCACCTGTTGAGATGAGAATCACGTTACTCCTTTAACTCTTGGAGGGTAATGGGATTCCTATGAGATTCACTTTTTCGAAAATCTAAAAATATCTAAGTAACAAACGGTAGAATCCTATTAGATTTCCATTTCTATACAATGATTACATCATACCAAACTGTCCTTACGGAAATAGTAATATATTTTCAATTAGCCGCCACATTGATGGAGTTGGTAGGTCCCTGCACTATTAACATTTATTAAACAAAAAAATTGCTTTTCATCATTTTCAAAATAAATCTCTAACTTTTTTTTTTCTAAATAAATATTTTTTGTTGATTTTATTTGTTAAAAAAGTTAAAAATATATCAAATTTGCAGGTTTTTCATTTTAAAATTATTATTTTTAAAACATAATTTTTATTTTTATTAATGATTTCAAAATACGTGCAAACATATTAGAAAAGTCTTGTTTTAATAGTCTAACAACAGTCATACATTCATATTGAGTCCATAACCTTATATTAACAAATACTCACATTCAATGTGTATATGTGGCTACGGTTGAACGTCCTTACTTGAGAACTATATATATATATATATATTAAAAGCATGAATTATTAATAGAAAAATTCATTCTTTCCAAAATAAATTATATTGTTGTGCTTAGTACTTCAGCTGCCCCATCAGCTATTCTCATCTACCATTACTGAAAGAGATCTCATCAGAAGTTTGATTAAATTTTAAGCCAATGATTAGACTTGAAACTTTTCAGTGAATTCCATGAAAGCTCTCTTACATTTACAGGTGGTCAATCCTAACAAATTTCAAAATATCTAAAAATATGTTTCTGATCAATTTTGTAAAACTATCAGTCCCATTAAAAAAATAAAAATAAAAATCCTGACAGGTCCAAAATTATTCCAAGCATAAATTGGAAATGGAGCTATAGATACAAGATCACAACACAAAAGTTTAAAAACTATAAATTACTGATAGTGACACATAAATACATAATAATTAACCAAAAGTCTAGACTTTTTTGCCGAACAAACAGTCAGGGATCTGTCGGGATCTACCAAGATTAAATACTATATGCTCAATTAAAGTATCTACCCCATAATGTCGGAGAGAAAACTCTTCGGACATACTTATAAAATATGCACGACGGGACTCAAAATACCCGCCACTGATGTAGAACGGTTGGTGACATTATTATTATTGATTACAAGTAACTTACAATCTTCTTCACCTAACTTTCTAGTTAGTAGTTACTGAATATGCAAATGAAAGAAACTATGGCTGAATTTGAATGAACACAGTTGATAGATTTCTTTTCGTATATAGTTGATGTGGTTGATGACGACGACGAAGAATTATGGGCGAGACAAACAATAAGGACCACCCAATAAAAAAAGAAGCACATGTCACTTTCAAGCTCTCTTTTGATTAGTGGTAACTGACTGTAACCTCTTCTTCTTCACAAGTTGAAAAACACATAGCAAACTCATCAGCTACTCTGATTTTCTTTAATTAATCAATCAATCTTCTTCTTCTTTGTAAACCAAAAATTCTTGAAAGAGCTAGACAGACATCAGATACATGGGTGATGTTGCAGAAGATCAAGTACAGTTACCACTGCTAAGAACATCTGATGCAACAGAAGAAGAGTCATTTGAAAGATCCGGTAATTATCAATCTGCTTATCAACTTCTGATCATCGTGAATTCTGTTTTTTTTTTTTTTTTTTTTTTAAGTTTTCTTTGGTTTCACACTTGTTTGATTAAACCAGGGCTTAATTTCTTTTTTATTTTTCCATATTATATATGTATGAAATTTTCTGCAATTAGTTCTAAGTGGGGTAGAACAGGATTGTAATTATTTTTATATGAAAATCTCTTATTAAAGTTAATAGATTAGAATCTTGTCATTTTGTTTTTGTGCTTATATAGATAAAAGTCGGTCTTGAAATTAACGATAAGAACTAGAGAAACCTTTTGACATGATCAAAGTACCAGAAGAATTTCCAGCTTTTAAAGGGCACTTTTACAGGACAATTTTACATGCCAAAACTTGAACAAAAATTAGTAAATCGGAAGAATTTGAAGAGACGGAGGTAATACTTTTCTAGTTGAAATCGGTTTATGTATGTGTCGACACGTGGTAATCTATGAGTAGATGGATATATCTACGTTAAGTTGGTGATGCGATATCCCATCTCACCAATCCTTTTTTTTTTATTTTTTTTATTTTTTTTTTAGACATTGGTTTAATTTTCTAGTCAGTAGGTATCTATTCTACGTGTACTAAATTACTTGTCACATATTATAAATTACGATTTAAAAAAATAAAAAAATAAAAAAAGGATTGAAACGTAAGTACTGATTGATATATTTGAATTATTGAAGGGACTATATGGACAGCATTGGCACATATAATAACAGGAGTGATAGGAGCAGGAGTGCTATCACTTGCATGGAGCATGGCTCAACTAGGGTGGATTGCAGGTCCATTGTGCATGATAGTCTTTGCCGCTGTCACCATTTTTACTTCAAACCTTCTCTGTGATTTATACAGATTTCCTGATCCTGAATCTGGACCCACCAGAATCAGGTCCTACCCTCAAGCTGTGAGATTCTATTTAGGTCAGTCAGAAATTCTACTACACCCATTCACTTTTTAAAAGCTTATAATAATATATCTTGATCCAGACATGACACCAATAATACTTTAATTAATTTGAAAAGAAAACAAACAATACTATCTTTTTTTTATTTTGTTGTTAATTTGTTGTCCTAATCATAGAAAATATCAATTTAATTGTTATTTCGATTGATACCAAATGGGTCCTTCATATAACTTGTAAATCACTTCTACCAACTACGTTTAAAAAAAAAAAAAAAAAAAAAAAAAAGGTAAAATGTTAATTTATATCCATAGAGGCTAGAGCACAAGTTAAAAATTGAAAAAGTGAATTTTTTAAAAAATATTTATTCTTTCTATTGTAATAATAAATATAAACTAACTTTAGCGTGTTACTCTCCAAGATTGACATCTGATTGAGATAAATCTTCCTACATCATAATGGAGCCAAAATATGTGAAATTATTGGTTCTTTCTTATAGAGTAACATTTAGGCAACTTAGAGACAGCTTGCTTATTATTATAAAACATACAATAATGTAATGAATATTGTCAGGTGAAAAGAGCCAAAAAGTTTGTGCAATATTTGCAAATGAAAGCTTATATGGTTGTGGAATTACTTACACCATCACAACTGCTAGCAGCATAAGGTATGTTTGAACAATCAAATCCTTCCTATTTTTTTTTTTTTTTTTTTTTTTTGTATTTATTTCATCATCATTGTTATGTTATCTAGCATAGTATAGAAGTTCTGAAATATTTTTCGAACTAGAGATAAGAATTGGGAGTGAGGCTGAGAAGGAGGAAAGAAAAACAAAACAAACCGATTGAGCAATTTGTGGGACAAAAAAAGTTTCAGAAACGTCACAATAATTTGCCAGCAATGTTGGTGTGACAGAACAGGAGCAAAAATTCTTCTTTGCTCTTATGTTGTTGTTTTCTTTAAAACACTTTAAGCTTTCTTGTTATGAAATGTATATGCTTTTGGCCAAGAACAAACCAATTGAAGATGCCATTTTGAATTGTGACATGTTTATGACTAGTAGCAGTTTCAGAATCTGAGTTTTTAGAGTAGGAGGAGGACAATAATGGGAATTGAAAAATTTTGTGAAATTTGAGCTTGAGTTGAGCATCATCTTTCATTGTCACTTTTGAGAAGGAGGAGGACCATTCTAAAGTTTCCTAATACCTTTCCAAGGATTCCTCAACAAGCATAGATCGGAAAATTAGAAAGAAAGATAAATATCCCACCGAAGTTTACTAATTTGCCATGGTGGTGGACCTGTGATTGGAACTTGGCATTGACTTAAAGTTGTTTATATAAATACAAATAACTTTTTACAAGAGATAGGAAATATCTACTTTTTTCTCTTTTCTCTTTTTTTGGGGTCATCTACGCATTACCATTTCACAATAAAGGTGACATTCAAGAGTGAGAGTGGGAGAGAAGAAAATGATTGTCAACTTCATTTTGCCTATGTAGTCTTTGTTTTTTTTTTTTATGGAAGTATATTCTCTCCAATCTTCCTTCAAAAGGTATCTTGGCACACTTTTATCAAGTTGAAGTCTCTATAAATCATTCTAAAATGTCCCAATTGATCATCATCATCATCAGCAGCAGCAGCAGCAGCAGCTAACTACTTCTCCTTTGTCAACTCCATTGCCTGTTAATTAGTTGGTACACCCTTCATACATAGAAAAGTCTATTAAGTTGTACATTTTTGTTTTGTTTAATTAGTTGTATCAATGCTTGTTATGAAAATAGTATTATTAAAAAATATATAGCTGGTCTTAGGTACTTTGTATTGGGTATATATACAGGTTGCAAAACCGCCCTCCAAGCTTCATTGCCTAGAGTGAAGAACTGGATAAAAGTACATGGCAGTTGAACACTCTCTTGAACTAGACAATGGTTCTTCTTCTTCTTCCTGTGATGATGACGGTCACCCGCGAAGAACTGGTAACACATTTCCAGGACTACTAATATGTAGAATGAAAATTTCTTATGTGTCTTGTTGCAAATAAGATGTTGAATTTTACTGCTACATGTGGGGAAATCAATCAGGAACCTTATGGAGTTGCATCGCGCATATAATTACCGCGGTTATTGGCTCTGGAGTCTTGTCATTGGCATGGAGTACTGCACAGCTAGGATGGATAGCAGGGCCAGTTTCCTTGCTTTGTTTTGCAATCGTCACCTATGTTTCTGCTTTCCTCCTTGCTGACTGTTATAGGTCTCCTGATTCCATCACCGGAACTCGAAACTGCTCTTACATAGATGCTGTTAGAGTCAATCTTGGTTAAGTAAAATCCTTGGAGTCGAAAAAATATATATATATATATTTTACTTGTGGATAGGCACCTAGGATTTAGCTACTATACAGTACAGGAACTAGTTGCTGACAGAAACTGTATAATAGCTGAACCCGGTTCTCTCTGTATGTTTCCTAATTGAATTTAGTGTTAGTTCAGGTAAAACTCAAACATGGTTTTGTGGTTTGCTTCAAAATCTGTCCTTTTATGGGACTTCTGTTGCTTATGTTATTACCACTTCAACCAGTATGAGGTACTTTCCTCCGCGAATCCTACGATTTAGTCTTTATTTCAGTCTATTACTAGTGACCACCCTTACACTACATATTGATCAAACAAGTGTTTTGTGCATTAACAAATTCAATGCTTCTTCTTTCGTGTTCATTTACGTTGATTTTAATCAACATAAGTACTTATGTTTTCCTGATATTTTGGTTTGACACAGAGCAATTCAAAAATCAAATTGTTACCACAGAGAAGGACATGATGCTCCTTGTGCTTATGGCTACACTTTATATATGCTGTTGTTTGGAGCTGTTCAGATTGTTATGTCTCAGATACCGAATTTTCATAACATGGAATGGCTCTCGGTTATTGCTGCAATCATGTCATTCACTTACTCTTTCATAGGATTCGGACTTGGCTTTGCGAAAGTAATAGGTAATTAAAGCTTTGAGTTTGATTGTACTTCTTTTTCGATAGTAGGACTTCGTATTTTGCCTTGAAAACTCGTGTGCCTGTAAGTGCAGAAAATAGGGAGATTAAGGGGAGTATTAGTGGAGTTCCGACTGCTAATACAGCCGATAAATTATGGTTAGCATTCCAAGCACTTGGAGACATTGCTTTTGCCTATCCATACTCAATCATTCTTCTAGAAATTCAGGTATGGCTTCTTGTCCATCAAAATCATGATTTAAAGAAATATTGCTAATGTTTTTAGAAGCTAAAGTGAATCGAATTGATAATTTTGTTGAAATTGCAGGATACTTTGAAGTCATCTCCACCTGAAAATAAGACCATGAAGAAAGCTTCAATGATTTCAATCTTAATTACAACTTTCTTCTACCTCTGTTGTGGATGCTTCGGATATGCAGCCTTTGGCAGTCTCACACCTGGAAATCTCTTGACAGGATTCGGATTCTACGAGCCTTACTGGCTAATAGACTTTGCTAATGCTTGTATTGTTCTTCATTTGGTGGGAGGATATCAGGTATTACCACCTATTAATCTTCAACAACTTTATGAACTGCAAATAGCAAAATGCTTCATTTTTTTTTTTTTCTCAACAAAAGCTAGCTCATGTTGAACTTATTTTCATTTGATTAATCAATCAGATTTACAGTCAGCCAGTATTTGGATTTGTGGAAAGATGGTTAACCAAGAAATATCCAACCAGCCAATTCGTGAATAACTTTTACACTTTCAAGTTCCCATCATTACCTCCTTTGAAGATAAATCTTTTGAGGATATCTTTTCGTACTGCATACGTCATGTCTACAACTGCTATTGCAATGATATTCCCTTACTTCAACCAAGTCCTGGGAGTGTTAGGAGCCTTGAACTTTTGGCCTTTGGCTATTTATTTCCCTGTTGAAATGTACTTTGTGCAGAAGAAAATTGGAGCTTGGACAAAACAATGGATTGTTCTTAGGATTTTTAGCTTTATTTGCTTGCTTGTTACCATAATCGGCTTAATTGGGTCCATTGAAGGACTTATAAGTGCCAAATTCGGCTAACAGATAAGCCCTTCTATGTCTGTATATGTCACAGAAAAAATCTGCATATTATATCTTGCTTGAGCTTGAAGTAATCAAGTACATAAGCCTTCAAAATATATAAATGTAACATAAGAAAGCTTGTTTTTCTTTTTCTTATAATAGTGTTATTGAAAAACTAAATTGATTCCTGAAAGTATATTTCAAAGAAAGTTGAAATGGAGAGTTGGAAAAATATTGTATGGACAGGAGAATTCATGTATTTTTGACTTCTTCTTCTTCTTCTTCTTAATTGTTTGGTCACTTTCATTTTACATTCATAGAATGTTGATGGTCTTGATAAGCTATAAATATTACTTGAGATAGAAATATATTCTTCTTTGGGTTAGGTGAAAATTTAATTAGAAAATGACTTCTGAGTTTAAGAAAATTATTGAAACTTAGATCAAAGACAATTAGGTTCAAAATGAAGATTATTTCGGCCAACCAAAGACATGGCTTCTATAAATGTAATATACACACATACATATTCACCAAAATACATACATATACACACATACATATCTAGCTGAGTTTATATTATCTGTGAGAGCTAACTTGTTAATTTTTTGATAGCAGAAATGGGAGGATTAAGGGGAGCATTACGAGAGTTCTGGAAGCTAGCATTGCTGACAAACTATGGTTAGCATTCCAAGCACTTGGGGACATAGCTTTTGCATATCGATATGGTATCATTCTTTTAGAAATACATGTATGGCTTCTAAAATTTATGTAAGTGTAAAAATTTCCAAGTTCAAGCACCAATATAACTTGTATGTGAAGCCAAGAGAAATTTGTTGATGGAATTAAGGATACATTGAAGTCACCTCCGCCAGAAAACAAGACCATGAAGAAGGCTTCAATGGCTGCAATTTTCATCACAACTTTCTTCTACCTCTGCTGGGGATGCTTCGGATATGCAGCCTTTGGAAGCCTTGCACCAGGAAATCTCTTGACCGGATTCGTATTCTACAAGCCTTACTGGTTGATTGACTTTGCCAATGCTTGCATTGTTCTTCATTTGGTGGGAGCATATCAGGTATAACTACCGGTAACCATCAGACCTAAAAGTTTAAGTTGATAGGAAATAATCCAACAACAATAGTATTTAAGTGTTTTAACCAGTGTTCCTAGGCGACTAGGCGCCTAGTCGGCTGCCTAGCCTAATTTTTAACATCGATTAATCAGGCTAGGCGGTAAAAAAAAAAAAAGAAAAAAAAAAAGACCAAAACAAACTTCTTCATTAAAACGTCATCGTTTGGGGTGCAAAACGGTACCGTTTTGGTTAGGCTTCATTGACTTGAAGAGTTGAACAAAAAATTCTTATTTTCCCAATTCGAACATTGAACCAGAACTTAATTTAATTGCTTCAACAACACCTCTAGCTCCAATTATTTTTTCACTTATGTATATAGTGTTTGAAAACTCAACGCGCCAGTGACGACACGTCGTTGCGGTATCGGTCAAAAGATGAACATTTAAGTTCGACCTCGCTAGCGCGTGAGTCACAGAGACTAGCATAGCGACAAGTGAGGGTATCGTTCTATAGGGAGTGGGATCCGCCGACCGTCATCGGTTCTACCTAATATTACAACACATCGAGAGAACTCGTGTGTTGTGGGTGCGGAAAAGTGTAAATAATACTATAAATATACAAATTACGTAAACTAATATTTACATGATATGGTGGAACAGAGAGATGCATGAAATGTGGTTACACTAAGGAAACGATTCGACCGTAACAATCCTCCTAATTAAGTTTTAGACTCACTTAGTCCCTCAATGCGCAAGTATATCATAGGCTCGTGTCCCTTTAATTGATCTCTAATCTTTCTCGAGTCTTAGAAATCACTTCCACACAATGCATACACGAGCTCTGTATACCACCCTAGTGATTTCTCAACTGTTTGGTCATATACAGTGATTATTTCGTTGGGCATATAATGCGCAACTGCGTGACCCATACTATAGCCAATAATTTATTCACAATAGCTAACCAAATACGGGATGACAACCAAGTAAAAGCATTAAGAATACGAGATACCCATACAACACATATGTTATATGCTCGTGTCTCATTAATTAACCTTTAATCTCTCTTGATATCTTAGAGATTACATCCATGCATAAATGTTTGGATACATTAAGGACCGTGGGACACACACGAGCTCTACACACCAGCCTAGTGATTTCTCAACTTACTGGTCAAATGTAGAGGATATCACGCTGAGCATGTTGATGCGAACCACACAATATATAACACACAACTTAAATATCATCTTAAATATCATCCACAAAGTGGCTAACCGAGTGAAAACATTAAGCAATGAAATACCCCTATAACTACATGAACACAAGAGGAATTTAGTTTGTCTGTACTCTAGATATGAATTCGGTTTTATCAATCTCCATAGGATGGCCAGACATGGGAAACAAGTTTACCAAACAAACATGTGCAAATAAGTTAGTTGTTATTCATTAAGAACATTCAATTTAGGTTAAAGGCTCATTCTCTTGATTTGAGAATTCTCCCTAAATCAATTTATTACCCAGTCTGGTCATGTATGAGTAATTGTGTCTTAATAATAAGACTCATTAAGCACAATAATATGAACCAATGCCAATTTAGCAACTAAATACCTGAACTAAGCCTTTCTTACTCTTTAGAGCTAAATTCTCTAACACTCAAATTACTCTAAACATGGTATTTTGATCATCCACCAACACACAAACAATTATGGGAACTAAATTACACTACTCCTACTCTAAATTACTCTACTGCTAATCCCAATCACGCGTACATATCAATATTGGACCTCCACACACATGGACATTACAATTAGAGCTTAATTCATGTAATTAGCAAAGAGTAAAGCAAAACCCAAACAAATTTAAGAATAAACATACATATATTGTACATGTGAATGTTTACAATATTCTCCAAATCGAGTTTACACATCAAAAAAGAGAGAAATACAAAGAAATGAGTAAAAAGGAGACAACATTTGAAGACAAACCCTCCAAAGATGCTTCTAGCCTTCCTAGCTCGGATTTGGTCCGAAAACCACTCTTATTTCCTTGAAATCCGCCATAAAATGGATGGATGAAATGTGAAATGGGGTTATAGAGATGCATGGTAAGCTTTCATGGAGGAAAAACCTCCATGGGAGCTTGGGTTTCCTCCATGAGAGCTTGGATCTCTTCTTATTTGGTGGAGAAGGTGAAGGAGATAAAGAAAATGGAAGAAACAGGGAGTTGGGCGGAAGAGAGAGAGAGAGAGAGAGAGAGAGAGAGAGAGAGAGTGTTAGGGATTAATTAGGTTTCAGAAAATAAGATGTATTTATAGGCTTTCAAAATTTGGGCACAAGTGGCTAATTACAAAATATCCCAGCATGGAAAATTACGATTAGGTCCCTCTACCAAGTTGAAACTTGAAAGCCAGAAATCGGCGCCTTTGTCGGCAGATTATGCGTCTCTTGCCCGCCGAATTCCAAGTTTACAACTTTCTGTCCATTTTTCGACGCCCTTAATCGGCGGCCGGTAATCGCCGAATTAAGGCGCTGGATTTGTGTTGATAGGTCACCGAATGAGGTGGCTGAAATTGTGAGGAGAAATCTGCAGAAATCTGGTCTTGGCGAGAGGAAGAAGATGAAGTTGAGTCATGGGGTGTGTGTAGAAAGCCATTGGGGTGCATTTAGGCTTGTGAGCTCACTTCACATGATTGTGCCACCTATTGGGCCTTTCCCTTGGATCCGTTTAGATGTGGACTGGGGCTCGTTTAGAAGCCCAAAAGACCAACCACTCAAAACTCACCGTTTCACTTAATGATGTAGCATGGACTGCTGGTGAATTACATATAAGCTTCTGTACTCTTCCAAAATCGTAATAACTTCAATCTTTCCTCAGATTATATAATTTTGCCCTTATTTGACCGAAAGTACTCCAATGCCTCTAAAATTCCGTAAATACCTAAAATACTAATTTTAACATATTAAATACCCGGTTTTACCCGGGAAACGAACGTAAAAGATGTAAGTAAGGGGCTACACAACGTGTAAAAATAAGAACTATCGGTCAGCAAACATGAGAAGGGACATAGTGCAAGATGTGAGGAACCAACAAACATGTACTCTTGTATAGTATTGAATTGATGAATTTATGAATGTATAGCAAACATAGATACAACAGTAATTTCATTTTTATACTCATGTATATTGTATAGTATTGATGAATCTGTGAAGGTTTAAACATGTTGAAGGATAAATTAAAGTCATCCACAATAGAAAATAACTAGTTTGATGTGGGGGTTTGTGTATGAGATGTAAAAATTAAAAATAAAAATTCCTTGCCGCCTAGGCGGCCTAGGTGCTAGGAGCTGGTCTGCCGTACGACTGGCACCTAATGCCTACTAGTACATTGATAATTCTAACACACCCCTCACGCACCGAACTGATGGGTTTGATACGTGACCTAACTCCAAACACATATTCAAACTCATAATAAAAATGGTGATATTTACACTCTTATCAAACTAAATGTACATCCTAAATTATTTTTTTTTTAAATTCCAATATTGTCCATTCATAGTATTATATAAATAATTAAGCAATTATAAATACAATCTATATATCATATTATTACAATATTAAATATTTTAACCATTAACAAACATATGTGATATCTTTTAATCGATATATTAACTGTTTATTGATCCAAATTTCAAAATTTCAAATAATGATTATTTAAAATTAAAAAGATTAAATAACTATTATTAAAAAATTGAAAACCATTAAACTTAATTAAAATAACTAAACTAAACTAAACTAAAAATAAAATTAAAGAAAACAAAAGTGAGGAGGTGGGGTTCCTCCTAGATCTAGAAGGAGCCACACCTCCCTCGTGTTTTTTTATTTATTATTTGTTATTTTGATATATTGTTCTTACTTTAACTTTTTTGTAATTTTTTTTTTTTAATTGTGCTGTAATGTGTAATATGTTTATATATAGTATTTAATCAAAAATTAATACAAACTTTAAATAGGTGTATATACAATAGGGGTGGATATTCAATTTTTAAGGGGTGTAAATATTGCCACTCCATAACAAATTCAAGCACGTGTAGTCAAACTAACCATCAAACCTAAAAGCTTAAATTGATAGGAAATGAACCTACAGTACTATTTAAGCATTCTAACAATAATCAATCACACTCAACTTCACATGTTAAATTTATTTGTATGCTAATCACTCCAATGATGTTATTGGAGTGTAACATCTGGCCTTTGGCTATATATTTTCCTGTGGAGATGTACATGGTCCAGAACAAAATTGAGAATTGGACTAGAAAATGGATTGTTCTCAGAACATTTAGCTTGTTTTGCTTTCTTGTGACAATCATCAGCTTAGTTGCTTCAATTGAAGAACTTATAAGTGCCAATTCCAGCAGCTGGTTATATTGACAATTGACAACTCTTTTAAAACACTTTCTAGGTACACCAGCTGCAGAAATTTATAAGCAGTATTAGAATCAATATATAGAATAATAAAAGGGAATTTAATTTTTATTTTTTTCCTTGATAACCCTTATTTGTCTTTCATCTGAGCTGTACAATAAGTTAGGTGGAAATTATAAATAAATAAAATGATCATTAAATTGTATATATTATTTTTGGTATCAATATTACCTGTAGATTTGTAACCAAACAAGACATGACACGACTTTCTATAAGTCTCTAAACACCTGCATTTGTCAAAAAACAAGAAACTTTATCACTTCTACTTTTAAATCCCTCAATAACAACAACAACAACAACAACCAAAAAAAAACTCCCCAAAAAAAAAAATGCTAGGAGGAGGCCATGGGAGAGGCTTCATTATTGTTACACAAAGAAGAAGAAGAAGAAGCAGAATCTTCTGTCAACAGAACTGGTTTGTCTTTTTTTTTTCCTTTTAAATTTTTCATGATTTGAAACAGCATCAAGAGAGTTTTAATTTAGAATTGTTCTTGTACATGAAAACTGACTTGAAATGGTTGAATTTGTCGATTAAGAAATGTGTGGACAGCAGTGGCACATATAATCACAAGAGTGTTGTCTTTGGCATGGAGTGTCGCTCAGTTGGGTTGGACTGCAGGGCCATTTGCTATAGTTTTCTTTGCTGCAATCACTCTCACCTCTTCATTTTTTCTATGCAATTGTTACAAAACTTCAGATCCAGAACATGGTCCTGGTCGGAATTGGTCCTATTCTGAAGCTGTTGCTATGAGTTTAGGTAAGAAGATCACATTTAACACTTCCATCTACTTTTCTCTACCATTAACCAAGTTTTGTTTTACTCTTTGGGTGAATTTCAATCCCCTCCCCCAACTTTAAGTCTAATTGTCAACGGACTCGTTTAGTTTGAAAAAATTATTGTCTATTAGAGAGGTTTATGGTAAATTTTATGAAAGTTTGAATAATTCTTTTGACATTTCTCGGGGAAAATCTTGAATAGCAATACACAATCTTGTGATGATGTATGAAAATGACATATATATAATTGGAGGTGCGGGATCGTACATATTTTTTGATGTGGAATCTCAAATGACGCCGGTGTTAATTTATTTTACCCCGGTGTCAATTGAGATCTCGTACGAAAAAATATGTATAATTCCTGCACCTAATAATTTTCGTATAATTGGATATTCTTACTGTATAGTATGTTGGGTTCAGAAGTATTGAAACTTTTTTTTTTCCACTTTATGGTGAACATTTACTACACATCTTTAAAATTTCCTAATCAATAGGATTTGTGTGTAATTTAGTCCAATTAAGAGAGGGAGGGAGAGGGAGAGGAGGGTGGTTCTCAAATGATTCTTTATATGTTAAGATTCTTTATAAGAGTTGTAAACTAAATGCAAGAGAAAGTCATAAAAAAGTTGGAAAATTAAAATAGATGGGAATCAAGTGACTACTTTGTGTACATGAATAGGATTTTGACAAAGTCTTACGTCATGCTAGGTGGAAGAGAATGGTAGATATATCTACAAAACTAGTAAATATAAGTCACACATCATTTTCCCACAAACAAAATTTTGATTTTGCTTCAGTACTAGTTGGCACATAAGTTACTGTATTGATTTCATTTATTGATTAAACATTTTGATAGGATTATTTAATTTGTCCAAGTCAACTATCAACATGGTGAGACAGACCCTTAAAATAATGCAGAAATACGTAATATAAAAATATATATATATATATATATATATAAAAACACAATTTATTTCATAACTTATCCACTATCTTGCAACTAAAAACAAAAAAAAAAAACTTATCCACTACCTCATCACAATTATTTGTTTTCCATCTCATTAATATATATATATATATATATATATATAATAATAATGATCGGTGACTCATACATTAGGTCGTGTATTCTGAGCTATATACTTATATCTCTATTTTAGTCGCCAAATTGTAATAGCAATCTTATATGTGTGGGTGTAGAATGCTTGCCACGGACGTAGTACTCACTTAAACTTCAATCCTTTAAAAAAAAAAAAAAAAAAAAAAAACAAACAATTGAATTGAATCCAATAACGATTTATGAATATAAATTAAAAGTAAGTTTTTTTTTTTTTTTTTTCAACTATTACATATTTGAAAGTCGGAGAAGAAAGATAAATTTGAACCTATGATTTTATTAGTATGAGAGTGATGAACTTATTACTGGGTTACAAAAATTATATATCTAAATCAATTTTTAAAATGAATTTCTTCTCTTAGAGCATCTCTAATGCAATACTAAATTATTGTGTCAATGCTATAATTTAGTACCAAAGGAAAAAAAAAAAAAAAAAACTTCAATGCAATGCTAAAAGCTATGTCAAATTTGGCACAGGTTGGCACAGTGTATAACATATGTCCAAATTTAGTACAACAATAAATGTAGCCGTATTTGTTGACTTTTTAATTTTAAATAATAAAATTTTAATAAATTTGGTAGGAAAAATTGAGATTGAAACAATTCTAAAAAATATTCAATGCATTGGTTGTATTTGTTGACTTTTATAATTTTAAATAATTAAAAAATAAAAAATAGCATATCAAATATAATTTTGCATTGAAGTAAAATGCTAAAATGATGTGCTAAATATAATATTTCACTATATTTTGTGTTAAATTTGGCATTGTCGTTAGCATATGCATTAGAGATGGTCTTAGTTTAAGTAGTGTGTACCTCCCCTTTTACCCGTTTGTGGTGGAAAGTTTGAGTCACCACCATACCCATTTTACAAGCTAAGACCATTTCCAATGTAAATATGCATTTAGAGAAAATTGACTGCCACATATGATAGAAAGTTAAAAAGTTTGAAAAACCCTCTCCAATACAATTATCTAACTTCAATATGGAGATGATGTGACAAAAAAAAGTTAGAGAATATGGAGTTAGATTTCTAATTCAGAATAGTATAATTGTTTTATTATGATTGGTCATAAAATGGATGCATTTTGACTTTAGATAATTGCATTGGAGATGTGAATATGCATTTCTCTAAAAAAATTTCAAAAATGAACCCATACAAATATACATTTTTAAGTTTCTAAATAGTACCACATCAGCATTTCAATTCACCAAGAGGTACTTTTTCTTTTCGAAAATTCTCTAGTGCAGTTTGTCTATCTCAATCACAAACTCAATCATGCACTCTCCTACCCAAACTCACATGTGAATAAGAAGAAACAAAATTCTATGTTACTGTGCCCATTCAGTCCAGTCTCCAAGATTGACATCTGATAATGGAGCCAAAATATGTGAAATTATTGGTTCTTTCTTATAGAATAACATTTAGACAACTTAGAGACATCTTGCTTATTACTATAAAACATACAATAATGTAATGAATATTGTCAGGTGAAAAAGAGCCAAAAAGTTTGTGCAATATTTGCATATGAAAGCTTATATGGTTGTGGAATTACTTACACCATCACAACTGCTAGCAGCATAAGGTATGTATGAACAATCAAATCCTTACTAATTTTTTTTTTTTTTTTTTTTTTCAATTATCATTGTTATGTTAACTAGCATAGTATAGCTTTGTATTTATTTCATTATCATTGTTATGTTAACTAGCATAGTATAGCTTTAATCTGAACCATATCAGTGAGGAAGGGCAGCGAGAAAAGATTTTACGAAACAAATTCGCTGTTCTGAAATATTTTTCAAACTAGAGAAGCTCCCCAAACTTTGTGATGGTAAGTTTTTTTATTTTTTATTTATTTATTTATTTATTTATTATTATTATTATTATTATTTATGGATGAGAATTGAAAGTGAGGCTGCAAAGGAGGAAAGAAACACAAAACAAACCAATTGAGTAATTTGTGGGACAAAAAAAGTTGCAGAAACGTCACTATTTGGTGTGACAGAACAGGAGCAAAAATTCTTCCTTGCAATGATGTTGTTGTTTTCTTCAAAGCACTTTAAGCTCTCTTGAATATTCTCCAAGTCAAATATATGTTATAATATGTATATGCTTTTGGCCAAGAACAAACCAAGAGGAAGATGCCATTTTGAATTGTGACATGTTTATGACTAGTAGTAGTTTCAGAATCTGAATTTTTAGAGTAGGAGAAGGACAATATTGGGAATTGAAAAATTTTGTGAAATTTGAGCTTGTGTTGAGCATCATCTTCATTGTCACTCATTTTGGAAGAACAAGATTCATTGGACCATTCTAAAGTTTCTTTTTACTTCTACTTTGAAATAGAAAGTACAAGTCCTGAAAATTCCATGGACTCAACAAGCATTCATTGAAATTTTGGAAAGAAAGAAAAAGATCCCACAAAATTTTACTAATTAGTCATGGAGGTGGACTTGTGATTGAAACTTGGCATGGACTAAAAGATGCATGAATACAAATACCTTTTTACAAGAGAAAGGAAATATCTTTTCCTCTTTTCTCCTTTTTGGTGGGTCATCTAGGCATTACCATTTGACTAAAAGATGCACGAAGAAAATGATTGTCAATTTCATTTTGCCTACGCAGTCTTTGTTTTTGATGGAAGTATATTCTCTCCAATCTTCCTACAAAAGGTATCTTGGTACACTTGTATCAAGCTGAAGTGTCTATAAATCATTCTAAAATGTCCCAATTGATCATCATCATCATCAGCAGCAGCAGCAGCTAACTCAAGTTCCAATTAGTATATGATAAGCTTCTCCTTTGTCAACTCCTCTACCTGTTAATTATTTGGTAAACCATTCATATATACAAAAGTCTATTAAGTTGTACATTTTTGTTTTGTTTAATTAGCTGTATCAATTCTTGTTTTATTGTGGAAGGTGAGTCTATGTCTGATTCGAAGGTTCTGGTGACAAGTAAGAGGCTGTTTCTTAATTCCAATTTCTTGAAGGGTGAATGTATTATTAGGAAGATTAGGAATTCTAAGTTTAAGGTATCTTGGATTCTTGCGGAGGAGATTAATAAATTTATAGACATGGGTACTGCTTTGGGATTTGATTACAAAGATAAGAAAGTGATGATGGTTGATGTCTTTGCAAAAGCGATTTCGAAGTTGAAGGGTGTTAGGCAGAAAATGGCAAAAAATCAGTGACCGGTTTCTGTGTTGTTGTTTGGGTGGGTGCTGGGTTTGTGTCTTTGTTTCGTGGGATGTGGCTGTTTTACTGCTGTTTTTGCTGTCTTGGTGGGTTGTTTTTCTTTTTGGTGTGCTTCAGGTTGTGTTTTGGTTTGTTGGGTTCTTGTAGCTTGCTTGATCTTTGGCTTTTGGCCTTCTGAATAATATTTGCCGTTCAAAAAAAAAAAAAAAAAATCTTGTTATGACAATAGTGTTATTAAAATATATATAGCTGGTCTTAGGTACTTGGTATTGGTTATATATACAGGTTGCAAAACTTGCCCTCCAAACTTCATTGCCTAGAGTGAAGAACCGGATAAAAGTACATGGCAGTTGAACACTCTCTTGAACTAGACAATGGTTATTCTACCTGTGATGATGACGGGCACCTGCGAAGAACTGGTAACACATTTCCAGGACTACTAATATGTAGTACTGAAAATTTCTTATGTTTTGTTGTAAATAAGATGTTGAATTTTACTGCTACATGTGGGGAACTCTATCAGGAACCTTATGGAGTTGCATCGCGCATATAATTACCGCGGTTATTGGCTCTGGAGTGTTGTCGTTGGCATGGAGTACTGCACAGCTTGGATGGATAGCAGGACCAGTTTCCTTGCTTTGTTTTGCAATCTTCACCTATGTTTCTGCTTTCCTCCTTGCTGACTGTTATAGGTCTCCTGATTCCATCACCGGAACTCGAAACTGCTGTTACATAGATGCTGTTAGAGTCAATCTTGGTTAAGTAATATCCTTTGAGTCGAAAAAATATATATATTTTTTACTCGTAGATAGGTTTCTTTGGGATTTAGCTACTATACAGGAACTGTATAGTTGATGACGACAATACCTGTATAGCAGTTGAACCCGGTTCTCTATATGTTTCCTAATTGAATTTAGTGTTAGTTCAGGTAAAACTCAATCATGGTTTTGTGGTTTGCTTCAAAATCTGACCTTTTATTTGACTGGTGTTGCTTATGTTATTACAACTTCAACCTGCATGAGGTACTTTTCCTTTACGAATCCTACGATTTAGTAATCATTTCAATCCTTTACTAGTGATCACCCTTACACTATAGTATTTTGTGCATTAACAAATTCAAGGCTTCTTCTTTGGTGTTCATTTTCGTTGATTTTAATCGACTGAAGTACTTATGTTTTCCTGATATTTTGGTTTGACACAGAGCAATTCAAAGATCAAATTGTTACCACAGAGAAGGACATGAGGCTCCATGTGCTTATGGCTACACTGTTTATATGCTGTTGTTTGGTGCTGTTCAGATTGTTACGTCTCAGATACCGAATTTTCATAACATGGAATGGCTCTCGGTTATTGCTGCAATCATGTCATTCACTTACTCTTTCATAGGATTCGGACTTGGCTTCGCGAAAGTAATAGGTAATTAAAGCTTTGAGTTTGATTGTACTTCTTTTTCGATAGTAGGACTTCGTATTTTGCCTTGAAAACTCGTGTGCCTGTAAGTGCAGAAAATGGGGAGATTAAGGGGAGCATTAGTGGAGTTCCGACTGCTAATACTGCCGATAAATTATGGTTAGCATTCCAAGCAGTTGGAGACATTGCTTTTGCCTATCCATACACAATCATTCTTCTAGAAATACAGGTATGGCTACTTGTCCATCCAAAATCATGATTTGAAGAAATATTGCAAATGTTTTTAGAAACTAAAGTGAATCGAATCTATATATATTGTTTGAAATTGCAGGATACTTTGAAGTCATCTCCACCTGAAAATAAGACCATGAAGAAAGCTTCAATGATTTCTATCTTTATTATAACTTTCTTCTACCTCTGTTGTGGATGCTTCGGATATGCAGCCTTTGGCAACCTCACACCCGGAAATCTCTTGACAGGATTCGGATTCTATGAGCCTTACTGGCTAATTGACTTTGCTAATGCTTGTATTGTTCTTCATTTGGTGGGAGGATATCAGGTACTACCACAGTAACACCTATACTAATCTTCAACAACTTTATGAGCAAATTCTAAATCTTATTAAACTTTTTCTGAAGCTCATGTTGATCATCTTTTCATGTGATTAATCAATCAGATTTACAGTCAGCCGGTATTTGGAGTCGTGGAAAGATGGTTAACCAGGAAATATCCAACCAGCGGATTCGTGAATAACTTTTATACTTTCAAGCTCCCATCATTACCTCCTTTGAAGATAAATCTTTTGAGGATATCTTTTCGAACTGCATACGTTGTGTCCACAACTGCTATTGCAATGATATTCCCTTACTTCAACCAGGTCTTGGGAGTGTTAGGAGCCTTGAGCTTTTGGCCTTTGGCTATATATTTTCCGGTGGAAATGTACTTTGTGCAGAAGAAAATTGGAGCTTGGACAAAACAATGGATTGTTTTTAGGATTTTTAGCTTTATTTGCTTGCTTGTGACAATAATCGGCTTAATTGGGTCCATTGAAGGACTTATAAGTGCCAAATTCAGTTAACAGATAAGCCCTTCTATGTCTGCAAAATGTCACAAAAATCTGTATATTATATCTTGCTTGAGCTTGAAGTAATCAAGTACATAAGCCTTCAAAATATATAAATGTAACATAAGAAAGCTTGTTTTTCTTTTTCTGATAATAGTGTTATTGAAAAACTAAATTGATTCCTGAAAGTATATTTCACAGAAAGTTGATATGGAGAGTTGGAAAAATATTGTATGGACAGGAGAATTCATGTATTTTTGACTTCTCTTCTTAATTGTTCGGTCACTTTCATTTTACATTATAGAATGTTGATGGTCTTGATAAGCTATAAATATTACTTGAGCTAGAAATATACTCTTCTTTGGGTTAGGTGAAAATTTAATTAGAAAATGACTTCTGAGTTTAAGAAAATTATTGAAACATAGATCAAAGACAAGTAGGTTCAAAATGAAGATTATTTTGGCCAACCAAAGACATGGCTTCTATAAATGTATATACACGCATGCATATTCTCACCAAAACATAGAAATGCTAATTCAATAACACAATTTCAAAAAAAGAAAATAGTCAACTTCAAATTCTCTGATAAATTGTGTTTCTCTCAAAAAGGGTTCTTCAATAATCAAAGAATTGCTTGAAAGCTATGGGAGAGGAATCCAGAGACCATGAGACTCCACTGTTGCATTCAGACTTTTCTCCCAAGAGAACCGGTAAGTCTTTTAACTGTTTCACGTATATTGTAGACTGAAAATGCTTTATATTTTTTTATTGCATTCCCATCTTGAATCCCTACTGTTTTTTTTTTAACCAGGAACTTTATGGAGTTGCACAGCTCATATAATTACTGCTGTTATTGGCTCTGGAGTCTTGTCTTTCGCGTGGAGTGTTGCACAGCTAGGATGGATAGCAGGGCCAGCTTCTGTTATTTGTTTTGCTATCATAACTTATGTTTCTTCTTCCCTCCTTGCTGATTGTTACAGGTCTCCTGACCCTATAAATGGAACTCGAAACCGCTCTTACATTGATGCTGTTAGAGTGAATCTTGGTTAAGTAGAACCACTAACTAGCCCTTTAATGTAATCAATGATCACAAATTTTGCTTTATAATTAATTTTCCCTAGTTTCATTCTTCAGGCAGAACTCAAACATGGTTTTGTGGTTTGCTTCAAAATCTGCTCTTCTATGGGACTGGTGTAGCTTATGTGATTACTACGTCAACCAGTATGAGGTACTTTCCTAGGCGAATTCTCCGCAATTTCTCTCATCGATCAAGTAGTCTATGATTAGTTTCACTGATGTTGCTATTATTGAATTGAAACAGAGCAATTCAAAGATCAAATTGTTACCACAGAGAAGGCCACGAGGCTCCATGTTCATATGGGGAAACTATCTACATGCTGATCTTTGGGCTTGTTCAGATTTTGATTTCTCAGATACCAGATTTTCATAGCATGGAATGGCTTTCAATTGTTGCTTCAATCATGTCATTTACCTACTGTTTCATAGGATTTGGCCTCAGCTTTGCAAAAGTCATAGGTTTGGCTTTCATTTCATAAGTTAGTTAGAACCACCAAAAAATAAACAGAAAACAATCACAATCAAACAGTATTCAACCACTCTAACACAGTAACACACCGCTTCACGTGCCATGTTATCAATAAATGCATGTGAGGGGATTTAAACCTAGGACTCCTAGGACAACAAGGCACTAATACCTTTAAACACTATTTTTTTTATTTTTATTATTTTTTTTTTAATCTAGCTGAATTTATATCATCCGTGAGAGCTAACTTGTTAATTTTATGATAGCAGAAAATGGGAGGATTAAGGGGAGCATTACGGGAGTTCCAGAAGCTAGCATTGCTGATAAACTATGGTTTGCATTCCAAGCACTTGGGGACATTGCTTTTGCATATGGATATGGTATAATTCTCTTAGAAATACAGGTATGGATTCTAAAATTTCAAGTGTAAAAATTTCCAAGTTCAAGTACCTATATAACTTGTATGTAAAGTCAAGAAATTGTTTGTTGATTGAAGGATACATTGAAGTCACCTCCACCAGAAAACAAGACCATGAAGAAGGCTTCAATGGCTGCAATTTTCATCATAACTTTCTTCTACCTCTGCTGCGGATGCTTCGGATATGCAGCCTTTGGAAGCCTTGCACCAGGAAATCTCTTGACAGGATTCGGATTCTACGAGCCTTACTGGCTGATTGACTTTGCCAATGCTTGCATTGTTCTTCATTTGGTGGGAGCATATCAGGTATAATTGCTAGTAATCATCAAACCTAAAAGCTTAAGTTGATAGGAAACGGTCCAATAACAATAATATTTAAGTATTCTAATAGACCCCTTAACTTGCCAAACTGATAGACCTGTTACGTGACCTAACCTCAAACACATATTCAAACTCATAAGAAAGAGTGGTAATATTGACACTCCTATAAAACTGTATATAGATACTAAATCAATATTTTTTTTAAATTCCAATATTGTCCATTCATAGTATTATATAAATAATTAAGTAATTGTTAATACAATCTATATATCATATCAATATTCAATCTTTTAAGCATTAACGAAAACATATATGATATCTTTTAATCGTTAAATTAATTCAAAATTCAAATAATGATTATAAAATTAAAAAGATTAAATAACTATTATTAAAAAATTGAAAACCATTAAATACAATTAAAATAACTAAACTAAAAATAAAATTAAAGAAAACAAAAGTGAGGAGGTGGGTTCCTCTTTGATCCGGAAGGAGCCGCACCTCCCTCATGCTTATTATTATTATTATTTATTTTGATATATTGTTCTTACTTTAATTGTTTTGTAATTTTTTTCTTTTTATTTTAATTGTACTGTAATTTGTAATATGTTTATATATAGTATTTAATCAAAAATTAAAGAAAGATATATATATATATAGAGGTAATATGTGAGGTGTGTTTATAAACTTTAAATAGGGTGTACATACAATAGGGAGTGAATATACAATTTTTAAGAGGTGTATATATCACCATTTCATAACAATTTTAAGCACGTGTGGTCACACTAACTATCAGACATAAAAGCTTAAACCGATAGGAAATGAACCAACAATAGTAGTTAAGCATTCTAACAATAATTAATTAATCACATTCAACATCGTTTGTTAAATTTACTTGTAAGCTAATCACTTCATGTGTTTTAATTCAACTCTCAGATTTACAGTCAACCAGTATTTGCATTTGGGGAGAGATGGTTCACCAAGAAATTCCCAACAAGCAGATTTGTGAACAACTTTTACACCTTCAAGAACATACCACCATTGCCACCATTGAAGATTAATCTCTTAAGGGTTTGCTTTAGAACTGCATACGTCGCGTCAACAACAGCTGTCGCGATGATCTTCCCTTACTTCAATGATGTTCTTGGAGTGTTGGGAGCTTTGAACTTCTGGCCTTTGGCTATATATTTTCCTGTGGAGATGTACATGGTCCAGAACAAAATTGAGAATTGGACTAGAAAATGGATTGTTCTCAGAACATTTAGCTTGTTTTGCTTTCTTGTGACAATCATCAGCTTAGTTGCTTCAATTGAAGGACTTATAAGTGCCAAATCCAGCAGCTGATCATAATGACAATTAACAACTTCTTTTATAACACTTTCTATGTCCAGAAATTTATAAGCTGTATTACAATCAATAAATTTTTAATATTAAAAGGGAATTTTTTATTTTTATTTTTTTTTCCTTGATAACCCATATTATTTGTCTTTCATCTGAGCTGTACAAATAAGTAAGGTGGAAATTATAAATAAATAAATAAAAAGATCATTAAATAATATATATCATTTCTGGTATCATTATTACCTGTAGATTTGTAACCAAATAAGATGAGTTATGACACGACTTTTTATAAGTCTCTAAACACCTGCATCTGTCAAAAAGCAAGAAACTTTATCAATTCTGCTTTAAAATCCCTAAAAAAAATCACCCCCTAAAAAAAAAAAAAAAAAAATTGATAGGAGGAGGCCATGGGAGAGGCTTCATTATTGTTACACGGAGAAGAAGAAGAAGAAGCAGAAGAAGCAGAATCTTCTGTCAACAGAACTGGTTTGTTTGTTTGTTTGTTTTTTTTTTTTTTTTCATGATTTGAAACAACATCAAGAGAGTTTTAAAGTTGTAACTGTACATGTACATGTAAACTGACTTGAAATGGTTGAAATTGTGGATTAGGAAATGTGTGGACAGCAGTGGCACATATAATCACAGGAGTGATAGGATCAGGAGTGTTGTCTTTGGCATGGAGTGTAGCTCAATTGGGTTGGATTGCAGGGCCATTTGCTATAGTTTTCTTTGCAGCAATCACTCTCACCTCTGCATTTCTTCTATGCGATTGTTACAGAACTCCAGATCCAGAACACGGTCCTGGTCGGAACCGGTCCTATTCTGAAGCTGTTGCTATGAGTTTAGGTAAGAAGATCACATTTTACACTTATCCATCTACTTTTCTCTACCATTGACCGAGTTTTGTTTTCATTTACTCTTTGGGCGAATTTCAATCTCCCCCCTGACTTTTGGTCTAATTATTGGCAAACTCGTTTAGTATGAAAAAATGATACAAAATATCTATTAGAGGGGTTTCTAGTAAATTTTAAGAAAGTTTGAATGATTCTTTTGACATTTCTTGAAGAAAATCTTGAATAGAAAAACAATCTTGTCATGATGTATGAAAATGGCTTACAATTGGATAAAGCCGATTAGGTGGGGGATCCTATACATTTTTTTCGTGAGGAATCTCAAACGACACCGGTGTCAATTTATTTTACGCTAGTGTCAATTGAGATCCCGTACGAAAAAACATGTGTAATTCCTGGACGTGATAATTTTAGTATATATAATTGGATATTCTTATTGTATAGTATGTTAGGTTCAGAAGTATTGAAACTTTTTTTTTTTTCCCACTTTATGGTGAAAATTTACTACAAATTTTTAAAATTTCATAATCAATAGGATTTTTGTGTAATTTAGTCCAATCAAGAGAGAGGGGGAGGGAGAGGGAGAGGGAGAGGAGGGTGGTTCTCAAATGATTCTTTATATGTTAAGATTATTTATATGAGTTGTAAACTAAATGCAAGAGAGAGTCATAAAAAAAAGTCGGAAAAATATATGGGAATCAGGTGACAACTTTGTGTATATAAATAGGATTTTTACAAAGTTTTACATGGTATGCGGAAGAGAATGGTAGATATATCTACAAAACTAGTAAATATGACTACATGAGTCACATCATTTTCCCACCGACAAAATTTTGTTTTTGCTTGACTAAGTTGGCACATACGTTACGGTATTGATTTCATTTATTGATTAGATTCTTTGATAGGATTATTTAATTAGTAAAAGTCAACTATCATGGTAAGACAGACCCTTAAAATAATGTAGAAATACTTAATAAATAAAAAAACATAATTTATTTCATAACTTATCCACTATCTTGCAACTAAAAAATAAATAAATAAATAAAAACTTATCCACTATCTCATCACAATTATTTGTTTTCCATCTCATTAACATATATAATGATTGGTGACTCATACGTTAGGTAGTATATTCTGAGTTATATCTCTAATCTAGTCACCAAATTGTAATAGCAATCTTATATGTGTGGGTATAAAGTGCTTGCCACGGACGTGGTACTTCAACTTCTATCCTTAAAAAAAAGGAAAAAAATCAATTGAATCAAATCCGATGACGGTTTATGAACCTAAATTAAAAGTAAGTTTTTTTTTTTTAAACTATTACAAATTTGAAAGTTGAAGAAGAAAGATAAACTTGAATCTATAATTTCATTAGTATGTATCTCTCCTCTCGGTTCAAGGAGTGTGTACCTCCCCTTTTACACTTGTGGTAGAGAGTTCGAGTTACCACCGTACACATTTACAAGCTTATATTGGGAGTTTGTAGAATTGATATCTAGATTGCTCATATGGTACTTAAAATCAACACGTGCCGAACTCCCTATTTCAATAAATATTTATTGTCTTCTTTCTTTTTCTCTTGTTAATTCTCAAAAATAAAATTAAGAAGAAAGTAATTCGACACATTACCTTTCTTCGGATCACTTTACAAACTGTTTCACTGATCTAGTAAGGATCACAAATTGGATTCTTTACTCTAATCATGGTTTAAGAATCTCTCTCTCTCTCTCTCTGTCTCTCTGTTTTTCACTGCACACACATACTTTTTCACTGCAATTATATAATGATAGTTGTTGTGTGGGCTTGAGTTGGTCTTCATGGACATGGACCATGGATTTTTAGTTTGGACCCATGTTGGGTAAACCCATTACATCCCAACATCTCTGTACCAACAGTATTGGGTATGGCCCATCCATTATCTTCCAAAACAGAAAAGCAAAATGCATAGATATTAGTACTCTGCTCTCAGCATACCCTTACAAGTTACAAGAAATTTTGTGTCTCAACTGAATTAACAGTGAAGACAAAGATGATCAAGACCCCTCACACACATGATTTTTATTGCAAAATTATTGGATAATATATTAGAAAAAAAAAGGGATCAATTTTTGATGAATATTAAAGAATTCTAACTGAGAAAAACATGGATTTTCAGGGAAAAATAGTGCTTGGGCTTTTGGTCTTATGATACAAATAAGCTTGTGTGGAATAACAATTGCCTATACTATAACATCTGCTATCAGCAAGAGGTACATTTTCTTATCAAAAATTCTATAGTGCAGACTATCCGTCAAAAAAATATCTCAGGACAGTATCCGCTTTTAAATTCTTCCGGGTATCTATATTGATAAAAATTTATTGTCCTGAGATTTTTTTATTTTTTATTTTATTATTATTTTTATTTTTATCTTTTCAAAATTTTCAGGGCAATTCAGAAATCAAACTGTTACCATAATGAAGGGCATGAAGCTACATGTGAGTATTCAGATACTTATTATTACCTCATTTTTGGAGCTGTTCAAATTGTTCTATCTCAAGCACCAGATTTCCATAACATTCAATGGCTATCAATTGTTGCTGCCATCATGTCCTTCGCATATTCTTTCATCGGATTCGGTCTCGGTATAGCCCAAGTAATCGGTAAAGCAATGATCTGATCATACTATTTGATTCCAAGGTTTGATTTGAGTTGGGACATACCCATGATTTTTTGTTTGGACGGACTAAAACAAAACTATATATATATAAATTATAAGTGAACTTCGACAGTAGTAGAAAATTTTATTAGTCGAACAACAAAAATGCACTACATAAATGGACATAACAAGTCTTACCATTAAAAATGCATATATTAAATAAATTACATAACATTTCACTAATCAAATCAAAAATACAGCTAGAGAACAAAATGAGTGTTACCCTTAAAAATGTATATATTAAACAAAGTACATAATAAGTCAAACCACTCCTACCCGAAGATTAATTATCTTTTTTTTCCTAAATTATGAAAACATAGTTTTTCTTGGTTCTGATGTATGGTTGTTTCATATTCTAATCTAAAATTATAAAACAATTTCGTTAAAGTGATACTTTATAAATTATAATAGAACACTAGAAATTTTGGATTGCAATCGAAAAATAAATTAATAAAAAAAATAACAAAACACTAACTTTAAATTATAAATAACAAACTTGTTAATTAGTTAAAACGAATATGAATATAATTTTATATTCAATTTTGTAATTGAGAATTTAGAGGAGGGACATAGTGATCTGGAAGAGATAAAGAATTGAGAGAGAGAGAGAGATGGCACCGGTGAGAGAGAGATAGAAATAGAATTAGAATAGATGTTGATGTTGATGTTGATGTGATAGTCCATTGAAAGAAGAGAATTAAGATGCTAGCACTAATACTCTAACAATACTCTTTAACTCTGACATTGATTTTGTTGATTAATTAAAATAGCCCCCCAAGACGGTCCACCCTTGGATTTGAGTATGATTTTTAGTTTGAATACCCAATACTTAATTCTTTCCTGGCTTGAAATTACAGAAAACGGATATGTTCAGGGTAGTCTTACAGGAATAAGTACTTATTCTACAATTGAGAAAATGTGGTTGGTATCTCAAGCACTTGGAGATATCGCATTCGCGTATCCATATTCACTAGTACTCATCGAGATACAGGTACGACTTTATATAAAAATATTAATATTGGACGTCTACAATAGAGAAGAACTAGATGTTTCTGATCTAAATATTGAAATATTATTCTATGAATATCTGAAAACATGAAGGATACTTTGAAGTCACCTCCATCAGAAAACCAGACCATGAAGAAGGCCTCAACAATATCACTCGTTGTTACAACCATTTTCTATCTCTTGTGTGGAGGCTTTGGCTATGCAGCTTTTGGGGAGGCTACACCGGGGAACCTGCTAACAGGGTTCGGATTCTACGAGCCTTACTGGCTCATCGACTTTGCTAATGCTTGCATTATGATTCATCTTGTTGGAGGATATCAGGTTTGTTTCAGGGACCCGAACAATTTGTTGTTTTCAGTATTTTGTTTTGTTTTTTAAGTTGTACAATAATTCGGGGTTTAGGGGAGAGAATATAACTCAAATCCACAACGTTATGGTGTTAGTGTGCGGGGTATACTACTAGACTAATCTCAGACTAACCTCATATTGTCGGAATTTTTGATCAACTTCTTGATGGTACAATTTTTTTTTTTGTCAGCTTTTCAGTCAACCATTCTTTGCCAATGCAGAAAGATGTATTTCTGACAAGTATCCAGACAATATATTCATAAAAAATGAATTCTCCCTCAAGCTCCCATTGATTCCAGCTTTTCAACTGAATCTTCTCCGGCTGTGTTTTCGAACATTTTATGTTGTTTTCACAACAGCAATTGCAATGACCTTCCCTTACTTCAACCAGGTTATAGGAGTGATGGGAGCTATAATTTTCTGGCCTCTAACGATATATTTTCCGGTAGAAATGTTCTTCAAGCAGAGGAATGTTGAAGCCTGGACAACAAAGTGGGTGATGCTTCGGATTTTCACCATTGTCTGCCTCCTTGTGACAATGTTTGCATTGGTTGGATCCATAGAAGGACTTATCAGTGCAAAATTTGGCTGAATTTACAATAGATTGCATAAAACTTTAGGACGATTCGATCGGACAGCGATTCCTGATAAGCAAAATAATGCAACATTAGTTGGTTCTGTTCCAGACATCTCTATTTTTTGATGGAGAAGTCTTGTGATATTCCAGAGTCAGATTATTGCTAGTTCACAATTGTTTTTTGTTCATTGTGAATTTCTTGACAATATCATATATATGTATATTACTCGAATTTTAAAACAGAGTATGCAGTGACATTGGAAATGTATGTAGAACAGAAATTTAATTATAAGCTGTATTACAATCAATGTATAGAAAATATTAAAAGGGAATTTAATTTTTTTCCTTGCTAAGCCCTAAGAAGCACGAATACTCCATTTGGTGGAGTTAACTCGTATCGAACTCGTATCCGGTTCAGATACTCCCTGGATACTTTAAAATACGTATCCGATACGCCAAATGGTGTATCCGTTGACTTTTTCATAAGTTTGACCTGAGTATACTTGGAGGATACTTGAGGAATACTTGAGAGATACTTGAAGGATACTTTTGGGGTACATTAAGGATACTTTTGGGGCAATATTATAATTATTTTAGTATAAAACATGGTCAAATTATAATTTCAAAAATTTAGGTGTCAAAATGAAATTGTAAAGAAATTTTGATTTTGATTCCATTTGCACGGAGAATAACAGGATACATGATATTGAAAACCTTTCTCTTGACAAACTAGAGTTAGAGGTCGAATTATCTAGATCCTTTAATAATGTGAATGATGATAGTGAAGTTAATTAGGAATTTAGAATATGTTTTATGAGGTTTTTTTATGTATTATTTAGATTTTATAATATGTTATGGCTTATGTGACGTATGTTTAATTTGGATTTTGTAATATGTTACAACTTATGTGACATGTTTTATTTAGATCTTGTAATATGCTATATTGTTATGACTTATGTAGATATATGATATGTTTTATTTGGATTATGAATATGTTTTAATTTTGAATGAATTATCAAATATGTTTTCATATATTATTATAATTTTTAAATATAAATATATATTATTTTAATCGATATATCTTGCCGTATCCGTATCTGAGTTTTTGAAGATTCATCTATCTCTATATCGTGCCGTATCCGTATCATGTATCCATATCCGTGCCTAATAGTAAAACTCAAATATTACATAGAATATGTATATATACAATTGTTACAAATTTGTCAAATGGTTAGTGTTTTTTTTTTTTTTACACCAAATAACTAGATAAGAAAATACAGAACTCTCACAGAGAAGAGAATAAAATTCTTGTCAAACCCTCACAACATAAGTTGAAGCTTCGAAAATGCCAATACATGAGTTGTCTCCTACGGATAAAAAATTACAACTTTAATATTTTACATTCCATAGCTAACTAACATTAGTAATACATGCTTAGCAAAATATTTGAACAAATCTACTTTCGCAAAAAAATTGAACAAATCAATTGATGTAATAAAAATTAAAATAATTAGATTTAAGATAATCACTGTTATAAACAATCAGATAACAACCTTTAAGATCATTGAAAAATTCTAGAAACGGATCCACTTACATATTAAATTTGTCCGAGCATTGAAACTCAAATCTTTAGAGGCAAAATTTCATGAAGTAGGCCTCTTGTAAACTGCAATTGAACAAAATTAAAGAATCAGTGTTTATCAAAGAGAAGTTGCAAAAAATTGATGCAAATTAACATCACAATTTTAATCTCACCTATATAGCTTCTGCAGGACTCTTTGTTCTTTGTTTTATATTCAAATAAATTGGAACCCTAATAACCAAACATTAAAAAATTAAATCAAAACGAAAATTGTATAAGAAAGAAGACTGGCACAAGTCTCTTTGTTCTTAAGGACTCAAATCAAAACAAAAAACAAAATATGAGATTTTTTTTAAAAAAAGAGGACTTACACAAGTATGACGGTATGAGGTCGAGAAAGAAAAGAGTTGTTGTGTGCTGCTGCAGAGTGAGCTTCCGCAACGAACGGCGGTGAGATGAGGTGACGCCGATGAGAAGGAAATGGTTAAGGTTGTGGCTGGGGTGGGGGTGGCTTGAGCAATTGAGCGGCTAATGAATGAATTGGTGAAGAGGTGAGGTAAAGATAAAAGGATTTAGGGTTTTTGACTTTCAAGTTTTACAATTACAATTTCTAACCGCATGTCACTTGTATTTATTTATTATTATTATTATTTTTTACAAAATGTATTTTTAGTCTTTCATTTTTTTCACAAGTTTTAAACGTCTTCCTTTTTTTTTAAATTTTTTTAAAATTTTTTTTACAAAGTGTATTTTTAGTCTTTCCTTTTTTTTACAAGTTTTAAAAGTTTATTTATTTATTTTTTTATTATTTTTTATTTTTACAATTACATTGGGGGCAATGGCTTTTTTTTTTTTTTTTTACTTTAAAATAATTTTAAATTATTTATATTTTTATAGAAACTTTTCAAAACATAATATATATATATATATATATCATATAAAGTACTTATGTTATATTTTTAAAATTTTTAAATATAAAAGTATTTTTTCAAAATATTATCACAATTTATATTATTAAAATTACTTTATAAGAATTTTATTTTAAAACGTAATATAAATTTTTTTATGTACAATTTTTTTTAGGGCACGTGACATGTGGTTACAAATTGTATAATATTTTCGAGAATCAACCATTGTGGTCAAAAAATATTCATCTTTTCCAAGAGCTAAGTACCTGTTGTCAAAAATAGTATTGACGTTTCTAATGATCAAATATTGTGGTCGGAAAAGATTAATCTTTTCCGAGGGCTAGATTCTTGTGGTCAAAAATAGTATTGGCGCCAAGCTTTGACGCCATTTTCACATTATTTCTGACGATTTTAGACACTATTTACAACGGTATTTGATTCATCGTAACAAATACACATTATTGTTACACTTCTCTAACGACCTGATTTTTTTCGTTTGAAAAACAACAGTAATTGACCATAATTTCACTCCGTCGGAAATAGTTGGTCGGAAAAGACACTTTTTCTTGTAGTGTAATGAGTAGAGATTCTAACAAAAAAAACTTTTGATTGTGTAAATTACAAAAATTGTGTTGACAATGTATTTTTAGAAATAGTTTTTGGTTGAGTGAATAACAAAAAGGTGTTGACAATGTATTTATAATGAACAACGGTGACGGTTTACCGGTCAAGCGACTTCCGTCGACGGCAAGTCTTTGCAACTACTAGGCGGAGCCATTGACTTCGCTTAGCTCGATTTTCTTCCAACCGCCTAATATGGCCGATTTGGCCGAACATGGCAAATCGTCACATTATTTCTAACGATTTTAGACACTATTTTCAACGGTATTTGATTCGTCGTAACAGATACACATTATTGTTACACTTCTCTAACGACCTGATTTTTTTCGTTTGAAAAACAACAGTAATTGACCATAATTTCACTTCGTCGGAAATAGTTGGTCGGAAAAGACACTTGTAGTGTAATGAGTAGAGATTCTAACAAAAAAAACTTTTGATTGTGTAAATTACAAAAATTGTGTTGACAATATATTTTTAGAAATAGTTTTTGATTGAGTGAATTACAAAAAGGTGTTGACAATGTATTTATAATGAACAACGGTGACGGTTTACCGGTCAAGCGACTTCCGTCGACGGCAAGTCTTTGCAACGACTAGGCGGAGCCATTGACTTCGCTTAGCTCGATTTTCTTCCAACTGCCTAATATGGCCGATTTGGCCGAACAGGGGCGATCAGCATCCGCCTAGCATATATGCGACACTTAGACAACCGATTTTTCCGTTTTTTCGAACATTGGTTTTTAGTCTAGCCCGCCACCCCCCCCCCCCCCCTCCCGGCCGATTTGGCCGAACAGGGGCGATCAGCATCCGCCTAGCATATATGCGACACTTAGACAACCGATTTTTCCGTTTTTTCGAACATTGGTTTTTAGTCTAGCGCACACCCCCCCCCCCCCCCCCCCCCGGTCCAGTCAGAAATCCTGGCTACGCCAACCGATTTTTCTACCTCTGCTGTGAATGCTTCGGATATGCAGCCTTTGGAAGCCTTATACACCAGGAAATCTCTTGATAGGCATTGGATTCTACGAGCCCTACTGGCTTTGTGATGTAGCGGAACCTCCTGACTCTGTGATATAGGGGAAGCTTCTATGAGAAAAACTCACACGAACAATTTGAAAAGCAACCTACTATTATTCTGTTAATCCACACATAGATACCATAATTAATAATAGGCTTCAAATTCATTGACCCTCGTAAAGGTACCGAAAATGGAAGATATTTAGAGAAAACTCTTTTAATTTTATTCAATAATCAACTGGAAATCTCTACTATGGTATAGGACCTTTAAATAGGAAAAACTAAAAACCTAAAAACATTAGGAAGACTGAAAAAAGCTATAAAATAAAAAATAAAATAAAAAACTAAAATAATCAATTTTTCCAGAAAAAGGAAAAAGAAAATTGAGAAAACAACTAAAAATGAAACTCCTAACCAAATAAGACTCAACACCACAAACGGCGTATAAAAATAAAATTCATAGAAAAAATTATGTGCAAATCAAATATTTCCAAAAAAGACAAAAATGTGATTGAAGCTGAGATGACGGAATTTGTCCAAAAAAAAAAAAAAAGCCTCCCCACCTGTGCGTATCACTGGATTATTGGTCCTTGGCCCGTTTCCACATAGAATTGGGTCATTTCACGCCAAAATCCGCAACATGAAACCTCTCCCTACTAGTTTCCTAGTGCCCTTTGCCTTTAAGACGATCCCTTCACTCTATGAACTCCAAGCCCTTGCTTGCCGCATCACTTTGCCAATGCTTGCATTGTTCTTAGATCACTTGGTAGAAGCATATCAGGTATACAATCAATCACATTCAACATCACACGTTAAATTTACTTGTATGTTAATCACTTCATGTGTTTTAATTCAACTCTCAGATTTACTGTCAACCAGTATTTTCATTTGGGGAGAGATGGTTCACAGAGAAATTCCCAACAAGCAGATTTGTGAACAACTTTTACACCTTCAGAATTATCCCACCATTGTTGACACCATTAAAGATTAATCTCTCAAGACTATGCTTTAGAACTGCATACGTCACGTATACAACAGCTGTCGTGATGATCATCCCGGTCTTACTTCAATGATGTACTTGGAGTTTTGGGAGCTTTGAACTTCTGGCCTTTGGCTATATATTTTCCTGTGGAAATGTACATGGTACAGAACAAAATTGATTCTTGGACTAGAAAATGGATTGTTCTCAGAATATTTAGCTTGTTTTGCTTGCTTGTGACAATCTTCAGCTTAAATGCTTCAATTGATGGTCTTATAAGTGCCAAATCCAGCAGCTGAAATACAATCAATTTTGTACACCTTGTTTTAATACACATTCTTGAAAATGAATGTATGTACACCAGAAATTTATAAGGCTGTATTACAATCAATATATAGAAAATATTTAATTTTTTTCCTTGATAACCCGTATGTATGTTTTTGATCTGAGCTGTACACATAAATGAAAAGATCATTTAATAGTATATATCATTTTTGGTATCATTAATACGGATTCAAATCAGCTGTCTAAAAATGAATAAGAGCATCTCCAATACTATTATACATTTGAAGAAAATGGAGTGCCACATAAGATAGATGTTAAAAAAGTTAAAAAAAACTCTCTCCATTGTTATTATCTAAGTTAAATATGGAGATGATGTAACCAAAAAAAAGTTAGAGAATATGGAGTTGAATTTCTAATTCTAGAAACTCTCCTAGAAATGCTAACTAGGATTTCTAACTCTTTCCACCATAAGATTAAAACTTTCAACTCTTTCCACCAATACGATTAAATCTCATTTAATTGTAAAATAAAAGAGGAGAGGGAGTGTAATAATTGTTTTATTATGATTGAATATAAAATGAATGCATATTTGACTTTATATAATTGCATTGGAGATGTAAATATACATTTCTCTATTTTTTTTTTTTTCAAAAGTGGACCCATAATAAATAGAAATGATGATGTGTCACTATTTAGAAACTCAAAAATGCATATTTGCATTGGAGATGCTCTAATGTTTGGGTATCCAAAATACTGACCCCACCAATGGGAGTATAGCACGTGACCCAATTTGTGAGGTAAATGTAAAAAGTAAAATAAAAAAAGGCCACGTGCTACACTCCCATTGGTGAAGTCAATATTTTGGGTACTGACCGGTCAGTACCCAAACATTATTCTCCAAAAATAGTGTTTCAGTTTGTGTTTAACCAACCAAATTGAGACATATATATATATATATATATATATATATCTACATTTAATTATTATTTTTTCAACGTCTTCCATAAATATAAACATATGTCCCAATTTTTGAACGGCTGATTTGAGTCATATTAATACGTCCAGATTTTTGACCAAACAAGACGTGACAGTCTTTTATAAATCTCAAAACACCTGCATTTGTCAAAAAGCAAGGAACTTAATCCATTCTACTTTTAAATCCCTCAATAAACTTCCCCACATAAATAAAAATCTAGGAGGAGGCCATGGGAGAGGCTCCATTATTGTTACAGAAAGAAGAAGAAGAAGAAGAAGAAGAATCTTTTGTCACCATGAGAACAGGTTTGTCCTTTTTTTTTTCTTTTTTTCTTTTTTCAGTTTTTCATGATTTGAAACATCAGAGTTGTTGTACGTGTACCTGTATATTGACTTGAATTGGTTTGTGAAATAAGAAATGTGTGGACTGCAGTGGCACATATAATCACAGGAGTGATAGGCTCAGGAGTGCTGTCTCTGGCATGGTGTGTAGCACAGCTGGGGTGGATTGCAGGGCCATTTGCTATAGTTTTCTTTGCTGCAATCACTCTCACCTCTGCATTTCTTCTATGCGACTGTTACAGAACTCCAGATCCTGAACATGGTCCTGGCCGGAATCGGTCCTACTCTGAAGCTGTTGCCATGAGTCTAGGTAAAAAGATTACAACTCTTGGCTGCTATTCTCATTCACATTTATCACCTCATCTGCTTTCTCTAGTCTCTACCATTGAACTTGTTTGGTTTGATTCTTTGGGTGAATTTCAATCACCTCCCACCGACTTTAGGTCTAATTATAGGCAGACTCGTTTAGTATGAAAAAAATGATACGAAGCTTCTGTTAGGGAGATTTTTGGTAATTTTATTGAGCTATTGCGGTATTTCAGGATTGGGGGAGGGGGTAGAGGCTTATCACTGAGCCGACCTCATCTTATACATTTCTAGTAAATTTTATGAAAGTTTGAATGATTCTTTAGATATTTCTAGGAGAAAATCTTAAATATCAATAAAATCTTGTCATAATGTATGAAAATGACTTATAATTTGAGAGAGTGGATTAAGTGCAGAATTCCAAACGTTTTTTCATGCGGAATCTCAATTGGCACCGGTATCAATTCATTTTACATCAGTGTCAATTGAGATACAAAAAACCATGTGTAACTCTCGCATCTTATAATTTCCGTATAATTGGATATTCTTATCATATAGTATGTTATTGGTATTGAAATTTTACTACAAATTTTTAGAATTTCATTATCAATAGGATTTGTGTGTAATTTAGTTAAGAGAGCGAGGAAGAGGGAGGAGGGTGGTTCTCAAATGATTCTTTATATGAGTTGTAAACTAAATGCAAGAGAAGGTCATAAAAAAAGTTGGAAAAATAGATGGGAATCAAGTGACAACTTTGTGTACATAAATAGGATTATTTGACAGTTTTAAATGGTAGGTGGGAGAGAATGATAGATATATCTACAAAACTAGTAAATATGAGTCACATCACGAACAAATTTTTTTATTTTGTTTGATTTGTTGCCACATCCGTTACGACATTGATTTCATTTATTGATTAGAAGTTATGATATGACGAGATAAGGTTGACCCTTCACATATGAATCATAAGATTATAAGTTCGAGTTTTTCCTTCTCTAAAAAACCTAAAATTTAAATAATAGTATAATACTTTAAAAAAAAATAAATAAATAAAATATGAACATGATGAGATGAAGACAATATAAGATTGATCCGATGGTTTGTCTCTCACACACCATGGGGTTGTGGTTCGAGTCTGCCCCTCCCTGAACCCCTAATTATTGTAATGTGTTAAAAAAAATGATGAGATGAGACAGGCCATTAAAATATTGCAGAAATACTTAATAAAAAAATGCACAATATATGTCATAACTTATCCACAGATCCACTATCTATCTTGCAACTAAAATCAAAAAACTTATCCGCTATCTTATCACAATTTTTTGTTTTCCATCTCATTAATATATAGATGAAATGAGATTGGTCAATGGCGTCTCATAAATCTCTCTCTGTTTCGGTCTCCAAATTGTAATATTATCTTATGGACGGGTGTAAACGGCTGCTAAAAGTAAATTTTTTGTTGAAAAAAAAAACTATTACAGATTTGAAAGTTGAAATTAAAGTTGAGAAGAAAGATATATATCAAATGATTTTCAAAATGCTCATCTCCTCCAAGTGTGTGCATCTCCCCCTTTCATGTTTGCTATGAAATGTTCGAATCACCACCATATACATTTTATAATATTGGGAGTTAATAGGAATAGATATCCCGACTCCTATTTAATCTCGACAAATCCCGATCACAGTAAATATTTCTTTTCTTTCTTTTTCTCTGTAGGAATAGTATAGTGTATGGCCCATCCATTATTAGTACTCTGCATCGATATTAGTAAAATGCATAGATATTAGTACTCTGCATACAAAAAGTTACAATAAATTTTGTCTCTCTCTGCTCGTCTGAACTGAATTAACAGCGGAGACAAAGATGTTCAAGACCCTTCACACACATGATTTGTTGTTGCAAAATTATTGAATAATGTATTAAAAAGAAAAAAAATTCAATTTAGTGAACCAATTTTTGATGAATATTAAAGAATTCTAAATTAAAAACATTGATTTTCAGGGAAAAAGAGTGCTCGGGCTTTTGGCGTTATTATACAAATAAGTTTGTGTGGATTAACAGTTGCCTATACTATAACATCTACTATCAGTAAAAGGTATGTTTCTTATCGGAAATTCTCTAGTGCAGACTGTAAATAAAAATAAAAATAAAAAAATTTCAGGACAGTATTCACTTTTAAATTCTTCTTAAGATTTGTATCAGTGATCCTGGAATTTTATTATGGCAATTCAGAAATCAAACTGTTACCACGATGAAGGGCATGAAGCTACATGTGAGTATTCAGATACTTATTTTTTTGTAGTTTTTGGAGCTGTTCAAATTGTTCAATCTCAAGCACCAGATATCCATAACATTCAATGGCTATCAATTGTTGCTGCCATCATGTCCTTTGCCTATTCTTTCATCGGATTCGGTCTTGGCGTAGCCCAAGTGATTGGTAATGCAATGATCTGATCATACCATTATGATTTTTAGTTTGAAAACCAAATAATTCTTTTCTTACTTGAAATTACAGAAAATGGACATGTTAAGGGTAGCCTTACAGGAATCAGTACTTCTTCTAGAATTAAGAAAATGTGGTTGGTATCTCAAGCAGTTGGCGACATCGCGTTCGCTTATCCATATTCAGTTATACTCATGGAGATACAGATATGAAATTATATAAAAATGGTTAGGTATAAAGAGAAAAATATATTCAGACATCCACAACAGAAAATAACTAGATGTTTCTAATCTAAATACTGAAATATTATTCTATGAATATCTGAAAACATGAAGGATACATTAAAGTCACCTCCATCAGAAAACCAGACAATGAAAAAGGCCTCAACAGTATCAATCACTGTTACAACCATTTTCTATCTCTTGTGTGGAAGCTTTGGCTATGCAGCTTTTGGGGACGCTACACTACACCAGGGAACCTACTGACAGGGTTCGGATTTTATGAGCCTTCCTGGCTCATCGACTTTGCTAATGCTTGCATTATAATTCATCTTGTTGGAGGATATCAGGTTTTTTTTCAGGAACCTGAACAATTTGTTGTTTTCAGGATTTTTTGTTTAAACCCATCTTTGATTGTACATTTTTTTTTTTTTGTCAGCTTTACAGTCAACCACTATTTGCCAATGCAGAAAGAGTTATTTCTGACAAGTATCCACACAATGGATTCATAAAGAATGAATTCTCCCTCAAGCTCCCATTGATTCCAGCTTTTCAACTGAATCTTCTACGGCTGTGATTTCTAACAGCTTACGTTGTTTTTACAACAGTAATTGGAATGACCTTCCCTTACTTCAACGAGGTTATAGGAGTGATGGGAGGCATAATTTTCTGGCCTCTAACAATATATTTTCCGGTAGAAATGTACTTCAAGCAGAGGAATGTTGAAGCTTGGACAAAACAATGGGTGATGCTTCGGATTTTCACCACTGTCTGCTTCCTTGTGACAATGTTTGCTTTGGTTGGATCCATTGAAGGACTTATCAGAGCAAAGATGAGATAAATTGGGAAGAAATAATTTACAGTAGACTGCAGAAAATTTTATGAAGATTCGATCGAATAATGATTCCTGAAAAGCAAAATAATGCAACATTAATTGGTTCTGTTCCAGGCATTTCTATTTTTCGATTGAAAGGTCATGTGATATTCCAGAATCAGATTGTTTAGTTCACAGTTGTTTTTGTTCATTGTGAATTTCGTGACAATATCATATGTAGTACTCAATTTCAAAACAGTGTATGCAGTGACATTTAGAGTATTTGTTACCTATAAGATCAAAAAGTTTAGTGACATTTACAGTTTAATGTACATACTCATAAAAGAACACGAAAAACCAGGTCGGAAGTCAACTGAACAGTATACGGTATAACATCTGTAAAGTAAATATATTTTTTATAAAATAAAGTTCGCCTAATCCCGACTTGACTAAGGAAATAAATTGATAATTTCGATTAAATTATAAAAATATATTTTTGAAGTTGTTAAAATATTACAATAACAAGTGTGGCAACCCGTGCTTGTTAAAAAATTATTTAAAATAAATTATGTATAAAAAAAACAATAATACTAAACATCTCATCTAAAATCTCACATTTTTCATCTCACTACATATGGTATGTAAAATGTCAAATTTTGAGTGGATATATATTAATGATGATTTATCTCACATACCCTATGTATCCACCCACTATTTGACAACTCATATACCACATGTAATGAGATAAATAAGGTGAGATATGTAGCATTACTGATAAAAAAATGTATAATCTATTTCAAATCAATAATGTTAAACATCCCATCTAAAATCTCAACTTTTTCATCCCACTACATATGGTATGTGAGGTGTCAAATTGTGAGTGGATATATATTAATGATGATTTATATCACCTACCCTTATATCTACTCACCATTTGACACCTCATATGTCACATATAGTAGGATGAAAAAAGTGAGATTTGAAAGGGATGTGTAGCATTACTGATTCCAAAATTTCTATGATATGATTAATCTTTTGTATAGACTTTTGTCAAATGGGTTTATTGAGTAAAATTTGAAATATTTCTATTATTTAGATTATATCATATGATACTTATTGAATCTAATAAATCAATAACAAATTAATAGCCAAAGCATAAATGAATTACGACTATTATATACTATTATATGATATATAATAATAATAATAATAATAATAATAATAGTATTTAATGAATGATGCGTGTCTCTATCACATCAAAAGTAGGTCACATTAAGTAGATCTTAAAAACTTTTAAATAACTAATGAACAATAATTAAAATAAAACTTTAAAAAAAAAAAAAAAGTTTATGGCCGGACTTTTGAACTTACTAATTATTATAATATACAAAAATATATATATATAATAAGATTTGATAAGTTACAAAGATAACCATAAATTCTTATTAATTAGATATATATATATATATATATATAACTAATTAATAATATTTAAAAAAAACAATAATTAATAAGAATTTTAAAATGAATAGCTAGGGGGCTTAGGGGTAGGATGGTAAAATTATCCACGGATACAGATATCCATAAGAATCTGTTCCATTTAAAATAGGGATGGATACTATTATTTCCGAGACGGAGCGGGGATGGATATCATCCTAATATCCATTTTATTTTCGGAGATAGGAATGAATATCGTCTATGGATTTTAATATTTAAAAAATATAAAAATATATTATGTAATTATTAATTCTAAATATATAAGTTATTATTAATTAATTTTATATTTGAACTTTATTGGATGTATTTGTTTCTCTTAAAATATGATAAAATATACCATTACATATGTTAATTATATTTTTCTCTTGTAAACTATACAAATTTAAAGTTTTTTCATCATATACGGATATAAATGAAGTGAAAATAGATATCTCTATCTTAATTAGCGGAATATCCTAATCCACCCCGCTCACTTAGAAATATGGATGAATGCAGGGATGGAGATATATATCTTAAACGGATACGAGGATGAATATTAAGGGTATCCATACCCAATCTGATCCATTGTCATCCCTGCCTTGTACCTAGCGGCCATAAATCATTAATCAATCTCATAACTAAAAATTCAGAGGCAACCCATAAATATTGGGATAATGATTAATTTCACTTAATCAATCCCAAAATTAATTAAATTATGATAACATTCCAACTAACATTTTCTATCCCATAATTAATTAAAAAATAATTATATTATTTTATTTTATTTTTACTGAAAAGATTGAAAGTCGCATCTTCTCATTACCCAAACGTTTTATATTCATTTCATAAATAAATAATCTTTCATTCATCTTTAAAATATCTATTAATTAGTTTCATTCTAATATATATATATATATATATATATATATTAATTAGTTATTAATTGTTATAATATATAATAATATAATTTGTTTCACTTTTTTTATTTCTTTCAATAAATATTCTTCCATTAATTATATATTTAAATTAAACAATCATTCATAAAATTATGTCTTAAATTCATTAAATGACAGCAATAAAACAATGCAAAGAGAAGCCATATCATATAAATATATAAATATATATATATATATATATATATTTATATATATATAAGAACTCTTAGCATCGAACTATTAGGACATTCATTAGTTTACTTTTTCCCATTAAAATAATATCAATATTTACATGTTTAACATCAAAATCGAGAATGATATATATATATAACTAATTCATAAAACATTAAAAAAATCTAATTCATAAGATTTTATGGTTTTTTCTCTTGAACTTATTAAATATTATAATATATATATAGATATTTGTAAGTAGATCAATAATTAATAAGAATTTATGGCTATAATATATATATATATATATAATAAGAATTTAGAACTTACCAAATACTTTAATATATATAACTAATTAATAATACTTAAAAATAATAATAATAATTAATAAGAATTTGAATATGAATAGGCTCAACCTTGGGCCATAAATCATAAATCAATCCCATAATAAAAAATTCAAGAGGCAACCCATAAATAATGAGATAATGAATAAATTCACTTAATCAATTCCATAATTAATTAAATTATGATAATAATCCCGAACTAACATTTCGTATCCCATAATTAATTAAAAAATTAATTACATAATTTTATTATATTTTTATTGAAAAGATTGAAAGCCGCATTTTCTCATTACCCAAACATTCTATATTCATTTCATCGATAAATAATATTTCATCCATATTTATAATATCTATGAATTAGTTTCATTCTAAAAATATATATATTAATTAGTTATTAATTGTTGTAATATAAAATAATATAATTTGTTTTTCTTTTCTTTTTTTCAAAAGAGATGGAGAGTCTCTTTTTCTCATGACTCACTTTTTTTTTCTTTCAAGCAATAATATTCTTCCATTAATTTATAAATTTAAATTAAACAACCCTTCATAGAATTATATCTTGAATTCACAAAATGGTAGTAATAAAGCAATGCAAAGAGAACCATACCATATATATATCAAATAACTCTTAGCATTCAACAATTAGAACATTCATTAGTCTACTTTTCTCAATAAAATAACAACAATAATTACATGTTTAACATCGAAATCGAAACTGAAAGTCACCAAGTGCTACTTTTATTGGACCTCAAAGTTTTTGAAAGGCAATTGCTTTGGAGACATGAGAAGTCCTTCAATGCAATCACCACCTTTAATTTTTCCATCACTGCAATGTGATAAACACGCAATATTTAGTTGTTTCCAAAAAAAAAAAAAAAGATTTAGCATATGTATATAAAGAATCAAATTTGGGCAAAATCTTAAAAATATCAACAAATAACATGATATTACAAAATTCAACTTACAATGCAGTCGAATCCATAGCTGGAACTGGAACACTATAATGGAAATCTAATTGAAAATCTAAATTCGTTGATGTTTAAATTCCATGTTTCAAATTTTGCTGACCAAAACAAACACGATAAAAAAACCAAAATACGTAACAATAATAATCAATCCAAAAGTACTTTTTTTTTTTAAACTTCTAAAGTTTTTGAATCCAAAAACAGATAGAGATGCTTCATTTTTATAAGAAAATGATACCTGAGAATGGTGTACGACTTTTGAATCATCGTGAATTGAACAAAACAAAAAAAAGCTAAGATTAAAATTATTCAACAAAATAATAAAATTAAAATACTAAAAAAAAAAAAAAAGCCATAGAAATAATTTCCTCAACGTCTAAACATTTTATCATCACCCCAATGCAATCCAATTCCCCACCTTTTGGGTGTTTTGAGTTTTATGTGAGTGAGAGCCAATGGAATGAGATGGAGAAAATATGAGATTTATTGTTGGTTTTTATAGAGAAAATTGAAGGAGAGGAGAGAGTTTTTGAGTAAAGATTGTAATTGACATATTATGATTATGTGATTTAATTGTCTAAATTTAAAGTTTGATTTAAAAGAGAATATGATGGGATTCTAGTGTTTTATTATTAATTATGATAATAACCACTAAGAGAGCAATAACGCATGTATATTTAAAGACTTAATAGCCCCCCCACCCGCGAAGTGTAAGCGAATTTGAAATGTGCCCCCTGAATGTTTTTTTTTCGGCTATAAATCCCTCAAACTCTCCTTTTCTTTGCACCACCCTTATGGAGACGTCCCCTCCCCAGGGGGCAATAAAACAAGCAGGTGCAAAGAAAAGGAGAGTTCAAGGGGTTTAACATAGAAAAAAACATTCAGGGGGCATATTGCAAATTCGTGTACACTTCAGGGGGGTCTAGTTCTATTAAGTCATATTTAAAAAAGAATATAATGGGTTTTTACTTTTTAGTATTATTGAGAGATATAATAATTTGCCCCTCTAGTTTCAGTAATGGCCATTTGCCCCCCTAAAAACTAAAATATTAGACATTTTCCCCCTCTAATTTCAGTAATAGTCATTTTCCTCCCTAAAAGCCAAAATATTAGACATTTTACCCCCTAACCGTTAGGAAGTCCGTTAGTCAGCAACTTTGACCAACAAAAAATCAATTAAATGATCTTATTACCCTTGAACACGTTAGTTATACCCCCTAATGACACCACTAATTGTTTTTGAAGAAAAAAATCAGAAAAAAAAAATAAAACTAATAAAAGTATTTAAAAAAAAATATAACTTAAATAAAAAATTATAAAATTTAATTTAACTTTAATAAAAAAAATTATTTAAAAAAAATATATATATAAAGAATTAAATGTACAAATAAAAAATTTATTTAAAAAACATTAATATAAAGAATGAAATGTAAAAATAAAAATTTCATTTAAAAAACATTAATATAAATAATTAAATGTAAAATAATTAAAATTTTCAATTAATGTAAAAAACATTAATTTTTTTTTAAATACTGAATAATTTATTTAAAAAACATTATTACAATTAATGAAATGAAAAAAAAAAATTTCATTTAAAAAACGTTAATATAAGAATAAAATGTAAAAATAATTAAATTTTTAATTAATGTAAAAATAATGTAAGAAACATTATTATTATTTTTTTTTGAAATATTATATTTTTAAAAAAGTTTAATTATATTTTATAATTTTTTTAAAATACTTTTATTAGTTTTGATTTTTTTTCTGATTTTTTTTCTTTAAAAACAATTAATGATGTCATTAGAGAGCATAACTAATGTGTTCAAGGATAATAATGTCATTTAATTGATTTTTTGACGGTCAAAGTTGTTGACTAATGGACTACCTAACGGCTAGGGGGTAAAATGTCTGATATTTTGGTTTCAAGAGGAAAATGATCATTACTGAAACTAGAAGAGGCAAAATGTCTAATATTTTGGTTTCGAGGTAGGGGACTAGAAGGCGGCAAAGTGTCTAATATGACAAACTATATGCGAGAAAATGATTATTTCCCTATTATTGATCATGATAATTATAACCATCAAGAGACCAATAATCATGATAGTAACTGTTTAGAGACTAATGATGCCACTTATTTTTATTAAATGCATATAAAGTATTTTAAGTGCTGGGATCCTGAATAACAAATTGTTAAAAAGTGTTGCGGGTCCAATCATCAAGGATATAAGGGCTTTAGTTGCAGAAGTTGGGGTTGTAAACTGTCTTGCCATTCCTATAGTTAGGAACTTGGTGGCACATACTCTAGCTTCTATGGCCTTTTCCTCTGGCCAAGAGGTCGTTTGACTGGGTGCTTCTCTAGCCTATGTTTCTTCTCTGTTATAGCTTTGTTTGTGTTTTTGCCGGTGCTGTATCTTTTCTTTCAAAAAAAAAATAATAATTATGATATGATTATCGGTTACAAAAAATGGATGGTGATTATAGGAGATAAAAATAACCTTTTTTATATTATATGATATATAATTAATTAATTACTTAAACAATAACACATGTCACTCCCATATGAGAAGTAGCTATATATGATTATTAAAATTAAATATTTAATACCAACATTAAAAAGTGGCTATTTTTATTATATTACATGTGATGTGATATATATATATATATATATGTGTGTGTGAGATTAATTACTTAATATCAAATATATGAAGAAAAAAAATTTTAACTTAATAACTTTAAAAGATGCCACATGTCACTTCCATATGAAATGTAGTTATTTTTATATTATATAATATGATATATGATATATGATTGGCACGTGTCGCAATGAAATTCTCTAAACCACTTATAGTATAAAATATACTTAGAGGGGGGTGAATATGTGTATGCCCAAATTCTCGCACTTCTTTTTCAACACAATAAAGTTGTTCAATTTGAAAGCTTAACAAGTAGATTACTATAAGTCTATAACATGTCAATATGAATATGTTTGAGCAAGTGTTATAAGCAATACAAGTTAATATCAAATAAAGAAACTTAAAAGCGAAAATCAACACAAGTGATTTTTACGCGGTAAAACCTCAAAAGAGGAAATGTCCACATGCTGATACCACAACTACCAGTAAACCGCAATTCACTATGACGAAAAGGAGATACACACTCAAAAAGAAATCAACACATGATAAACTCCCTAAGCTATCAACTCTTAGTCTACCCTCAGGCCTGGTGAATCACTTTAACTACTTCCTATCCAAGATGTGACCATCACACCTCTAGAAAGCAACTTCCTAGCCAAGACACTCACGTCTCTAGGAAGATTCCTTGCTTGTCTATTCAGATCCTCCCGATCCTAGACAAGTCTTCTTGCTTAGTTATCCGGATCACCTTGATCCTAATTAAGATTTCTTGCTTGGCTATCCGGAATAATTTCCTAGCCAAGTCTTCTTGCTCAAATCAAAGCTTCACTCACTTTGACAAGAGACTTCCACCTTATACAAGGAAATATGATCTAAGTGATGCAAATGATACAAACGATACAAACACAATCAAATAAAACAAGTAGATCACACAAACTCTATGAACATGCAATTAGAGAAACTAGATTAGGCTTTCACAAATCAATCACAAATATATCTAGAAATCTAAGCATGTGGATCAAACAAGAACTAGATTATAGAATATCACAATCAAAGTATCCTAGTTTTTAGAACATGTAACTAAATTTAGAAATCAACAATCAATCTCAAAACACAAAGCATTTCTAGAATCAATTTCATGTACTTCAAGTTTAGCAAAAAGATATTCAAATACAATCACAAAGCATAAACTCGAAAATCAATCAAATAAACCTAGAAGTTGAATCAACATCATTCTAAACATTTTTCATTGATCATTGATCAAATAAGAAGATCCAAGGAGATGATCACAAAAGAAAATGAAAAGAAGTTGATTCACTTACAAATGATGACTCATGAGTAGAGATCGGTTTACTGAAGAAAATCAAGAGATCATTTGGTTCTGAAAATACTTGGGGTTTGTTCCAAATTGGAAAAGTTATTAAACTTTCTGCTTGAAATTTCAATTTAAATGGAGGGAAATGAGATGAAGAGAGAAAGAATTCGACCACCCACTGAGGCCTTGCCACCTCTGCTCCCCGTGGAGGCACGTTAGCTTCACGGGGCAGAGAGGTGGCCTTCTTTTGAGGCTCATGCGCCTTCAAGGGAAGGTGGCCAAATGGCATTTGACCATTCGCCTCTTTCGCGCTCCTCTCGCGTTCTTCTACCATTCTTCGGCCTCCGAACTCTAAATTCGAATCCATTTTTAGATTATGAACCGTGATTCCCTCACACACAAGGACGACTATGAAACTTTGACAAAATTTTATGAATTCGACTTGATACAGGATGATGAAGACGCATTGTAAGTGAACAAAAAGTAGTGTAGCTTCCTAGTTTGAACTCGAAAACTAATGAATAAGTAACTGAATCGACCATAACCCAATAAGGAATCATATGAGAATATATTCCAATCCAAAAAAATAAAAACACAAACAAACAAACACAATATCACACAATTATGTCATTTCCTAAAGATAGTCCTAGAACATACAATTTTCCAATGTTTGTCAAATTAAGACTAATTCATGTGCATACTTCAACAATTGTGTGAATGTATTATACCAATTGTGCACAATGATGCAGGAACACAAATGCATGCAATGTGTGTGTGTGTGCGCTTACGCCTTGCAAGAGGAAGAAAGAATCTTGATGCCTTAGCATCCAAGTAAGCACATTTCCTCTTGAAGACGAACTTTTAATGTGACATTGCTTTTCTTCTTTTAAGCATGATCTAATCACGAATCACCTCAGCAACTAAGGAATACAAACAAAGAGCGTTTTGTTATTGAATCAAGACAACACAAATCTAAAACCTAACATGCAACCACATCAAAAGTATAAAAAAAAAATCTATTATTATTAAATTATATTATATATGATATGATATATGATAAGCTCTCTCATGGTGACACATGGCGTCTTAAGGTTTAGTTTTAGTATATTATATAGATATTTTATAGATATGATTATTATTATATTATATATTTTTTAAAAAAAAAATTAATAACATTTATGATTGTCACGTGTCACAACCACATCAAAAGTAGAAAAAAGTCTATTACTATATTATTATATATGATTATATATATATTTAAAATAATAACATTTATGATTGACACATGTCACACCACATCAAAAGTTAAAAAAAAAAATCTATTATTATATTATTTTATATGATTATGATATATAATATATGACATGATTATTATTACATTATATATTTTTAAAAAATAAAAAAATTAATAACATTTATGATTGTCACGTATCACAACCACATCAAAATAGAAAAAAGTATATTATTATTATTATTATATTCGGGCTTTTATAGAGGAGGGGGAATATACTCGAATCTACAGTCTCATGGTATAGGTGTGAGAGACTTTACAAACCAAACCAACCTCATTTTATAGATATTCCCTTTTTAAGAATATGTTTTGCACTCTTTTTATAAATTAATAATTTATTACAAAGTATATATATAAATAAATAAATATATATAGGATGATTGACTATTATGTTTTCTTTATATATAAAAAACTGTAATTGAGTATATTGGTAGAACACAACGAATCTTTAGGATGATTGACTATTATGTTTTCTTTATATATAAAAAACTTTAATTGAGTATATTAGTAGAACACAACGAATCTTTAGTTGGTTAAATACATACATCGAATGTTCAATAATTAAATGAGTAAAATGCACGTTTGATTCAATGTATCTCATACTTTAATGTGTACTGTTACAATAAATTTATTTAACTGAGTACAATGAATTTAATATTTGGTTGGTTATATATATTTTTAGTATTTTAATACATTTTTAATTGATTTGATTGAATATAACACAGAATCTTTAGTTGGTTAAATGTATATTTTGAATCTCAATTGATTAAAGGAGTAAAATGCATGTTTTAAACTAATTAAAAAAAAATGCTTAAAATTAAAGAAAAATATACGTATTCAATATCTCCATAAATTAATATTTAATAGATTTTATATGGTCCCAATATTATTATTTTGAATTTAGATCCTCTACTAATTTGATCTTTTTCCTGACCTCATATAATCTTATAACACATAAGTTTTGTAAAAAATGGGTGGTTAAGATATGATTGGTTTTCACAACCATATTGTAAACAACCAATTACATGCTTTAAAAAGGTCTGGAAAAAAATCAGATTAATAGATGATCCAATTCCGATTATTTTATAGAGATTATACTGTAGTTTAAGCTACTGTCCCATAGTTGTTAACATGACATCAAAACCTTGTTTTATCAAGAGTGGGTTCATATCCAATCACGTCATGATTATCATTTTATGCTAGTGCTTAAATTTGTTTTTGTGTTTTTAGTACAAATTTGAGATTTGAAAAGGAGAAATACGAATTGAACCCATAATATTAATGTGTGGGTGTGAGGGTTATCACAGTTGAGACAACCCTTCTTTGACGGTGCCCAAATATTGTTGTCAAATTGCACAATTTTTCATAGGTAAATTTATATAAATATGAAAATAGAATTGTAATATTGGGATCTTTGGTAGAGACGGATGATATTTTAGTAGTAAAATTAATTAATATGAAAATGAAATTGTAATGTTGGCATCTTTAGTAGAGACGACGGATGATATTTTAGTAGTAAAATTAATTAACGTCTCAAACAACTAAAGAATCTTCGTATGCTCCGGAACATAGATTATTACGGACCATATTTGACATTTAGATATCAACTTCAAATGACTATTCATAGCTATTAACTCAACAACAAAAAAGAGTTCAACCCGATACTTTATTTCTGCTCTAGCTAATCCTAATTAGACATTGGAAATATATTGATCCCCATTAACCGAATGCTTTTGTCTCTATGTACTACATATTTGATTCTATCTATTAATCTATGTTCTTTTCCTTATAAGTTCGAGTCTCAGTCTCATCAAGGGTGAATCCAGGATTTTCAATCTGATGGGTTGAACTAAATACTTGTTATAAATTTTTTTAAACAATCTTAGTTGGAAGATGAATTTCATTAATAAAAAGTAAATACACAACAAGTCATGAGACATAATAAGGGCAGTGTATTGGTTCAAGATTTTATTAGACAATTTTGGGAAGTAAAAGTCTGGTGGTATTTGATTGACACTTTTTAACAAGTTAAATAAGTCTGGTTGTATTCGATCAAGGCTTTTAAGATTTTTTTAAAAAATTCATATTGTCTTGTGGTATTGGATCTTGACTTTCAAGAGGCAGCAAATTGTCTGCTGGTATTGAATTGAGATCAAGATTTTTAAGATTTCATGACAAAATGGATTTTCCAAACTTTTTAGTGATATATATATATATATATATATATAAATAGTTTGAACCAAAAATTGTCTTGCCCTCTGCCCCTCTTCCTCAATACTTTCCGGATTTTTTTATTTGATTTCAGATATTTTGTGGGTGTATTGGTATATAATAAATGTGGCGGCCAAACATGTAAAAGACGGCATAAACTACCCTCTATAAATTATACATCATCAACGTTTACATATATGTATGTATGTAGACACATTATCAAAACAACATCTGTAGATTAATATATATGTTATATAAATAAATAAAAAATAATGAAAATAAAAAAAATAAAGCAAATTGAGATTGAGATACTATTGTACTTAGAAATTTGAATGGGGCTAGTGGTTGTTGCAGCAGCGGGTGTTTTGTTTGTTTTTATTATAAAAGCAAGTGTGTGTATGTGTTGTGGGGTGGTGAGCTGTGGAGTGGACCTCTAGTGTGTTGTGCTACGTATTGAGTTATGTCATGTGAGCTGCTATCTTCCATAATTATTACTATTGTTTTTAATATTACACTAATTCGGTTTTTTTTTTTTTTTTTTTTTATTGATGTGGGGAGGACTCGAACCTGTAATCTCATGATGCAGGTGTGAGGAATTTACAACCAGACCAACCTTATCTCTTCAATATTTTTCTTAATTAAATATATTTTTTTATTGACGAGATGAAGTTAGTCCGGTGGTAAAATCCCTCATACCTGCACCATGATTCCGGGTTCGAGTCATCTTCCTCTCTAGAAAAACCCCCAATTTATGTACTTCAAATATATATATTATATCATTTTTTTTTTAAATTTAATTTGTTGCTCTATGATTTAAGTGTGTTTTGTTTGTTGAATTAGCCATGAAAAACGCATCTTTGTATATATTTTCTTTTCTTTTGACACACAAAATTGCTATTATAGAGCACCGGAACTTAGGAAGAAAACTAAATACTACAATCGACTCTTGAAAGTCCATATTTTTAAAAGTCCAAAAAGTCTTGAAATAAAGTTTAGATAATCCTAATAGTCTATAATAAAGTCCAAAGACTCTTTCGGAATCCCAAAAGTCTAGTCCATATAATTCTAATAATCCTAAAGGTATAATCCTAACAATCTTAATAATCCTAATAGTTTTGCAAATCCATAAAATCCTTGCACCTTAAAATTGTCTATTAAAATCTCAACCCCCCCTAAATCCTTGCACCTCAAAATTGTCTATTAAAATCTCAACCCCCCCAAAATCCTTGCACCTCAAAATTGTCTATTAAAATCTCAACCCACCCCCTCCCCCCAAAAAAAAATCTAACCCCTCAAAATGTATATTCCAGCAAAATAAAACCAACCCTAGACCCTAACAGGACGGGTCCTCGAACCAATGGATGTCATAGATAGTTTTTGACATCCCTATACAGGGAGAGATTAAAGGACAAAGAAAAATATAGAGGGAGAGAGAGAGAGAGAGGGCGAAAAAAAAAAAAAAAAAAAGTCTGATCACTGAGGGAGCGGTGGGATCCGGCAAGGTAGTGGTGCACGCAACTCAAGGTTTAGTGGTGCACGCAACTCAAGATTTAAGAGGTGGGTCCTGGATTGGCTCGTATTAACCGATGGAATTGGTGGATACTGGGCATGGACACTTGACAACTTGTGTCGGCCTACTTAAAACTTAAAATAATAAATAAATAAAATATTCAAAAAAAATAAAAAGTGATGTTATTTATACCCCATTAAAAACTGTATGTATACTCTAAATTAATATGTTTTTAAAATTTTAATAATACCTTTGAGTAAAATTTCTAATAGAACTAATTGTTTGTTTGTACACCTACCAATAATCATTAATTTATTTCTTATTTTAATCTTTTATAATTTTTTTTCCTATTAATAATTTGTTAATATATCATAAAAACACTTTTCATTTTAATATACCCTAGATTTTCTTTTAAATATATTTTATATCTCTTTTAAGGTAAATACAGATCGATAGCTAAGCATGGAAAATGAATCAAATCATGAGACAAATTTGGTTATGAAAAAGTAAAGTTTTAAATTAATTTTTATTAAAAGAACAAAATCATTATGTATATAAACAGAATGTTAAATTAACTATATTATCTTCTCTCTCTTTTTTTTTTTTGGGGGGGTCTCTCTTTTTTTTTTTTTGGGGGGGGGGGGGGGGGGGTGGGTGGGGGTTTGGTAAATAGCTATATATATATATATATATATATATTTTAATTTCTTTCAAATACACTTTAGACTTTTTATTTATTTATCATATTATATGTTCTTTTTTGTATATATATATATATTAGATGTTCTTCAATTTCATCAAACAACTATTATTTTTTTTTTTGAAATATCGTTTAACACTTATCTACTTCCACATCAATTGGAACATGACACAAATCTTGCATCTCTATAACTCTCTTAAACAAAAAGTGGTCTCCAATAAAAGAAAAAAAAAATCATAAAATGAATTTTTAACGAAAAATGGAGACCAAGAAGAGAAAATAAGTGGGGAAGAGAAAGAACGGTAATATAATTAAAGGTAACAACAAAATTTGAAATAATAATAAAATTGATTAAATAACATAATAATAGTAATAGGTGATGTGTACTTACAAAAATACAATACAGTATAATTAAATCAAATGTATTTTTGGTATTAAGTGGGGTTTATTTACAAATTAGAGATTTAAAAAAAAAAAAAAATTGATAGGTGTGATTAAGAAAGGAATGTAGATACAGTTTTTGAAATATGTCATTATCGTCATTAAAAAAAAAAATTGAAATGGTAGACAGGGTTGCAGCCTCGTGCAACCCACATGAACATTCGCCCCTAAGTCTTACTAAGAGATAAATGAATCAAAATGACCTTATTAAACATGAATTTGGATTATCTACTGAGCTGATCTTTGTCTTGATTTATATATATCTGCTAACATGTGTAATCAATGTAATCAATGACTGTAATTTATTTCTTTTATTTATTTCAATTTAATTATTTTTAAATACAAGTCTTATTCTCAAATAGGGATGGTCATTTTCCCCGGGAAAATTGTGTGTTTGGGGGGGGGGGTAAATTTCCAGAAATGGGGATGGAGGTAGGTGCCTCATCCCCATTTCCCCATTTCCCTCAAATATTATAATATTATAATATTATAATATATTAATAAATATTTATTTTACTAAATATATATTAATAATTTATTTATTATATATAGTAATATATATTTCTCTTAATTTATTTTTAAAATGGTATGAAAATGGGGGAATGGGGACACGGGGAAATGGGGAAATGGGGAAACGGGAAAAAAATGAGGAAAATGGGAAAATGGGGATGGGGACCCCATCCCCATTCCCCCAAATGGGGAAATTGTTTATATATTTATTTTAATAATATATATATTAATATATATTTCTCTTAATTTATTTTTAAAATAGTATGAAAATGGGGGAATGGGGACACGAGAAAATGGAGAAACGGGGAAAAACGAGAAAAAATGGGGGAAATGGGGATGAGGATGGGGGTATCTCCCGCCAAAACTACCCCATCCCCATTTCCCTCAAATAGGGATATATATATTTTTTTTTGGGGCGGGGTGCGGGGGGTGTTTGGCAAATGGGTATGAAGGAACCTACATTCGCCCCTATTCCTCCATTGGCCATCCCTATTCTCAAATGTTTTTGATCTAGAAAAAAAAATCAGTGCAGTAGAGGATCCTGATCTATTAAACGGACCATGAATTTGTTTTTAAGAAGGCATTCCTGATCTTAATTTCACATCTATAGTTGCGAATCCTTAGTACCAACACGTGTCATGTTAAATTGTTAAGAAAAGATCTTTTGCAAAAAAAAGGGTTGGTTAGAGATTTCTTGTAAAATAGTTAGCCCCACTCTGTTCTTAAAAAAAATAATTCAATCTTATTTTAATCCATGTGTTATTTTCATTATGATTCATGCTGTATAAAGCCGCAGAGTTTTAACCAAACAAGACACGACAAAGACTTTCTATAATTAGTAGAAAGTGTCTAAACACATTGCTTATGTGTAAGCCAAAGAAACTCTTCAAAAGTCGAAACAAGTAAACAACACAACCACCTTGAAAAATCATCATTACAGCTAATGTACTTTCATAGTTTCATCGCCTATAAATTTCTGTTTTTCAATCCCTGAAAACATCCTCCACAAACATTGATATATTGCTAGTAGAAGTTGACCATGGTAGAGGCTTCTGCAGATGCTGATCATCATCAGACCCCATTATTGTTACATAAAGAAGGAGAAGAACAGCAAGAAGAAGAAGAAGCAAAGTGTTATGTCAACAGAACTGGTTTGTCCTTTTTTTTTTTTTTTTTTTTTTCCTTCCAATTTTTCATGATTTGAAACAATTATCAAGTGTTTTAGTCTAGAGTTGTTGTTGTTACATGTACTGATGATAACTTGAAATGGTCGAATTATTTGTGAATTATAGGAAATGTATGGACTGCAGTGTCACATATAATAACAGGAGTGGTAGGCTCAGGAGTGTTGTCTCTCGCATGGAGTGTAGCTCAGCTTGGTTGGATTGTAGGGCCTCTTGCTATGCTCTTCTTTGCTTCAATCACTCTCACCTCCACATTTCTTCTATGCAATTGTTACAGAACTCCTGATCCTGAACTTGGACCCGGCCGCAATCGCTCCTATCTTGAAGCTGTTGACATGAGTCTAGGTATGTAAACAAGATTAATTACACATCTACTTGATGAACACAAACAATTCTTGGCTGGTATTCACACCGACACTTTTATCTACTTTCTTCCTTGAACAAGTCTGGTTTTAATCTTTGGGCCCCTTCAACCTGTCTTTTGGTTTATTTACTTACAAGCATGTTATTATTGTGTCTTGTAGTCTTTAAAATCACTTAATTATAATTGGATATTCTTATCACTTGTTGGGTCGATTAGAATTCACTTATCATATCGAAACTTTTTTCACACCTTACTATAAAAGTTCAATGGAGTTTAGAATTTCAAGTTTCAGGTAGAATTTCATTATCAATCCAATTAACAGCTAAGAGGGAGAGCGGACTGAGAGGTTGGTCCTCAAGTTATCCTTTAAGAATTGTAAAGTAAAAGCAAAGAGAATGTCATGAATAGTTGGAAACAGAAGATATTAGTAGCATCTACTTATTCCATTGGATGATTAGAGGTTTTGACATGATTATGTGTCCTAAGTCATCTATCTAACATGATGAGAGTATGAGACAGGCCCTATAAAATATTATAGAAATACTTGAAAAAATAAAAAGCATAAATTATGTTATCAACTTATCTACTTTCTCATCATACCTTTTTTTTTTTTTTTTTTTTTCCAAATTATTAATATAAACAAGGAACGAGGACCCCACATATTCATTCAGTTAAATTTATGAATTTGAATCGTATCTTCTACCTTAAATTTCAAATTGTACTAGATTGATATATATTAAAGTTTAGAATTTCAAATTTGAGGTAGAATTTCATTATAATTATATATTCCAATTAAGATAAAAGCAAAGAGAAAGTCCTGAAAAGTTGGAAACGTATATAGATGGGAATTGATAAGTTTTAGAAATTAATTGGAAGATAATGGTAGATATTGATTTATTATAGTTGCATATAGTTGTTGACTTATTTCATTAGATTATTAGAGGTTTTGACATGATTATGTGTCTAAGCCGCCTGTCAGCATGATGCCATGATGAGACAGCTCCTAAAATATTATAGAAATATTTATTAAAAAAAAAAAGTAAATGCATAAATTATTATCACTTATCAACTTAACTACTGTCTTATCAATAAATAAATAAATTATTCAAAAATAAATAAATAAATAAATAATATATATTATAAATTTAGGTTATAAAATAGAAATGTGACATAACTCGAATCTATAACATTGTAATATAGATATGGATATAAAAGGTTTATCAAGAAAAAGATATAACTCGAATCCATAATATCATTAATATATGAAAATAATAATTCTCTAGTGAAATCGGTCTTGAAGAAAATTTTAGGACCAAAATTATATAATATTACGGTTCCACAGTATTATTTAATTAAATATCTAGTTTCATAACGTTGTGTAATTAATTCCATAATATTATGTGATTTCGATTTTTTTATTTTTTTTAAGGACCGATCCGACGTTCCAACCAAAGAAAAACCTGAGGTTCAGACTTGAGTTACCTATAAATCATATTATGTTATTTGGGTCCTATTTTTTTTCTTGCATTTTCATTTATTTTATTTTATTTTATTTTATTTTATTGAAAAAAAGTATATTGGGATTACAAATCAAATCTTCCCTGTCTTTTTGTCTTTTCTCTGTATATAGTACCTTCCCTGTCTTTTTTCCCTTTTCTCTGTATATAGTACCGACAAAATAGGGTGTGGCCCATGAATTATCTTCCAATTCAAAAAAAGCAAAAGATCAAAAACACAATGGGTACTTCATAGAATCATAGAAAATGGTGCCCTACATACAGAAACACTTGCAAGATATTATTATCTGTCTCTGATCTTGTCTAAACTGAACTATAACAAATTAGGTCAAAAATGGTCACACACACATGATTTTTATTGCAAAATTATTGGACAAGAAAATAGAAAAAAAATAAATAAAAAAAAGAATTTAATAAGATCAATTAGTGTTTGATGAATATTAAAGAATTCTAACTGAAAAAAACATGGATTTTCAGGGAAAAAGAGTGCAAGGTTTTGTGGCCTTTTTATACAAATAACCTTGTTTGGAGTAGGAATTGCCTATACTGTAACATCTGCTATCAGCATAAGGTATGTTTCTCATTGAAAATTCTCTAGTGCTGATAGTTCTCGGTTCATAAGAATAACATTTTCAGGACCTAAAACTCCGTGTTTCTGACATTGTCAACGAATCGGTAAATATAAATAAACTTTCTACTAATAATATTCTATTTTTCCTGGAATTTTATCAGGGCAATTCACAAATCAAACTGTTACCATAAAGAAGGGCATCAAGCTGCATGTGACTATCCAGATACTTATTATATGCTCATTTTTGGATTGGCTCAAATTGTTCTATCTCAAGCACCAGATTTCCATAACATTCAATGGTTATCAGTTGTTGCTGCCATCATGTCCTTCTTCTATTCTTTCGTCGGATTCAGTCTCGGTGTAGCCCAAGTAATCGGTATAGTAATGATATGATATCATTAGATTTCAGTACAAAGGTTTGATTTGACTATGATTTTAGTTTGAATACCCAATAATTCTTTCCTTGCTTGAAATTACAGAAAATGGATATGTTAAGGGTAGCCTTACAGGAATCGAAACTTCTTCTCCGGTTGAGAAAATGTGGTTGGTATCTCAAGCACTTGGAGATATCGCGTTTGCATATCCATATACACTTATACTCATTGAGATACAGGTATGAAGCTATATAAAAATGGTTAGGTATAAAAAAATTGGATGTCCATGACAAAGAATGACTATACATTTCTGATCTGAATACTGAAATATTATTCTATGAATATCTGAAAACTTTAAGGATACATTGAAGTCACCTCCATCAGAAAATCAGACCATGAAGAAGGCCTCAACAATATCAAGCATTATTATAACCATTTTCTATGTCTTGTGTGGAGGCTTTGGCTATGCAGCTTTTGGGGAGGCTACACCAGGAAACCTGCTAACTGGGTTCGGATTCTACGAGCCTTACTTGCTCATAGACTTCGCTAATGCTTGCATTGTGATTCATCTTGTTGGAGGATATCAGGTTTGTTTCATAGACCTTCATTTGATCAATTAGTTGTTTTTGTCGGTAACCATTAGATCCCTTTACGTGCTAAACCAGCGGGCTTGAACCCAGAATTCCTGGGACAACCGAACTATGTTAGAAACTATCAAACCTAAAAATTTAAGCTAATAGAAATGAACCGGCAATAGTATTTAAACACTCTAATAGTTTTCAGGATTCATCTGATCACTTCTTGCTGGTACATTTTTTTGTTTGGCAGGTTTACAGTCAACCACTATTTGGCAATGTAGAAAGATGGATTTCCGAGAAGTATCCAGACAGTGGATTCATAAACAATGAGTACTCACTCAAACTCCCATTGATTCCAGCTTTTAGATTGAATCTTCTCCGGCTGAGCTTTCGAACAGTTCACGTTGTTTGTACAACATCAATTGCAATGATCTTCCCTTACTTCAACCAGGTCATTGGAGTGTTAGGAGCCGTCAATTTCTGGCCCATAACAATATATTTTCCTGTAGAAATGTACTTCAAGCAGAGGAATATTGAAGCCTGGACAACAAAGTGGGTGATGCTTCGGATTTTCACCATTGGCTGCTTCCTTGTGACAATGTTTGCACTGGTTGGATCCATAGAAGGGCTTATCAGTGCAAAGTTAAGCTAAACTGGGAAGAAAAGAATACAATAAACTGCAGAAAATTATACGTACGAAGATTGAAGATCATAGTAGTATAGAATAGCTTGGTATTGATTTTCGAAAAGCAAAATAATGCAACATTAATTGGTTCTGTTCAAGGTATCTCTAAATTTTGATGGAGAAGTCTTGATACATGTCAGAATCACATTGTTGTTTGTTCATAATTGTTTTCAATTCATTGTGATTTTCTTGGCAATATATATCTATCTTATTGAGTTTTAAAATAGGCCAACGATCGAGATTGCTATGATGTGGGAAAAACTCTTTGTTGCTGGTTTCGAACCTTGCTCTAGATTAAAGATAACGTTGGAAGCAAAATTTAGGTATCGGGTAATTCCTACAAAAAAAGAAAGATGGTCAGGGGCAGTGCAGTTTCAAGCAAATGTCGATTAACATTGGTTAGGTTCGGACAATCAAATTTCGAAAACTAAGAACTTACCTAGAATTTGGAATGACATCGGAGAATTACTAAAAGTGATCAATAAGCGTTTTCACAGCATTTAATGAGATTATTCCATGCAGTGAATACAACAGCATTGCAATGAAATAAAAAATATCTAAGATTCCATAGATAGAGATATGAGTTTCGTTATAGTCCTGTGGTTTTAAATATAGTAAAAAGTAATTGCAGTCACATACATAGTACCAATATTTTTACCTGCGCCACTTTCCACATTCTTCTGGGAAGGATGTGATCCTTGGACATCCTTCCCAGAAGAATGTGCATACAGTTGGGCAGAGCTCTGAGTTCCTCGCATTTTTTTATTACTAGGCTGAAAATGGTGCTAGGGAGCCCTTCTTCTGCAAAAGTAACTAGACCTGGACAATGATCTATATGAATTTGATGAAGATGACTAAGATAGTCTAGGCCATAAATGGACAACCGCCAATACAGATCTTCTGAAGTTTGCTTAGATTGTGTAGGCCCTGAGGTATGGATCTTAGACTTTCACAATTCCCAATCTGAATAAACCCAAGAGAACTGTTGTCAGCAAAGCTCGTTGATCATGAACATCTAGGTACTGAAGTGTCTATGGTAACAGACCTGTCGATGATAAGGTCATGAGCATTGAGCAGTCCCAGATGGCAAGATGTGTTAGTGCTGCTCCTGAGAGATGGACACTCATCAACATACAAGTACTCCAGGAGACAAGTGCTGGTGTTGGCGATGTTCTCCATGTGAATCACTGAAGAAGATGAAGAAGAACTATCCTCACTATCTTCCAACAAACACTGCAATTTTTTACAATACCATATCTCGAGGCTTTTCAAAGATGAAGGTAGCTGCCCTCTCAAAACAAATGTTAGAGAATTGCAACTATCAATCTGCAAGCTCTCAAGATGTGCATTGTGGCTCCTCATTCCATCTGGTAAGGATGTTAAGAGCATTGCAGTTTTTAATTCTTAGCTCTCTAAGGAAGGTGAAGCTATGCAACCCTTGTGGTGGCTTCCCAAGACAAACCTCACATTGCCACAAATTTATGTGCTTCTCACACCTGACAATCTTTAGTCGATCAACTTTATAAAACTCTTGCCTTAACCAATTGCCAGTCTCTGAAACATTTGAAAGTTTAATAGAAATTAATGACTTGGATACTGTCGAGCTGATGCACTCCACTTTCTTTGCAGCAGCCATCTATTTCTAATTTGCACAGCAGCGGAAGGGTTTTCAGTGAAACAACCAACTGCACAGAGTCAAGTATCACAAGTTTCTCCAAAGAAGGAAGATGGTTAGGTAATTTTCCTGAGAGTTTAGGACATTTCACTATGGAAAGTTTACGTAGGTAAGGAAATCTCTTAATCCGCTCATTTTCTTCAATTGGGTCCCAACACTCCCATTCTTGCAAATCTTCAATGCATAAAGTCTCCAATGATTTAAAAGGTTTTGAAGAACCCCCATAAATCCTCAAACCTATGCTTTTTAGTCCTGCCATCTCTTTAATGGTGAGGTTTTTAAGTGAGCATAGGTAAGGATATGCACTTCTTACAGCTTTCCAATCTTAGGAACACCATTTTAGAGAATGAGGGATCTCCTAACCAAGATGGAAATCCCCTGCCACCATAGCCTTTGACTGTGAGCTCTTTTAGATTTTTATGAGGTCGTAGCATCTCAATTGCATCTTTTTCTGCAATCTCATTTCGCGAGTCAACAATGGGTACGACACCAAAATTGGCATCATTGGGTTCATTCTTTAACACCATTTCAAGTATTCTGGCCTTATCTTTTTCTCTTCCATAAACATCTGGTTCCATTGGCACACTTTAGAGGGCAATCTTCGGTATGCAGCAGTTGATGTCTCTCCAGCAATCTTTTCCAATCCAAGTTCAGTTTTCAGTTCAAAGAGTTCATCCAACCGAATACTAATCTCTTTAATCTTGGACACAAGATTAGCATTGAATGTATCAGCACTTAGACCCAAACTAGTGAAACAAGCAGGAATGATGTATGTCTGATGTCCAATCACCAGTGTGAGCTCTGAAGCTTGAGTTGCAAGTTCATCCAGTATGTCCTCCACATCGTAAGCCAAGTCTCGGAGATCGTCCAGCCACATTTTCACAACCCTATCCGTTAACTGTTTCTCCTCTGCATCACTGAGCACTGCCTGGATCATCAACAAAGTTTTATTCCACTTCTTCAGCTCTGCCTCTACCCATTCTTGACCTGCTAAGTGAGGCAACTTGTGAGGGACCAATCTATCAAACAACACTTGAAGGAATGCAGAGAGAAAGAGCTCTTCAAAATTTCTTTGTTAAGCTACTTTGAAGCTCTAGTTACAAGTTGCAACAAAGAAATTTTCATTACCTTAGCTCCGAAAAGTGCTTGCTGCCATACCTGTCTCCTTAAAGATCGTACAAGCAGAATGTTCATGATCTAAACAATCAAATGTTATGATCAAATTACATATACAAGGCATTACAAAAGCAACTTTACTTTTTGAACTCAATTGCAATAAATTTAATAGTTGCAGTCTCATCACTCTTCATAAAATAAAGAAATAACAGAACTGTTGCTGTGGTAGCACCATTTAAGTACCCGATGATTGAAATTTCACATTCGACACATCATTTTGGGGTCATGATCCTCATTATGATAACCGGAGATCAGATTCCTGACAGGTTTACTAAGCTAAATTTTTTGTTCATATAATTATCGGTGAATACAACAGCATTGCAATAAATAAAATTAAACATCGAAGATGTCATAGATAGTGATATCGAAGAATCACCAACACTCTTCATAGCATTTTTATGTGCAATATACTGAATTTCATTATCGAATTTTGCAGACACGTACATAGTACTAATCTAATTGCACTAAAAACAATAAATGAAAGCTTTTTAAGTCGATTGTTCTAGTTACACAAATTCAAATAAATGATTATCTGAGAAACTTGAAATGAACCATGTAAATAGAGCAATCAAAGAATCTGTTTTTGTCTGTAATCTGTGTAGACAAGAACATAGGACCACTTTGAATTTTTTAGGCTTGAATCTGCATGTTTTTCAACATTTTTGGACAAGACAATGAGATCAGACATCATGTTGTTGGCTGCTATTTCTGCTGCCTCGTCGCTTACCATTTTCAAAATCTACTTCAATGTCTACAGATTTTTTTTTTCTTTTTTTTTTTATTTTTTAATCCAAATAATTTTAAGAAAATTAATTAATCTAAATAAGTCATTGTGTAAAATAATTATTATATGTACTGTAATTTTAAAAGAAAATACTATAATTTTTATATAATTTTTTTTTTTTTAAGTAATAAGGTTATTATTTCATATTAGTATATTGTAGTACATCTTATTAACTTAATTAATACATTTTTCTATTATTTTTAGAATATTAAAAAATGTAAACTCGATGATAGGTGAAATAAATCAAATAAAAAAATATTCTTTTTTTTTTTTACTTGAAATGACATAATTTTTAAGGTTAAGTTGCGTCATGTGAATAGTTCATCACAAAAATATTCGAGATGGCATGAACCGAAAAGCCACTAACATAATACAAACATGAAAATTAAGGGATGCTTCATTGGTGATCCATAAATAATTTTCAAAAATTTATATATATTTTTCTCATGTATATATACGTTCTGATTTTATTAAATTACAGACATTTGTCTCAAGGCCACACCATTATAACCTTATATTGATCCTATTCCTTCATACCATTTCTTCCTTTAAGAAATGAAGGAAGACAACAAACAAACTTTGATATCTATAAAAGAAGAGAACAAGAATAAATATGAAATTACAAGTTAATATGTAAACAAGTTAGTGACATTTTCAATTTAAATAAGAGGATTTATAACCAAAATTGAAGGAGGAACATAGATTTGCAAAATCAAAATGTAAGGCAATTTCATTGAAGCAATTATAAACGATAACACTCTATTTATCATACTAATGTGACTCATCTTTTTTCAAAGTAATGAATGGTACATAGTACAAGGTAGGAATGAGGTGATTCTCTTATTCTACCTTTTTCATTTTTTAGATTGAATGGAGCTCATTTTTTTCTTACACGTGTACGCTATCTACCCAAATTCAAGGAATGTTCTGATCAATCCCTCCATTTGCTTCTAACTCTGGCTTTAAGTGATTACAGAAACCATCGGGCTAGATCATTAACAAGGTCTTGCATTGCAAATTTAGAACCTTTAATCCTTGTTTGTTGAAAAAATGACCTTGATAATAGATTGCGATAACATTTCAAGTTAAATCTTTTAGTTTCTATTGTCTTTCGGTTGTTGAATAAGATCTTCTGCCATCCATAATTGTACAAGTTCCTTCTCTTCAAAATCGTAATCTTTTGGAAACATTGCACAATAAGCAAAACATCTTTGCCATCTCCCTTAATGCGTAACAAGTCACCAAGATTTGTTGCTGCCAAAGGTAAGCCTTTGCACTTTTGGCATCTCTGCCCTCAAATGCATGCTTCTTGAACACAACCAACGAGAATCATCGCATAAAACTTTAAATCATAATATTCAATAGGTCCCATTATTAATGGGATTATGCGACTCCACTGACACGTGTGTTCACAATTATCTTACTTCCTGGTACTCCAACAATAATGGGAGACCTTAGGGTTTCCCCTAAGCTACGATCCTTGCTCCACACATCATCTAGGACAAGCACGGATCTTACTCTGGCCAATTCCCCTTTCAACCAAACCCACACGTGATCTAAATCCTTTAAATCACAAGACGCGGAAGTGACTGACTTGAGAACCGACCAGTTAACTCTCAAAACAACAAAGTCATTTGAGACATATACCCATGCTAGTCATTGTACAGCTCTTGAGCAAGTGTTATTTTCCCAACACCTCCCATACCTTAATATGGAAACCACACAAAAACAAACCTCAATTGATTCATCATCACTCAACACCATCTCAACACATTTCAAAACATACCAACAATTATTTCCAATCCAAAATCAAATCTTTTTGTCTACCAAGATCTTCAAAACCAGCTAAAATCACTATAACTGACAAACAATAAATAAAGGGTCAGATTCAAAACCTTTGCTTATCTGATTCTCGACCACCGATTTGCGTCCCAGAGCCTTCAACATGACAAGCCAAGTCTCCTAGATCGGCCATCCGGATCTTCACATCCCTGTTTGTAAGTAGCTTCTACTCTGCATCTGCAACTACTGAGAACTGCTTGAAATCGTCAACAAAGCATCGATTTTATGTACATGAACATTGGAGAACAAGTTTCTTTAGCTTTACAGCATCGATTCGATGGTGGGTTGTCGTCCACTGAAACGATGATATACTTGTGAAGTTTAGATAGAGTGTTTTTGAAGAGAAAATATATGCTCTGCTTTGAGATTGGAGTGTGAGTGGAGGTGCTCTGCTCTGCTCTGGCCTAATAAATATATATATATATATATATGCAAAAGTAGAAAATAAAGATATATTCTTAGAAAATGCTACACTACTTTTCTTTCAAAACCGCGTGCTCTCCATCAATACCATCAATAGATACTATTAAATATTAACACGCTTTTCTATAACATCATGTCATTTCAGTCTTGATCAAGGAAGAAGCCTTTAACCCCACAATTTTTAGGTACAGGTGTGATTCATAAAACGAGAATCATATCTACTTTTTCTATTTGCTTTTTTCACTCATTGTTTGACATGTGTACACTTTTTTATTTAATAAAAAGCTCTCACTTTTTATTACAATATATGTTTACGTCTTCACCCTTTATAAATGAAATGATAGAAGTAGCCATTAGTGGTAAATACGTAAATAAGCATTGCAGCAAAAAATAAGAGCTTTTTATTAAATAAAAAAGTGTACATGTGTCAGGCAATGAATGAGAAAGACAAATGAAAAAGGTAGATATCATTCCTCTTTGTAAAAAGTATCTCCAACATTCTCCTTTGAAGACATTCATTAGGTTAATTAAGAGAGTATGTGTATTTTTACGCTCCAACAAGCTCCATACATGGCTCCCTTAATTATGTTCCAGTAGAGTTCACTCTCTTAATTAAGAGATGTTTTCAGACCCCATTAAAGTGGGCTCCACCTATTTAAGATTATTTTAAAGTGGACTCTACCTATCATAATTGACAAACAATATCTAATAATTATTAAACACAATATCTAACATGTAAAAAATAATAAAAAATTATTAAATTAACCATTTAAGGGAGTATGTGCTCCAACAATACTCCCTTAAATGACCCATTTAATATTTTTTTGTTATTATTTAAATTTTAGATTTTGTGTTTGAATATTAGATATTGTTTGTCAATTATGAGCTTTAAATATATAGAGTTTTTCAAGAAAATAAAATAACCTTAAATAAGTAGAGCCCATTATAAGGGGGTCTGAAAACACCACTTAATTAAGGGAGCGAACTCACCAGAACACAATTAAGGAAGCTATTTAAGGAGTTGTTGGTGCTGCAAAAATACATATATTCCCTTAATTAAACTAAGAGATGTCTTTATGAGAGGCTGTTAGAAATGCTCTTAGAACGTAACATTGTGTCAATACTATTAAATATTAACATGTTTTTCTATAACGTTATATAACTTCAGTTTTTATTAAGGAAGAAACCTCGAACCCCACAATTTTATGGTATATGTGTGACTTGTAAAGAGCATACTGATGGGTCAAACTTCATCTCTTCTGTTTCGTAAATAATTGTTGGTAACATATTGATTGGTAGTTTTTATGTAGTTTGGTCTATGCATAACGTGATATTCACTCCTAGGAAGAAAATTTTGAAACCGCGTTGTACGTTCATACGTTCAGTTCACTTACATGAGGCCATAAAACTAACATAAAAAGATGTGAAGTGAGCTGGGAAAGTATTCTATTTCTACGGCCCACCAAATTTTCATGTAAAAGTGTAAAACTCATATCGTGATGCCTACGGATTCAAATCAAATGAATGGTCTCCATTGATGCTTGTTTATTGTTTGGAGAGTTGGATGAATTGTAGGTGATGACTAGTTACAATAACTCATTTGATGCATGTGTGCTACTCAATATTTTGGTTAGATTTCTTACCAGTTGATATGCAATAGTTGTGTTCTCGCATGCTTATTTCAAATGATTCCTCTAAAACATAAAAGAACGAGGGAATCATATATACTTGTAAAATACGTATAATAAGACTGGAACCAGGGGCTAACTATTGTATGCGCTGTGCAGCCCCGTCCACTATTTTAAAAAAATCTCAAGTTTTAAATAGGCCATAATTATACAAGCCTCACAAGCTCAACAAAGTTGTCAATTATCAAACCCAATATTCATTCATTGTGACAGATTACCAAATTGCCACCCACCTCTTACATTGAGATGAGTGTCCCACTGTCCTATTATTGCCCAGATCCCACAACAGACAACTCCGTTTTTCCTCTTTATTTTCGTCTTCTTCTCTTTACTGTTTTCTTTTTTTTGGTTTGTTCTTTTATGCTTTCTTTAATCTCTATCTATCCCATTTTGAATTTTTTAAATAAGTTTGGGACCACATTTGCAAGAACCCTCTCTACATATAAGGTAAACATGTTTATTCTTTTCAATTTACTTGTATAGTTGTATATTATTTCATTATTTACTTTCTTTTTTTTTTTTTTTAGGATTTCCTTATTACATTAAAATTCATTTATAATTAGTTTGATTTAATTAAATTTGTTTTTGATTTGTTTGTTGCTAGAATTATAGGGCATATCAGCATATAGATTATAGATACAATTATTTGTGTGTTAGTATGTGGAACATTTTTTTCTACTATTTGATGATTAAAATTATTTTGAATAAAATAAATAATTATGATTTGTTTGTTATTTTCAATAATTGAAAAAAAAAAAACATTTTATATTTGAGATTGAGATTGATGAATTGAGACATTAATAAAATTAATTATTAATTATGAGAGAATTGTGCAAGAATTGTGGGTTATGGGAGCTGAAGCCTCTGCCACACTTTCTGTTCACCGGATTGCTGAAGGGATGACTATGATTATATAGATACAATTATTTCATCCATTTCGTAAAAATAGGTTTTAGTTAATTTTATTTATTACTCTATCCCAACTAATTTTATTTATTTCTTCCATCCACAATAAAATTATATATATATATATATATATATATATAAATCTGTTGGTTGCTTATTTAAATATAAGTTATTTTTGCTTGATAAGTGTAATGTTAAATTTAAATTATAAGTAAAACATGTGAATAATTGTTATTTGACACACGTCGCATCTTAATACAGGTGGTAGTGTACCTCCCTTCTATATTAGTGGTGAGAGGTTCAAATCACACTATACGTACTTTACAAGTATGCGTGAAGAGTAATCTTCCCGATTTATGGAAGTAGATATCCAGACCGTACATGTGTTGTTTGATCTTGGCATAATCTGGTATAATGGCATTTTGAATATTTTTATTAAATCATAATTTTATTATTATTATTATTATTATTATTGTTTATTGTAGTTTATTTCTTTTACCATTACATTTATATATTACATTTGGTTTGAATATTTAATATCTATTTTTTGGAAAATCTTATTTATAAAACTAGTATAAAATAATTTATTTATTTTTTTACCAAGAATAAAAATATAAGAGAATGTTAATCTAAACACCAAAAAAGTATCAAAGAAACATAAAACCGGTTAATAAAATTCATAACTTGGTCATTCCTAAATATCTATAAGAGTATAGCGGATAATTTCAACTCCTTTCTATTACTTCTTCAACATATATTATAACACCTAAAACTTACTATATAAAGGTGGATGAAATTTAAGTTTAACCGTAAAACAACCAATGAAACTTAATAAATAGTGTTATTCGACCCTATCATAACTAAGAGCATCTCCAATGTAAAAATAACTTACATACCAATAATTGTTGCCATGTTGGCATATCAACAATGTCAAGAGATTTTCTTCTTATATGGCATAAAAATAAACTTGATAGACAATCAATTCAAAATTTGGTTTCTAATGCTTCCATCTAAAACACAATTTTTTTAATGACGTGTCCATCTTTTTTTTTTTCTTTTTTTTTTTTATTACCTTACCAAAAATATATGAAAAATTAATGTCAGTTTTAAATGTTTACTAAGTCAACCTAAAAAATAACTACGTAATAAACCGTCTGAAAGTGGACGGTCATGTTAACAATGTCTAATATTTTTTTTTTTGCCACGTCAACTTGAGGTTGAATATGTACCAATGCATTGGAGACACAATTATTAACATAACTTCTATTTATCCTACATAGCATCTTTTTTTCTCACAAGCCAAGTTTGTATTAGAGATGCTCTAAAATCCTAGGCTCCTATTTTCGTCTCTAAACACGGAATCGTAGAAAGGAAAATGCACTTACGTGTGCCAACTGCCAAGGGGTAATATGCAACACAAGTTGACTTCACGTGACAATGAAATTAAATCTTCAAACTACCATTACATATTTACATCACAATAAATTAATTAAAATAAAGCAATTATATCATTCTAATCAAACTAGCTTTTTTTTAATCTATTTAACCTTTTATATATATATATATATATATAATCCTGTTCTAGTCAAAGTGTACTAATGTAACTACATTAGTACCGATCAATGTGGACCACTTATTATGGAGAAATTTTGAGTCAAAGTATATAAATCTAATAGTTCACATCCCGCACACTGATGAAGATAGTTTGATTATATATATGGTCCCGTTCTGGTCAGTACGTACTAATATAACTACATTAGTACCAATGGATGTGGACCACTTATTATGGAGAAGTTTTGAGTTCAATTATGTAAATCTAATGGTTCACATCCCGCACACCGATGAAGTTATATCAGTGCGCACTAACTTGAAAATTTATATATATATATATATATATATATATGACTGTTCATCCACCATTTAAATTAACGATAATTAGGGATAACCAGATAACAGAATAATTTAACAAGTTTTCTACTATCATTCCAATATATATTTCATTTTAATGGATGTTGTTGTATTGTTAGGTGTATTCTTGTTGGCATCCATGGCAGAAAAAGGTTTATAAGTTTATACATGACCATTTGAGTTCAACAATTCAAACACAACCCACACGTGGGGGCATGTTTTGCAATGGAGACATGTTAGATTAAGCTGATGATAGGCAGACGGCCACACGTACGTGCAACAACCTTAAACTGTTAGTAAATCGTAACCTTATTGAGATTTTGGATTCGTGTGGAGAAAATCTCCAATACACCGGTATGTTATGTATACATTCGGCCACCAAATTTCGTGTGACCAAAGTTTTTGTATACACATAGTATGATACCATTGAATAAAGTTTCTCTTTTTCCTAACGTTTACGATTTAGGGGTTTGAGAAAAGAGACTAACTTGAACCCATAACTCTATTAGTGTAGGTGTGAGGGGTATTATATCACCGAGTCAACCTAGTCTTGGTAGACAGAGTTTCTTGTGTGAGAAGACAACCTGAAAACAGTCAACTAGTGAGAGAGAGAGAGAGAGAGAGAGAGGAGAGTTGACCGGGCGTCTTGTGGGTGAGCTACCGGTCCATCTCTCACACGCTCAATAGCGTTGAATTCTTTAATAAAATCATGCACCTTTGATGCACAATTCTCTCTTCTTTTTTCTCTATTTTTTTTTATTTACCATTTAACCCCTCAACCATGCAAACATGCAACCCAATCTCACCATATAAATATATAAACATAACAATAAACATCACTCACCATTTCTTTACTATAAAGCAACTACACAAAAACTAAAAAAACAAAATACTCACAGGCACACCAAGAAACATTACTCTTTTGTTACTTGCTTTTCTTTTCTTTTATTTTCTACATATTCTTCTTCTTTTATTTTTTTAATTTCTTCCAAGTGTTTGTGTGCTAAACATTAGCATTTCTTTAAGGAAGAGATAAGTGTTAAAAAAAAAGTAGTGATAGTAGAGATGGGGCGCATTCCGTGTTGTGAGAAGGACAATGTCAAAAGAGGGCAGTGGACTCCTGAAGAAGACAACAAGCTCTCTTCCTACATTGCCCAACACGGCACCCGCAACTGGAGACTCATCCCCAAGAACGCTGGTTTGTTTGTTTGTTTGTTCGTTTGTTTGTTTGTTTTTTTATAATGATTTAAGTTTGGAAAACGATTTGGAAACCGAAACTTACCAGTTTTGTTTGGTGAAATTTAGGTCTCCAGAGATGTGGGAAGAGTTGTAGGCTACGGTGGACGAATTACCTCCGTCCAGACCTGAAGCGCGAGCAGTTCACGGACATGGAAGAACATACTATAGTGAAGCTACACTCCGTTGTTGGTAACCGGTACGTTGACGCTTTTTTTTTCTTCTTCCTATTCTTAGTTTAATTAAGAATCAAAGCAATGAGAAAATTAAATGACTTTCAATATGTGCAATGCAGATGGTCACTGATTGCAGCTCAGCTACCTGGCCGAACAGACAATGATGTTAAAAATTATTGGAACACCAAACTGAAGAAGAGGCTTTCAGGCATGGGGATCGATCCGGTCACCCACAAGCCGTTCTCGCATCTCATGGCGGAAATTGCCACCACACTGGCTCCGCCTCAGGTGGCTCACCTGGCGGAAGCAGCCCTCGGGTGCTTTAAAGACGAGATGCTCCATCTCCTCACTAAGAAACGTATAGACTTCCAGCTCCAACAATCAGGTCCAGGGAGTACAACAACCACTTATATCAAAAATGACGAAAACGACAACACTATTGAGAAGATCAAGTTCAATCTATCAAGGGCTGTACAAGAACCTGAAATGGTACCATCAAGCAAGCCATGGGACACTATGGGGACAATGTCAGCGAATTTCGCGGGGGGCTGTAATGCTTTCCCGGCATCTGTTTCTGGGTTCCATTATGGCCCTTCATCGTTTGGCAATGATGGCGCAGCATCACCATGGAACCAGAGTATGTGCACTGGAAGCACCTGCACAGCCAGGGAACAACAAGGCCGGTTTCATGACACAGCCGAGGATGACAACGGAGAGGAATCCGAAAGAGGAAAAGGAATTAGGAACGGATCTAGCCTATTCAATGCCGACTGTGTCTTGTGGGACTTACAATCTGATGATCTAATGAATCCCATAGTTTAGAGAGAGAGAGAGAGAGAGAGAGAGAGAGAGAGAGTTAATGAAAAGAAACAAGAGAGCAAGAATTACATACTTTTATTCAGAATAATAAATTTCCTTATGGTAATTGTTGAAGATGCAAATGTAAATAAAATTCGAATTATGATCAAATTTAACATGCTATGTATGATTTCTCACTATTGTATTGCTCTCAATCGTTATTTTTTCTATTACATCTTTCTCTTACAAGTAATGTTGATCAAGCGAAATACGATGAGGAGGAGGACGTATCGGCCAACACCTGAAAGCATTAATAAGATCATAAATAAATAAAATTTTAAAAATAAAAAAAAGTTTGAATATTCTTCAACATTAAAAGCCAAAATTATCCGGAAAGGGACTGTTTTGATGAAGCTACGTACCTCAAGTTGTTCTTCTGTGAATTGATCTTTCTGAAGATTCCATGTATCGGCATGAGTCCGACGGAACTCTGCAACTGCTTTCGTCACTGTTGATTTCACCGGCGAAGGCTCTCCGGCAAAACGAGCCAGTAAGGTAACATGTTCCGGCAACCAACTGCATGGGAAAAATTATGTATAGTAAGCATCAAAAGACATGAAAAAAGAAACAATATCAATTTAAAAATAAAAAATAAAAAATAAATCTCTTCAATGAAACAACAGTTCCTTATATTTAAGGTGGACCCACCTGGGCATATCATAAGGGACTGATAGCACGGAAGCGGCCAAAGCAAGTACAGCACCATGTCTAGAAGCTACTGACTGTCCAGAACTCGAACTCCTACATTCATAAATTACCATTATCCAAAATCAGAATAAAGCACATGCGAACAAACTTGGTATCAGAACACATTACACCAGAAATTATAGCATGGAAAACGCACGAAAATGATATATGTACAAGCAAAACTTAATTAATGATCGCAAGAAAATAACATTTAACTATATCAGAAACAAAGAAAACACCTCTGCTTATTCTTCCTTTGAATAATACTTGCTTCCTTGTAAGCCCTATCCCGGAAATCCTTAGCTAAAGCTTCATCCCCACCCTTCATTAGGCCTGCTAGAACTGCTGCAGCATGCTCCCTTACCTGAATAAGATGTAGCTATTTCAGTATAAGATGAAATCCTATCCATCGCTTGAGGACTCCAGTCCAAGAAAACAAAAACCAGAAACTCCCATGAATTTAGACATCACCAATGAAAACTATTCTCGAAAATGTCTACATTTTGTTTTGGTATAATCAACGCTGTCACTAACTAATGTCATGCACATTCTTAACAAGTACAAGACTAATTGTACCCATTACTGTACACTACCATAATAATAAAAGATTTAGCCTGTAACTTGCCTCCACTTGATTGTCCGTAAGAAGCTTCTCCACCAATTTCCAGATTTTTTGTTTCTCCAAGTTTGAAAGAATGAAAGTGTGCCTGTTGTAAACAACTATATTAGCATGCACATCATACGAAATATTTCCTCAGCCCACATGCTACTATTGACCTCATAATACATATTTTGTAAGATTAGGACTATACTGTGAATGGAAAAGAAGAAGAAAAAAAAAGGCCATAAAAGAGGGAGATGGAGGAAACAAAAGCATAATAGCATCAACTCATCAAGAATGTGATTCTTTCTCTACAAATGACAATTATGAAGTACAGATTTGCTTGTGAGTAACTATGGGCACTCTGCAAGTAAACTAAAGTAGATATTTTGTGAAAAAAAAAAATTACAAGTCACAGAATGTGGTCAGAATCAACTATCCAAAAGATTCCAATGCATAAAAGAACCACCTGAAGTAGTAGTTTACCTATACATAAAGGTTCGCAGATACGTTAGAGTAGCAGATCTTGTCCTCCAGTTAGAATCATCAGCGGAAGATAGAATAACAGAAACAGCTTTCTGGAGATGAGGTTCCCAGAAAATCCTCCATTTAAGCAATTCGAAAGCTGCCTTGGCCAGTGTTGATAAATCTTTATTTGATGTTTCCTTCAAAAAGGAATATAACATTTTTTAGGTAGAAAGATGATGCCCAGCATGTTTGGGATTATAGAAATTATTAGTTAAGTATTTATACATCAATTTGCACCAACTAATATACTTTGTCTAAGCTATATACAACTACAAGAACTCAACACTAATTGCTCCCCAACAAAAGGGTTCCTAGGCAAAATAAAATGACAAAACAGTCCTTTAACGCTCATACAAGATTGGTTTACTACAAATTAGGTAAGAATTTTTGCTCCATTACAGTCTGCAGGACCACTTTATTAAGGCTACACTCAAACAAGCTTATTACAGATTATTGTTAACTACCTCAAGCAATTACTCCAAGTAAACTACCACTTGTGGATTTAAAAAGCAACAAAATAAATCTGAATGTCAGGACCAAGAAGAAACCACGGACAGACCATTTAAGTTAATTGACAAGAATTAAAACTGCACTAGACATACCTGCAAGGATATTACAGGATAGAGAAGTTCTACTATTACATCCAGCAAACATGAAGATCTTGCGGACTTCAAAATTGATATGATGAAATGAAATAGCTACACATCAGGAAAATGAACTAGTCAGTAAAAGATTATAAAATCAGATGTTTCAATGGGAAACAATTATAAAAATCAGTACCGTTTCCATCCATTTGACATCGTCTTGCGAATCGCCATTCAAATACCCATTTTGTGAACTGATTTCTACTGAATTCTCCACACTGTTATTCTGAATGTTCAGAACCGCTTCGGATGCTCTTTCTGTTAGAATATGAACCCATCTTTGCTCTTTAAGGTGATTATCAATATCACCGTCATTCCCTTCAAGTGAATGATCATGAGAAAACGACATATGGAGCCGAATGTTGGAACACAACACAGAGAGGGTAACACCTATAGCTTCTCTTACCTGTACAAATTCAAATTGCCAATGAAATAAGCCATGTGTGATTCATAAGGGTTTAAGTTTTAAGTCTAATAGGTAAAATAATCCAAATTGTTTCAGTATTTTCTTTGCAGGAATGTGCTATGTGTGATTTATGCAACCTCAATTTTAGTTTCATTCATGTCCAATTTTCTATCTTCTAATCAACTTCCTACTCTAGACCGCATCTCCTTTGCATCCACATAAAAGTGAGAGGCAAACACACACTCAAACACACACAAAAAAAATAATCAGGAAACTGGAAAGGCTATGAATAAAAGCATACTTACTTGAGCTGATGAATGGCACATATTATTCAGCAACTCGTCCAGAAGTCTAACATGTAACTGTATTTCTGGCACTGGCATTTTTTGTGGGGATATTTCTATGAGTGCAGCTGAAAGGAAAGCATAACGCTTAGCAACCACAGTCGTAGTTACCGTTGGAGGTAAAGGCGTCACCAAACAGTCCAAAATTTGTTGCCTCAGAAGAGGAACTCTCGTTCCATACTTCCCTTTTCCTGTAACAGCATAGCGTATACATGTTGCCCACTCAGGTATGGATTCCACTGATGGAGCAAGAATGATATTCTGCAACTGGACCTTCATCCAGCTGTCCCATTCCCCTAAAAGACCATTGACATCAGAATGCAACACTCCAGCCAATGCTTCAGCAGCAACACATTGCTTAGACCGCTCCTTGGCATTTGCAAACTCTTCCAGTGTACTTTTAAGTGCCAGTATCACAGACATGCCGCATTCTTGTACTAGTCTCTTGAAAATCCGTGCAAAGTTCGCGTAAAAAGTATCACTTCCTAATAGCGTGATCCAACTAGGAGTACGTGGCCATGAAGATGAAAAGTCAAAATAAAAACGGGTGATTGATTTGTCTGCTAGGCTCTGAAAGGAAGAATTTCCATGATTTCTGGAAGATGAGCTCTCAGAATCTGTGATTATATGAACATGTGAAAGACTATTAAGAGTCTCATCAAAAAATCCTTCCTCCTTAAAAATTTCACTCAATGCTCCTTCCAGGGATGATTTGGCTTTTTCTTGTAAATTCCCAGATAATACAGGCTGATCCTCCACTGCCATTTTATAAGGTGATTCTTTCAATAGTGTGTTTAGAGCTGAGATTGCAAGTATTCTGGTTTGAGGAAGTTGACTCTTTAAATTCTTTAAAAAGTGACCTGCAATGGCACCAACATCACAGCACTCAGAAGTTGAATTGAAACAGTGTCATTTAATTCACTGACAAGAACAACACAATTAATTAAAAGATAACAAGAACACAGACCGGCAGTTTCACTCTGGATTTTCGAAGAGAAGTTTGGATCATTTCTAGACGACATAGCTAACAAGAGCAGAACTCTATTAGCCATCAGATTGTACCTGATAAGAAATGTAAAATAATAAATTAATAATAAGAAGATGAAGAAGAAGAAGTAGAAGAAGAAAGGGGAAATTTAAGTCAATGTCAGAGTAGTGAATTTATGATTTGCATCAAAGGGAAACATCAACAATCCCAGTATCAATTTTATAGTCCATTGATTGATGGATCTAAACCCAAAATTCCAAGAGAGTAAATACCATAGATGAGGCAAAATCAATAAAATCCAGTGTCTACTGTCTACTATGAATATCAAGAGACCAAACAAATAAAATTATTACCGCCAATGCAAGCGGGTAGAATCAAAACTCAAAGAACCAATCTGAGAAACCAAATCCGCAAAATCTGATCCGTCTTTATGATTGTCCATCGACCTCAATATGCTTCTAGACACTCCCCCAAAGTGAATGTTGTATTTGACAAAAACCTGCCAGCACACAGGAAACATTCAATAACAGAAAATTGTGATATATGGTTCTAGATCGATCATACAGTGGGAGATTTTACCTCATTGATTGATTTCTGTGCTTTCAGTGTTTCATGATGGGAGCTACAAGTAAAACAGAAGAAACATAAGACCAAGTGTATACAATGATTTTCAGCAAAGAACGAGAATTACACTACAGATATTTCATGATTGTAACCTTGAAAGAATCCCAAGAAGAAACGAAGAGAATGCCTTTTGATCCTAGAAAAAGGAATAAAAAAGACAAATTAGCAAATTACTTTCTAAATATGACAGACCTTTGAGTTAAAAAAAACCTACTGTTGTCAAATGCTTGAGAACTGTCTGTGTAGAAAGGACCGCACAAGAACCTAAGACTGTGTATTCTGGTGTGTTTGGATTCCTTAAATTCTCAGTAAGAGAGAGCACACATTTTGAAATTAAAGATGGCCACCTCTTGAGGATCTTCAATAGAGATTTTCCAGCAAGTCTAGAAACCAAACCAGCATTTCACACATGCATCAGACATTATAATTACTTTTATTTTGATGCTGGATAATCTGAATCAGGTAATAGAACACAATAGTGAAAACTTCAAACAAACAAAAAATGAAATAATATAAAAATTGGATCCCATAAAATCCCTCTGAACAACTCTCTCTCCCCACAAAGGATAGGAAGGGAAGATTTCATTATACAAGTAATTATATTCATAAGGCCAATTAAATGGCTGAAACTATCTTAAAACATGCTTTTGATGAACTTTTAAAAGAACAATTGAACATTTGAACCACATAGTTCTGTGAAAATACTGCAATAGACTCACAGTACTTAATTCAAAATGAGTTCTGTAAATTTTGGTGTAAGTACAGCCCTACACCTCCTGTCTACCTAAATTTTATTCCTTCATAATAATTACTTATAAATCAAAAGATGATTTAAAGGTGACTGCTGAATCATTTGATTATATAACTCACTAATAGCAGGTCAGGGTACTCACACGCGAACAGTTTCATAGCTATGTAAAGAGAGGTTTAGAAGATCATCCATCAAGAGAATCACATGGTCTGGTGGAGAGAAATCCCCAGTTGTTCGAAACAGATGATAGGATGACTGTGATGACCTCCAAGTACCATGCATGTATGCCTTGTCAATAAGAGCCCATCTAGGTCTGCAACCAAGAATAGATTGAGAGTTTAAGTGCCAGATGTTAATTGATGCATTAGTCGAGTAATTAACAAAAGGGATCTCATGACAAGATTCCTCACCTTCTCTTTCCTTTAGAATGGGAAGAAACGATAAAATTTATTGGAGGTTCTATTATGGCAGCAGATTCCAACTTCCAAGCCTGCCTGTGATTTGACCACTCATCAAACTCCAGACTCCCTGTATTACAAATGTTAGAGAAGAAAGTAATGTCAGGCAGGACCCAAATAAATGAATATTGAAAAACAAAAAGAAAAAAAAAAAAAAAAAAAATCTTTTGAAAGAAAAACTAGCAAGGTGCTACTAAACCAGAAACGAGGTAAGGAATTCATTTCATCTTGATGCAGTATGCATTACCGTAGTTTACTAAAGCATCCATAATTCGAATAATGAGTATCAATAGGATGCTGTCATCTGATTTTTCCTCTAATACGTATCTGCCCATATTGCAAATATCATTGATGTTCAGCTATTACACACCAAATTAGAAAGAAAAAATCCTGAAGAACAACAGAAGTTAAACATTACTTGCACGCTGCATGCATAATATTAGTAGCTTTTTCCCGCAATTCAGTGCTGCCAACACTTGACCCTGTTGCTCCAGCTATTAGAAAAGGAGGACCAGGATCCTCTATCATCTCATTCCGAGAGGATGGGTTGAAATCGGGCAAGCAAGACAAAACACCTTGCAAAGTAGACTCAATACGCAAAAGAGTCACTTTCAAGTGTTCTTTCTCATTCCCTGCATCGCAAATTGAATGTAATGTCAGATATTTTGAATTATAAAGGCAAACATGACGTATTTTTATTAATAGGGAATTGAGATTTGTAGAAAGGAGAACATTTTCTCAAACGTTTTGAAGCAAAGAATAAAATGAAACAACAATAGTTGACATCGGTGTAGATAAACTTTCCAAAAGTTACTTTTTCTTATTACCGCTACCTAATAAAAGTCGAAGCTCTTCAAACTAATATACACCAAAGCAGCCACCTGTGAAGGTTAGGAAACTGCCTGAGAGGATGAATGTGCATATTACCTGGATCAGAATGAAGTTTAGTTTGGCATATTCTCAATAGATCATCTAAAGCAGACTGAAAATGAAGGTTCAAAAGTTCATTAGCAAACTGAACTTCATTATCACTTGGAACATGCCACTTGGGGCCGATTAATTGTCCATCATCGTTATAATCTTTTGTGCTGACCCATTCCTCTAATGCAGGAGCAGCAGGGTGACGCAAAATGCACCTAGAAAAACCAGAATGTACAATTTCATTTCCAACAATTCAGTAAAAAACGAAATGAATTTAATGAGTAACCATTTATGGCAATAAAAGATTATACTTGTACTGATCAACAGGATAATAAAGAATCAAGCTTCCAAGAAAGGATCGAAGAAGATGATCACCCGCTACATTAACCTGTCATATGATTTAAAAATAATTAATTACACCAGAAAACAATTTCAACAATTCAACATTGTGCATTTCATTTTAACACAAAGCATGTTATACAGTGAGTACTCAATTATGCAGGGAACAATAATCAACCAAAAGCAGAAACAAGACCTTCCAAGATGGAGAGTCGAAGGCAGAAACAATAGCTTCTTTGAGTTGATCCTTGTAATGCAGAAGGGCCGGACCTCCATAACTGATAGCAACTGATAATATTTTCAATTGATAATCAATTGCTGTTTCAAGAGCGGGAGAAAGAGTAGGTTTTGCCTGAACAAGGGTGAAAAGGAACACTCAACTTTAAAACTTCACTACAAGAATCTAGGTAAATCATAAATAGTATAAATTAACACCAGTCAAAAGTGAAAGACCTTGGATAAAACAGAGGCCTCAGTAGCTCCTCTTCCTCCAAATCCAGTAACAGGTGTTCCTTTCAAAGAGGATAGAGCAGACAGCAAAACCGGTTCAACAAGGTGGATAACTGCCTCCTCTGGGTTTGAATGAACACATGCACAACAAAGCAATCCGACCTCAGCAATTGCCCCAGGAAGAATATTTGTTCTAACAAACTTGGAAATTTTCTTCAAAGCCTGTCAGTGATATAAGCAAAGTTTAGACATCTTTTCTGGAAGAGGAAAAATAAAATCCAAACTGAGCATTTTATGTCCAGAACTGACACCTGATTATATAGTGATTTTGAAAGTCTCCCAAGCAAGATTTCAAGCATGCAATAGTAGTAAGGACCATCCTCAACGAGAAAAGTTCCTGATGTTGCTGATGAATTTAGACCTTCATTCCTGTAGCACCAGTAACCAATCATCTTTGGGGGAAAAATAAAATTGTAACGGTTATTACTGAAAAAGATGAGAGCCAAACAACAACTCACAGGACACTGCTGGGTTCCAAATGTTGAAGTAACGAGAATAAGCGACATAGGAATTCATCTAGCCATTCAGAAAAACTAATCATTGGCATTAATGATAACTCATCGCTACTGTCATCCAGAGTAGCAATCTGCAATTTAAGTGGATTAGCAAAAACCATTTGACAAATCATGCATATCAATTGTATTGGTATGAATGTTGGGAGCTTCGAGCTTACATTGGAAAATATGGAACCAATTAATTGCATGGTTGCCAAGGTTTTAGGAGGATCATTTGCATCCATACCAGCTAATGCATTCGATAATGATATCATCAGAAGTTCAATGAAAACATCATCGCCACCGCCAAGATCAACTGGTTTTACTGGAGAAGTTGATAGGGAAGTCAGGAAGAGTGAACGCCCAGCAAATGCTACTGACATCACAGCTGTTTTCAACTGGTGGGTGGCAGTCATCTGACTAGACACAAAAGTTGGTAAAAGGGAAGTTAATGTGACGAAAGAATCCCCTTTTAAAAGGAATGAAGATTTCCAACCATCTTATGAATTAGAAAAGCCTTCTAAGCTGAACTGCTAATCTTACGCAAGGAAAAAAACACACAAGAATAATATGAAATTTCAATAATTTGTATGTGTACAGCAATAAATGCAACATACTAACCGTCTCCAAGGCTATATGGAATCGAGATGCTAGAAATGGAAGAACTGAAGAAGGATCCACATAAGACAATATAGCAGTTGCAGCAGCGACTGTTTCAGAAAGATGTTCATTCTTACTATATTGACCACGATCAATCAACTTCAGCACCACATTAACAAAAGAAGTCATCTCAGATTTTCCTAGATATAACTCGGCATGTCTACTATTATCTGGGTTCCTGCAATGGTAAAGTTTTAGTACAATGAGCATGAAATATGCTTTTACCAAATGCAGAACACATATAATCAAGTTGGTGAACTAAGTTGGTGAACTCGTACTTCTGCTCATACTGTAACCGTTTCTGGAATGTGATAACCAAATAGAGCAAAAACCTTTCCAATGAATAAGTCCAGCGACCCCCATTAGAGGGATGGTAATATCTACAAAATAAAATAACTAACAATTATAAACCATGAACAACTCATTGCAATCTAAAACAAAATAATAGCATTTAAATGTCAGTAAACAAACTGTTCTAAGAGGTTGACCAATTTCTCGAAGTGCTCTTGTGCCAAACTACCAGGCTTCAGTAGATACACCTGCAATTTCCATTATAAAGTATAGCATAACTACATTTTAGGAGCTGAGCTATTTATATTGGCACTGGAAAATCGTGAGAGATGGGTTTATCATCTTACAACTGATTTTGCGATGGCCTTTGCCGGGGTGAGTGTTTTATTGGAAAACAAGAACCTTGTATTTCTGGGAACATCCACAGAAAAAGGATATGAACCACTTCCATTTGCCACGGGAACCTAGGATTTCAAGACAAAGGCATAAACTTGGCAGTAGGAAAATCCAAATGGCAATAAATCAGTTAAAACACCATGCCACCACAGAGAAAAGAGCCCAGGTCATGTTATAAAACAAAATGCATCAAAAAGGCATAGTATATATAGTGATATGTTTGGAAACTTATTATTGTAATAATCTTATTGTCTCAGTTCATCTAGCATATCATGCACTCACCTCAAACATGTTCAAATATCTTGTGAAAAGTGCAGGTATGAAATACTCCCAATCAATAAAGTCATAGTTCTTTATAACACGAGCTATAACAGCCGTCCATTGACTGTTCCAGAATTGACAATTTGGAATAGAGTCCCATAAGCCTATACACTCTTTAATCCAATCACTGCCAGGCCAACAATAGAAAATTTCTATTAAGTCAAGTGAGAAAACATAACTACCAACAGTTCCAAAACATATATGTTCCTTACTCTGTAAAGAAGTCTTGGTTATCCAAATTTGTAGGCAGAAACAGCCTCACAAACCCAGATCCTTCAAAGGATGAATTATGCCAAGGATTTTCCAAAAGAGATCTGCAAATTGGTATAAAAATATTTAGAAAAAAACAAAAAAAAACAATAAACAAAAAAAAATGGAAAAAGGAAAAGGTTTAGAATTCCAGCATTAGCCTAATCAATAATCAATCCATTCAAGGTACATAAGTGTCCTCATCCTATCATTCCTTCGAAAAATAAAAAGCGCTATGGGAAGAAGGTTGAAGAAATTTCATATCTTAAAAAGCAAGTTGGCCTTGTTTATTCCTTTTCAATTATACTATGTGGTTGTGACATTGGTGGCAGTCAAGCTATTAAAAATTCATGTGTGTTGATAGAAAAACCAATCATATGCTGTGAATTATATACATAAACAGTGACAAGCCAACTAAAAGAAATAGAAACTATACCTAAACTCAGACCATATCTCAAATGCAGAACCTGGTGGGAAGAACCTACGGCAGGATCGAACAAGGGAAGTAACAGCTTCAAAATGTCGTTGTCTCAATCTCCACCCCTCCGGACCTGTATTCCTGTAAAGATGTAATCCAAGGTCATCAGCATAAAAAGCTATCAACAGTAATGAGAACCAAAATGTTTTGCAAGCAAGAGCTTAGATGTTGAAAAGGTGAACTTAGAAGACCGACTTTTCAAGATAGATGATGCAAATGGAATCTAATCAGATACCACATATCGTAAGATAATAAGGTCCACCATTAAGTTGTTATTTAACATGAGATAATGGTAATACAGTATCTAAGATAAAGTTTAAAAAGAGCTTTAATTTAATATCATGTATGCAGTAATTTAACATACCTTGTGAAATGCGTATGAATCAGAGTATCATACAGTGGCCGCCATGGAACCTTCAAGTACAACTTCTTTCGGTATTTATTAAGCAATCTGATTAATATATTTCCCCATCTAACCTGATCCACGGAAACAGAACAAGACTTTAGAAAAAAGAAAAAGAAAAAGAAATGGACATAATAACATCAAACACAGATGAGAAGATATTTCTGTCTGAAACACGTGTAACACCTGGGCGTAAAGTTTGTCCTGAGATGTATTGAACAATTCCAACCCAATTTCCACGAGTGCACCAACATCTTCCAAAGATAGTTCACTTTTTGCCTTTATGAATCTGCACATCAATATGTAATAAACCATCAGCAACATCTAAGTAGCAGGTACACAACAATGATCTACAAGCATCCGCTTTAGAAAAAAAATTCCTTAAATTTTGTCAGAGTTTCTGACGAAAGTCAAATGAAAGCAAAATGAGGACCAAACACAATTACAAACTGAACAGAAACATATTTATGCAAATTATTCTGAGTGGGAAACTAGGAGTTAATCCACGCAAACAAAACATGCATACATTAGAGTATGTCTACCTTATTGGGGTATTGTAAAAGATATAGCTGCATCTGTGCTTTTGTTTTGCCACTATATGTTAATGATTCACACCAGAGCAAAGACCTTATATTCTCTGGTACCCATGCATCAATAATCTTGCCAGAAAGCAAGTGATCAAAAAGTGCACACCTATACATTTTTAGATATATAAAGCTGTAAGTTTTACTCCGCAAAGATAGGTCAACCTAGTAAAAGAAAATAATTTATAGGTTTCTGCAACATGCAAGTGTTTTTCACACTCCACTCTCAATCAGCCACGCATGTCACACTGTAAAATTATATTAAACCAGTCACTATACAATCTCATACAATGACCAAACTATACACTATCTCCGGTCTCACCACAAAATGCATTAATTCCTACTACCTATTCCAGAAAAAATATCGCATTTCCAACTAATCAATCATTGGCAACAAGTCACAGTAAACCTGAGCTAAATTCAAAGTCTCATTTTCATACTAAATCAAAATTTAACATCCAATTGAACATCAAAAACTCCTCAGTATTCTCAACCGTTGCAAAATCAAACACCAGTCACGGTTGCCACGTTGGCAATCATCAGATACAGTAAAAACTTCTAACACTTAAAAGAAAATGAAACTCCACAACAATGCATTCACACTAAAAGTGTACAAGTCAACAGTCAATATCTAAACAAACAAACAAAAAGGACCGAAATTTAGTAATTCACAGATAAACGCAATACAATCGGCAACTTTAAGTTCGTAAAACAAAATCGAGTATCAAAACGAAGTGATTCAAGTTAAAAAAAAATGAGTACAATTTCAGCTAAAAAACAGAATTGCTCACAAGTCGACAACGGAGATCCATTTAAGAGTAGCGTAAACGGATTCAGGATCGTCGGGTCGGTACGATTGCTTGACGGACTGTACGACGGAAGCGAACGAATCCTTCTCTCGCTTCGTCTCCTCCGCCACAGGCGGCGGTAGCCACGCATTGTACAGATGCATTTGCTTCGATTTTTTTGCTTCAAGTCACTGCGAACCTGTAAACTGAATTGATAAAATTCGAACGAGAACCAATTTGCAAATTGGAGAATTTTGATTTTAAACTTCGTCGACGTCGTCGACTAGTATTTATAGAGATGTGTTGTGTTGTACTGTTGTCTTTCTTTTTTGACAAGAAATTCTGTGAATTTTTTTTTTTTTTTCTCCTCTCGAGAAGAGAAATTGCTTTTTTTTTTTATATTTTAAATTGGTGGAGTTGGTTGACTGGGAACCGACGGACAATGTAGTAATAAAAAGAAAAAAAAAATTATGCTTTTTTTTTTTAGATAGGAGAACTCAAACCCATGACTTCATAGTTTAGTGTGAGAGGTGTATCTATAGACCAATCTCATCTGTTTATGTTTTCCCGTGTATTAAGATTGGGATTTGTTGATATTGAACGCTACTAACTACTTCGTTAACGGTAGATACAAGCATTGACAAGATGAAGTTAGTCCGGTGATAAACCTTTCATACTTATACTATGGGGTTACGGGTTTAAGTCATCCCCTTTCTAAAAACCCCAAATTTATGTAATAATGTAATACTTTAAAAAAAAAAAAAAAAAAAAAAGAGTAAATACAAACAAAAAATCTATTCACACTTGTTTTTAAGTGATACTCAAACTTCCATCACCAAAATGAACGACTTGGCTATCATACCCATATGGATATAGTAACACCAAAATCCGGAAACACTCTGAAATTTGAGAATCATCATTAAATTAAAATCAACCAAACAATACTCATATGGGTATAGTAGCCCGACCCCAAAAGGATACACAATTGCTAGATCAATGGAAAAAAAAATGGATATATATTCACCGATGAAATGAATATTATAGTTTTAGAATTCAAGATATTCTTTTTTTTTTTTTTTTTTGAAACTCAAGATGTTCTACTTCATACAAAATTTTGCAAAATTAAATTTTCAATTTAGATTACATACAATTCAATATTTTCATTAATAAAAAAAATAGTAAATAAATTGATTATATTTTATTAATATACATTTTATGTATGCATTACATTCATATACATATACACGTATCTTTAAGACATGCATATCCATACTCTTTTTATTAAGATAGGAACCTTAAAAGTAATACAATAATATATCATTCCTACGGCTGAGATTTAATGTTTATAAATATATACGAAAGAGTTTTATCATTCATTAATACTAATCGATTCAAAATTTTAGTTAAAAAACCAATTCAAATGATATAGCAACTAATTTGTTATTATTATATTACCGTATAATTTGTTCAATGATGACAACTTTTTCTTCATATTATTTGGGTTGAATTTTAGATTAAATTTTTTAAAGTTATATATTATTATTTTTTATCATTATACCGTGAGAGCCAATATTTTCCGATTATATGATTAAGTATTAGGGTTATACTATTTATATAAAACTTAATCTTTGCAAGTCCCGATAGATCTTACTCCGAACAATCCTGGATTGCAAAACAAGAAAGAAAAATTGACACGATGTAAAATGGAAAACTTATTGGGTAAGTTAATGACTAGGAAAATGAGCTGTATCTTATGTGGCTAGCAATTTGGCCATTGAATCTATTGATGTCCAAAGATATTTGGAATCTGATGACGTCACCCTTACATCAGATACCCACTATATAATACATCCATTGTTAAAAAAGTAGTCAGCTCCAAATAGTGACCCATCAGATTGGCTGTTACCCGCTTAAACTATTGGACTTATGTTTGAGCCGTTGGTTCATTTTACGGTCTGAAAATAGAGATTCTTTTCTCATTTTTCGATTTATCAAATCATGTCATGTAATATGAATAATCAATCATTTATAAAAAAAATTCATACCGCGTAACGTAATATGAACAGGCCAATTCTTGTGTCCCTTTTAATTTTTTAAAAGTGCACTTTTTAATAGGAACAAGTACTAACAAAGAATATAGACAACTTTTTATTTCACATACATAAATGGCAATCACTTTAGATTTTATTATAATAAAGTGTGATGATAAATTTTGATACTCATTTTGATTGAGAAATGAGAACCAAATCTCTGATGTTATAATTCAGTTCACTCCATTAAAATAGAAATATTCTGTATATCCACTTTGTTAATATAAAATTGACAATTCAATGCACTTTTAGTAATTTTTTTTATATTTACTCTTTGTTGTTGGGGTGAGAAAGGAATTTATGCAATCACTTTTAGCACGGGGTTCAATTTTCTTTTTATGTGGGAATAAATATTCGGAATAAGTATGCAGTGATTAATATCGGCCGTTTTTAACAGATTCCTAATTCATCAACGTCAACTTTAAAAAAAATAAATGGAATTTATTAGTGCTTACGAAATATTCTCATAGTATATATTTTTAACATCTGTATTTTTTTTTTTTTTTAATAAAAACGTAGTTCAACTGATAGATGAACGAGTTTGGAGTTTGGAGTTTGAACAAATACATCCAGGTTAACGGCTGAAATCCTGCCGATACGAAAAGCTTTCAAAAAAAAAAAACATGATCTCAAATTAATAAATATTGTCAAAAAAAAAAAATCGGTAATTCCCTCGTTATTTGATAATGTATATATTGCATCTTCCTTTTTATTTTTAACATTTTATATTTATTATTTTATTTTATAATTTGTGTACTATAATATTCTATAAAATATTTAGAATTTTTAATACAAGATATGTATATAAAGCATGATTCTTTATGTTAATTATAAATTTTCGATATAAAGATTTTATTTTTAGTACTATATATAATAATAATTAAAAATTAATATCTCAATCAAGGAGCTTAAAATCGATAGATATACCGAAATGTCCACAAATATATTCGTATTTTAGAGGGACCGATATCGAAACAGGTAAATATCCAATATCCTACAGAATATCCGACCGATTTCGAAATATCCGTAAAAATCTCCCGATATTCCCGAAATATCCTAAAATTCCCAAAATTTCACTAATTTCAGCCCGAAATTCCATGGATATTTTGCATATTATTAAAATAGTTTTTTTAATCCTAAACAATTAAATTATTGTTAAAATAATTTAAATGGAAAATTATTTTAGATGAAGCATTAACAAATTTATAAAAATTTCCAACGTAATAGTCAATGGTAAAATTATTGAGTACTTGAAGTAAAATCAAATAAAGAACTAAAGAGTGGACGTTTAAAATATGTAAAATTTTGTGAAAGCAATTTGAAAAAAAAATAAAAAAAATTTGTTTGTGTCTCAAATATATAAGCTTGAATCTAAATGTAAAATTGTAACCATATTTGCTTTAATACATACAAAACAAAGGAACCGTCTTACTTATTTTAAGCTTGAACAACTTGTTTATTGTTATTATAATATGAGGTTGAAACTTAGGGATATGGCAGCTGAAAAAGATAGAGTAAATGAAACTGATTTTATAGATCTACTTCAAGTAGCTGCTGAAGTAGGAGACGATCATAAGAATCTTATTTTTAATTGGGTTAGACATGCCTTCTTGGATGATGACGAGGGAAATCCTGATTTACATATTGCTTCTCATGTTCGAGACATGTGAATAAATATTGAACAAGTGATTAGATAAGAAGTTGGTGTAGATCGTGGAGTTATTGTTACTAGCTCTTCCGATGACCAACATATCTCTGATGTAAAATAGTGGAGGAAAAGATGATGGGGATGAGGCAAGAGGTTGGGATTCTGGTGCAGGAGGTTGGAATTCTGGTGCAACAAGTTGGGATGTTTGTGTTGGAGGTTGGGATGCTAGTGCAATAGGTTGAAATGCTAATGCAGCGGGTTAGGATGCTCGTACAGGTAATTTTGATCAAAATCGTGGTAGACAACATGGAGGAACAAGTCAAATTGATGAAGATTTTTTGAATATGACTCTCTACTCAATGAGTATAGACACAGAAAATAGTTCTTTTGGTGATTCGCAGACAATGTCAGGTTCTCATGTACTATATTATGGTAGTTATAGTGGCTGCAATATAATTAATTATCCTTCTCCACAAATGTCCTATGCAATATCTATGCATGCAGATCAACAATATCTATCAAGTTGGGTAAATCCAAACTACCTAATTCATGGATTAGTTGGAAGAGATCAAGCAACATACGTATGACATATTAATAACTACATTGAAAACTATGCAAACACGTTTTCTTGGGAATATTATTGTTCGAATCAAGATAGAAATGTATCTTATGTATTTGAACCAGTAATGAATTCATTTTTGTTTTAAATTTCAAACATACAGTGTATGATTATGTATGAATTATGATTTATAATAAAATCTTGGAAGTGTGGAATTATATATATATATTAATAATAATTTTGTTTATTAAATATTTAATCTCTTTATATTGTATATAATATTGTAAAAATGAAACAAAATATTATTCTATTAAATACTCAATTTTAAAAATTATATACAGTAATACAGACTCTATCTATGTTATAATTTATAATAAAGTCATAACTATGCTAATTTATTATTGAAATATGATTTATTTGATGTATAATTACTTGTTTAAGTTTGTTCTAAAATTTCACAAAAAAAAAATCTAACTTTAGACGTAAATATCTATCATTTTTTTAATTTTTGACAGAATATCCACCGATATCGATAATATCCCCGAAATATCTGTAAATTTAGAAGCCCGATATTGATACCAATACCTATATTAAGATCCTTGATCTCAATTAATATTAAAGTCCGAATATCCACATATACATGGTCCAATTTATTGGGCTGGGTCAGCAATTTGGGCTACCCATCGGAGCAAATTAGGACCCAGATCCAAGATCCAGACAGATATAAATGTAGCCGTTAAAAAATATATATATAACGACTGTGAAAATCTGACCGTTGAAGGGAAAAAGAAATGTAACCGTTGGAGGACTCTTCATTTCTTCAGGCGTTTTAACAACAATTTAAATATCCGAGTCTCCCTCTCTATCTGATCACCAAAAAACTATCGAATTCGCTCTCTGATCTTCAATCTGCAATAATTCTTCAAAGCGCTCTCTAATTCATTTTCTTTCTTGGTTTCTCGAGAAAAATCCAATCTTTCATTTTGTTTGTTTGTTTGTTTGTTGCATTTATCTTGTTAAATTTGTTTATCTGTTTGTTTGTTTGATTATCTATGGCTGAAATGAAAGATACCCACATCGTTGAAATCCCGGTAGACGAAGAGCATCAACAGAAAGTGTTGTGTTGTTTGAACACAATCACAGCAATTCAACACCACCCATTAATGGAGATTTCTCAAAGCCCTGGTCATCTCTTGCTTCTCAAGCTATGGCAAAGAGAAGAGGATCGTTTTGGTCGAAGAATTTCTCTCAAGGAGTCTAGAATGGACTCTATAAGAAGAGAGATCTTCCAGCTTTGTTGTTTCTTTTTAATCTTTCATGGGTTCTTTTTAACTCTCTTGTTCACTTCTTCAGATGAACACAACAATAGTAGTAGTAGTTGTAAGAAATGGTGGATACCTTCTATGTTGTCTCTATCAACTTCACTTGTTTATGTGTTTTTGGTTCAGGTTAAGCTTTACAGGTACTGGAAAGTGTGGAGGCAGTTGCAGAGAGAGAGGAACGATAACCGGGCTCTCACTAGGTGCATTCAGGAGCTGAGAATGAAAGGAGCTAGTTTCGATTTGTCGAAGGAGCCACAGAGTGGGAAGAGGATGAAAAGCTCAAGTGTTGAGATCAAATGGAAGCCAATCACTTGGTGTTCTCAGTACTTGATCACAATTTGTCTGGTTTGTTTCACTGGCTTGCTCTTTCCTGTTAGCAAGTTCATGCTTTGTTGATTCCGATTGGGAGATGAGTCAGTCAGTCAGCAAATTTGCACTCTACTTCAATGTCTCAAGGTATCATTATCTTACATGGTTACAAAATTTAAGATCTAATTTGTTATGATATTGATTCAATTCTTCGTTATTTAGTGTGTTAGATCCTTGGATGCACTTTCCGGAGAAGCATAGCAGAAATCGATTTGATTCTCACAATTCTGCGAAATCAATCTTCCTTGTCCTTTATAAGGGTATGAAGCATGTTGGTCCGATGGTTCTGCTACTAATGCTGATCAGCCGCGAAACAGTTGCTAATTCCATTCACCGAGTGCTCGGATGATCATGAGCCAGCCTCGTTATCTCATTTTCCGTTACCAGGATTCTCCCCCCTGCAAATATGAAGAATTGGAACATGTTCCCTGCATACAAGAGCATTGCGAAAATAATTATCCGAGGACTGTCACATTTTGGCTTCAGATGCAGATTCTCTAGTATTTCTACAGTTATGTGAAGCAGTTTTGAATAAGCAACACCTCTTGTGTGCTCAGATTTTGCTATACATGAACTTTTTTCTATATTCAATGAAAGTTCTACCTTTTTTTTTCACAACTTGAGATTTATCTCTCCAAAGATGTATTCACAATCGAAAAATGAATATAACTGCAGCTAAAAAAGCTTCTCGCAATAGAAAACAATTCAAACATCATTCCAACTATTTAATTGTTACAATTAACTCTGGCAGAAGTCTAGAAATTTTTCGAATCATTGAACAAAATTGCTACATTTTATATCACTAGATGAAACAAAAGAACTTTGAATCCAAATTGCTACATTTCCACGTCCTCGCAATGCTTCCAATTCTACAGCCCAATTTGTGATTCAAGATTGAGAGAGAGAGAGACCATAAATCCAATTGTTCTTTCCAGTGAAAAACTCAAGCCTTTTGCAGCTTCCATTCCACATAATTTTTATGCATTCTCAAAGCCAAATATTCGGAAAACACCTGAAATAGGAAATGGATAAGAACAATTTGAATAAAAGGAGGAATCTTTTGTACGTACAACTTCAGATCATCCGTTTCTATATTATATACCTTCATCAGCCTGATATTTGTTCTTGTCATCCCCTGCGTATGCAAGCAAATTGTATTTGGGATTCCATTCCACGCTATTCATGGCTGCCCGACATGGAATTTGATGCACCATTCGACCAGTTTGTACATTTGACTAATTCACACAGCAGAAATTTACACAATTAAACAAAATAGTTTTAGATAAAAAAAATATATATGATACAACTCCATTGTCAAATCTTTTTTGAAGAACCTTTACCGGATACATTGTTAAAATCAGTAATCATTCACTGGCCTAGGTCAGATCATAAGTCACACCACCAGACTAATTACACACACAAGGAATTCTTAAACAAATAAAACCCAAAGAAAGGAATTTTGATGGGATACATACTATATCAATGAATAAGTCTTCACTGGCAGAAGCAATATAAGTCCCAGAGTAATTGAAGCTTATTGTCCTGACGGGCCATCTGAGAGTACACACAACATATTAGGTAACCTCACAACATATTAGGTAACATACCACAAACATCACGAGCACATTAAACTCACTCAAGTTTCATAAATGTTCGAACGCAGAGCATCTCTGAGATATCCCAAAGGCTCACTAAGGAATCAGCACTTCCAACGGCAAAATATCTGTTGTAAAGCACAGACGTAACTGCATCAGTCAGCAGGAGTTCTCTGCAATAACCCCTCTCCCCAAAAGGGGAAAAAAGGAGAGTACGAGTAACAACACAGATACAATTTACTAAAAAGATAAAAAAAAATTGTTCAATTTGATTCACATATAAAGTTTAGTAAACTGATCCATGAGTGGTTTGTGCATAGTATACAAAAGTAACGATGGGTTTGAAAAACACCTTCCCATTGGATCAATCGCAATGCAGTAGCAACCAGCTGTATGAGCCATGACAGTGTCTAGTGGTCGAAGCGATGGGTATGATAGTACTTCAACAGTTCCTAGGCAGATTAATATAGAGTCAACATAAATATATTATATTATACAATGAAAGGGCAATGCTTGATTTTAGTAGTAAAAAAAGAAGTTCTCACCATTTCCAGTTGTCAAAAAGAACATTTCTCCTGTCATGTTCCATGCGATCTCATTAACCTAGAAAAGAGATAAGGAAAAAAAAAGCTAGTCAATAAGCAAAAGACACATGTGAATAAATCAACATGAATACAAGTTGGCGGCATCCAAAGGAACAGAGTGTACAGAAATAATTAGAGCTGAATCTTTATTTCCATCAAATGCAAACTTCAACATGAAAAAGAATCATACTATTGAGTATTTGTTAACTCTGGGAACTTATAAAAGGTAATACCGAGATAGTATTATAAACTAAGATTCATTAAAACCTATTGATGAGAATGTGTTTCTGAGGTGTGATTCAACTTGGTTTACAAGGAAGCCTAACAGCATAAGCCGAGCAATTTGGGAAAAAGTAAACAATCACTATTAGTCTGAACTCAAGATTACCTCATAACCAAACTTGCGTTTATGAATTGGCTTAAATTTCCTAACATCCAATATTGTTAGTTCGTCATCCTGCAATAAATCAAACAGCACAAGAATGATTTAGGTACATACTTAATCATATGCAAAAGTAACTGCCAGCAACTAAGTGATTCAATGGGAACCAATGAATTTGGACAAGGCAATCACAAAAATGATGAACCTACTCTAAGACTAAGAGAGACGGGATGACTGAAGGACATACCCTATTACCAACAGCTATGTGTGTACCATCTGGTTTGTAAGTGATGTTGATGTTCTCACCACTAAGTTCTGCCTGCTGTGAGCACTTTCCACCTACAAAACCCGAAGCAGACATAATTAGGCATCTTTTTCGTCTCAAGAAAACAACATAAAAACAAAACCTCTATTTCCAATTTATCTGCCCAAGTTTAAGGTGCTCTTTTTAATTCCAACATCTGAAACATGCTTTTCAATTCTGAAAACACATAACCATTAACAAAAAACAAAGTGCACAAATTTCTTACATGACTAAAAGCTTAAATACCATCTACGTGGCCTTATTTTATCTAACTGGAAATGCCAATGTGGGTTTATATTCACTTACTACGAACATCCCACAAGCGTACTGTCTTGTCGCCCGAAGCAGTAGCAATCAAATCAGCATGCTTCGGATCCCAACACAGCTGATCCACACTATCAGCATGCCCCTTCAATTCGATATCCTTAACCTTTCCCTGCAACAACAGAACATCTCCTAAATTACCACCACCACTAATAGAAACAGCCAACCCTCACACCCTCAACAATCATCAAACACTTATAAAAACAAGGCAAAACAAAACACAACACATCACATACATTTATAAATTTAACTAGATACATAATGTGTATAAATATCTATAAAGAGAAAAACTTTACATGACCGTGTGGTTCAATGAGCCAAACTCGGGCTGTTTGATCAACCGAACCCGAAGCCAGTTTCGTCCCCGAGCAATTCCAGGCAACAGAGTGTACCTTTCAACACATACCCACATCAAAAATACAAAAAACACGTCAATTGGGAATCAAACTAGGGTTTTTCAGTTTTTACGTTTTTGTTTTCGTGATAAGAAAATTAGGAAATATGAAGCGAACCTTCTTCTTGTGGCCAGTGTACTCTCTGCTATGGAGGTTCTTGAAAGGTATGGTCTCACCCATCTCTGCAATTTGTTGAATTTTAGCGGAAAAATGAAGAGAGAACAAGTGAAGAAGACAGTGAAGCTGATTGATGGAGCGAGTGTCGATGACTGGCTATGTGGTCATTGGGCACGCCAGAGTGAAATGTACTCACCTACACTGGATCTCAACTCTTTTGTTTTTTTTTTTTCTTTTTTATATATAATTTTTATTTATTTGTCTTCATTTATTCCAAATTATTACTCTTTTAATTTTTTTTAAAAAATCCAAACATGCAAAATATTATCATTTAATTTAGAAAATAAATGAATATATAAATGATATTCCTCCATTGCACATATATAAAACTTTTGCCCATAATTATACAAGCATCCTTTTTCGTTAGTGGGTGGCTGTTATGAGTTAGCAATGGAGGAAAGATAAAACGGTCCATTCTAAGTGTTAGTTTAAAATGATATTCAATTATCTTTTAAAAAAAAAATTCAACGCATTTGAAAATGTGAAGAGAGTTTGTGGAGATGGAAAATGATAAAGGAAGATCCGATCAAATTCAAGGTCTTGATGAGTATTGATGTTTGTTTGATTTGGGTATCGAATCGATTTTTTTTTTCCAGATGATGTTTGAGGATCGAGAAAATGCAAAAAGAGAAATACAGAAAGGGATTTGGAAGGCATAACATAGTGACCATATCAATTTTTTTTTTATTTTAATAATTTATTATTTTTAAAATAATAACATAACAGATAAAAGGGTAAAATAAGTAACAATGTGTATTTTAGTTATTTCAGACTAAAAATATACTCGACAATCAAAGTTAACAGAAATCAAATAAGGATAATAGACTTTTGTGCAATTATGGACAAAGATCTCATATGTATATAATTACACTAAATGTTTGGGGTGTTGTTGCAAACATTGCCTTTGTTAAAAACATTCAAATGAGTTGATGGGTACATACCAAACTTTCAATGACCTAATTAAATGTGAAATTAAAAAAAAAAAAAAAAAATTTAACTATTTTACTGCCCTGCTGCACCCACTCACCTACCAAACTTTCTTTTTATCTTAATTTTATTTTAAATGTTACAAATTACAATATTTCAAATTTTGGTATAGACACAACTCAAAATATTGGATATGGGCATGACTCAAACCAATAACCTTTTGAATGTAAATATGAAAGGATTATTGCTAAAATAAATTTATAATTATTTTTACTATTTATAAAAAATTTTACTAAAAAGTGATGATTCATGTTAACCTACGACGTTTGATAAATCTAAACAAAATCTATTAAATTTATTAAATTAAATCATATAATAATATATGTATATTTTTTTTGAAATAAAATCACAAAATATTATTGTCAACTTAATCAAGTATTTTATATAACAATTTATTTAATTGATTATATCAAATCACACAAATTTAATTTACTTAATTCACCGCATATACTTGTATTTACCACCTAACAAAAATCTGTATTTTAAAGTTTATAAGTTGGTAAAAAAATTATGAATGGGTCCGGTGTACTACAGTACTAGTGTGGTAGATTCATTATTATTTACAAAAAGGAAGGGGAAAATTGTACAAATACCCCTATATTTAAGTCTAATTCAAAATAAGTAGATTTTTGTTCAGAATATACAAACTTCCCTCTATTAATTATATACCGTTAAATATAATGTTTTTTATTTTTTATTTTTTATTTTAAATTGAAGTCAATATTATTATTGAAGATCATCCGTTACAAATGTTTAACAAAATACGGAACAATATCAAGCTAAAATCTACCATCTTTTAACTTCAAAGCTAATTTTGTAAGCGCATGTTTAATACTTTGTTTCCCAATAGAGGAATAAAATTATAAAGACCTCTTTTAATAATGTAAAGCTAAAACTTGACATCTTTGACAATGGAATGCACCTTAAACAACTAGCTTTGTTTGAGAAAGACCCTAAATAATAGTAAAAAAAGTTGGACTCAATAAAATCAACTTGAAAATTTAACCGTCACAACAAATATAGAGCCACATATTCTTCAACATGTGAAGAATAGGAACCATATAGCTTAACATTGCCTAAATGATCTCAAACCATATAGTCTAACATAGCCTAATCGTATAAGAGTCTATTGGAAAAACAAGTAACATCAAACTATCAGGTACATAAAAATATTCAAACCAAGCAAGATCCAATAACTTATTATTATGGAGTAAAATATCAAAAGGATAAACAAGGCCATGATGAACAATCTATTGTCAATACTGCCATATAAAAAACTTAAGTTGTTAGTAAAAATGAACTTTATTTCCTAGCATATCAATAGCGAATAGTAATGAGTTTGTGACACTTTACGGTACATACGTGACACCAGTTGGATGAAACAATCAAGCATCAAAGATTTGAGTGGCTTTTTAACTGTAGCGAACATGTGATATAAACTAGATGATGTAGTCAAATACCAACGTCACACTCATACCGTCATACGTGACATCTTATACATAAATCCAACATTTATTATAATTATAATATATATATATATTAAATGTAATAAAATAATAGATAGAACAGTTAACATAGAGCATCATTACCATTTTCCCTAACAAGCTAGTCATCGGAAAGACTCAAGAGTTAGTTTTAATATGATTTTATAAATCTAAGCACAACTTCCTTTTCCTCGAAATTAGACTTAAACTCTAGGGATGTGTGTGCAATTCACCCAACTACAAATGTAAATAGTAAAAATAAATAAAAATTTTCAAAGCTTATAAAAACCCAAAATAATATTTTCCACCGACGCATATAGATTTACACATACACACAACAACACAAACAGAGAGAGAGAGAGATAGTGTCTGGTCGGGATCATCCCACCAGCCACACAACACACAACTCAAAAAACCACACCAAACCAAACAACCACCACCACCACCACCACCACCACCTTCATCTTCATCATCATCATCATCATCATCAGCCAGGAGATCTGATACAGTTACAGTCACAGACTTTTGAGTTTGACAGAGACAAGTCTTTTTTGACAAAAAATGGCATCATCGGGTGGCGTTGGAGGGAGATACATGGCGTACTCGCCTTCACCTTCAGCTCCTCACTCTCCTCATCCATCTTCTCTCCGCTCCGCTTCCTCGGCTCTTCTCGACCAGGAGAAGTATGCACATACTCTGTCTCTGTCTCTGTTGCTGATTATATTGATTTATTGTGTTTTTGACTTTTTTTCGAGTTTAGATATGTGTATATGTTTTGATGATGTTTAGATCTTGGTTTTATGTTGTCACTGTTTAGTGATCTGTTTTGCTGATTACATGCTTACTGATTATATATATCTGCTTAGTAGTTGAAGTACTGTTGTTTTTAGTGAAATTGCTGAATTGTGTTTGATTTTGTGAGATCTAATGTTTGGATGTTGTTGATATGTGATATCCACCGGATTGATTTGTGTCAGCTGGCGTTGTTACTTCGCGGATGGGTAATAAGAATTACTTGTTATGATGATGGATGTTGTTTTGCCTGAGAAATTTTATGATTCGGTTGCAATTTTAAGTAGTTTCTGAGTAGTTTATTGTGATCTAATGTTATTTATATAGTCGAATTCAATAAACAAAGGTTGTTGCCGTGATTGGCAGTGGATAATTGTGATCTGATTTTAAATTGTATCGATATTGCTAATTGTATGCGAATCATGTCATTAAAGTTGGAATCATGTGGTTGCAGCTTGTGGGTAAGCTTGGTTTTTTTTTTTTTTTTGTTTTTTTGTTTTGGTTTTTGTAACTGACTATACTTGCTTTACTTTTGTTTATTGGCAGATATTTGTCCGAGTTACTAGCTGAGCGTCACAAGCTTAGTCCATTTATGCCTGTGCTTCCGATTACTTACCGATTGTTGAACCAGGGTCAGTTTCAAAATCTCTATCTTATTCTTTAAAAGGATTATGTGGTGGTTTAAGGTTCAACACAGTTGTCTATTGGTTGTTAAACATTTTAGTTATAGTTATGAAAACAAGAAATGAAAGGGAAAAGGTAGACAGTCGATACCAACATGACATGTATAATCTGTTTGCTTAGAGATCAACACAGAACTGTCATTATTGACAAACTACATTAAAGGGGAAAACAAGACAACTTGATGAAACAAAGTCTTTCTTAAACTCTGCAACCTAAATCTGCTGGTATAATTAGCTTAGTCATATAGTTACTAGCATAATTCCTAACAACTGTAATTTGATTGAATGCTTACAACGCAAATCAAATAAAAATCTGAGGATAAATTACACTACAGAGCTAGAGTTTGCATGAAATTAGTCTGCGTTCCTCTATTTAAAAAAAGATAGTAACCATCTATTTTTATTTTCTTTTGTGATGGCTCAACAAAATGTTTATCCAAGCAAATGACATTTGCTGAGTGTATTTGTGAAAACCAGAGACAGGCACATTGTGATTTGCGAACTTGATAGGTATGCTGTACTTCATCAAAAAATTAAATTAAGACACATTAACTGGGAATAGAATATGTAAAGGAAAATAAATTAAATTCGAGCTGTTCTTTTCCTTAAAAATTTATAGGTTACACTATTTTGACTAGAAAATGATAACAGGAAGGGGTGTAGCTGCTAAAGTTCTTTCAGTGGCTGTTGCATTCCAATTTGGCATTAGTATACCAATATTTAGTTATTGGTAGATTGCCTCAAGTTCATTTTTTTCATTGCACTTCTTTTTTCACCTATTATTCCATGTCCCACTTTCGTATTGCATTCAAAATCATAATAATTGAATCTTAAGGGATAAAAAATGATTTTCTTTGTTGATATTATATGGCGCCTTTTAGATGTCTATAGATATATGAGAAAACCCTTGTTGCTTCAGTTAGTAGGCATGTTCTGTCATTAGGAGGTTGTTAGAAGACCACTTTCTATTAATATCCTCGAGTTCTTGGAACATCTATGTGTTTTATATTAGAAGTTTGTTCATTTATACTTGAGTTCTTGGAACAAATTAGTAAGAATTAATACTGCACTTGAATTATTACCTTGCTTGATCATCCTATGATGATCTGAACTGAAGTAGTTTGACTGACTTTGTGATAGGATGGGTTATAAATTTTGGCCTACTGCTTCTCTAAGGTTCTAAATTGGCACATCTAGATGGAAAATGTCTAGCCAAAAGGGGTGGACCTTACAAGAGGGAAATTGGTGTTGAGTCCCATTCTTTGTAGTACATCTCTTATACAATAATGCTATACAACCCAAAAATCAACCCAAATGATGTGGCAAGTGATTTGTCATTATTTATTACCGTATCATTTATCACATCATCCCATGATTTATATAGTAATGACAACTCACTTGCCATATAATTTGGGTCGGGTTTTGGGGTCTATAGTATTACCCTCTGTTATATTTGTCATAATTTCATGTGTAAGCACCAACTTTCTGTTAGTGAGGTGTTTACTGTTTATTTTTTCTCCATTTCCCTTTGCTATTCAAACAAATGATGTAGTTTATTTTCGGTTCTCTTGAACCGATGATTTCATTTTTTTTGCTTTGCATGTCTAACATTGTCTAAATATTTGTCTTTGCACATAACATAATAGAACTAAACCATGTCTTCCTTTTTTTCCTTTCATCTTGGATTATGTTGTAGAAGATTAGATTTATTTTTTGGGATGATTTGATTTTTTACTGACTCAGTTAACATTCCGTGTTGTCTCTCCATTTTGTGGTGACTGCTCACTAATTTGTTAACAAATGCTAACTGGTACATCTTATTCTTGAAAATTGACATTTTTGGAGCAGAAATTATGCGTGTAACCACACTGTTGGGGAATGCTTCAGTTTTAGGCCAAAGTGGGCTTGAACATGCTAGTCCTCTCGCCTCTGGAGGAATATTTTCAAATGGAGGAGCCGATATGAACGGATTGGCATCACGGTTTCAATCAGAAGTACGGATACTAACCATTAACATAACTGTTTCTCTATAAAATTTTACTGTCTTTAGAAGCATTGCTGACTCAATATTTTACATTTCATTCTAACATAACTTTTGTTTGAGTGCTTGTAGTACAAATTGTTACTTTTGCTTTGACAGGTAAACTGAGGCTAACATCAAGCGGCATTGAATGTAGTTTAACATGTTATGGATTATGGAATCTGACCTCTAATTAGATGGTTCTCCATTATGTGTACCAGTTTTTTGAACATTTAGTAGCTGACATACTAGGATGACGACCTCACATGCTAATTCTTGAGTGAGAGATTGTCCTTGTTTATGAGTGCTGAGGCAACAGACATTATGTATTCTATGCTGACCTTTTCAAGTAATAAATTATTGTTTTTCGGTTTACCTTGCAAAAACCGTTTCATGAACTCAGTTAGACAGTTTTGGTTTTCATAAAAATGTTTGTCTGGAGAGCTACTAAATCTGCTTTCAAATTGCTTCAACCTGGGTGTTTAGTTTGTTAGTGCTGTTAGTTTCCAGATCTACTAATCAATTCTGCACTTTATTCCTGGCTTTGGATTTGAATCCCTTGAATTTCATGGTCTTGCATGGATCATGCCTAAATGATAGTTGACATTTTGGGCTTCTGATTTGCACTCGTTTGCTAATGTGTGTACATTCTTCTTTATGTTTGTCCATTTTGATTTGAGCTGCTGCAAGACAATATTGTATAATGGCTATGGGATTCACTGGAGGTCATCTAATGATTCAGACATTCAGTGTTTATTATTCTAATCATATGTGGACAATTGCATTTATCTGTCTTTATCGGTTCTAATGGTGTTTGGGATGACAATGTGCAGATTTCTGGTTTAATGCAGCCCTCTTCAACTCAGAACTGGCTTAGCTCTCAAAGTAGCTCATCCGGTCTTATTGTGAAGAGGGCAATCAGAGTGGATATTCCCATTGACAAATATCCTAATGTATGAGTGAAGGCATCTTGCTCTACTTTGCTATTATATTTTTTTTTTGGCAGTGTCTTATAATAATTAAGTTTTGCAGTACAACTTTGTTGGGCGCCTCCTTGGTCCTAGAGGTAACTCTCTTAAAAGAGTGGAAGCAAGTACGGAATGCCGTGTTCTGATCAGAGGCCGAGGCAGCATCAAGGATCCAGGAAGGGTAATGGTGAATAATTCTTCTCCTGGTTTCTTTTTTAATTGTTTATACCTGCACCATTTTGAATTATTTTTTGAAATTTTATATTGAGAGACTTGATTTCAATATCTGACATCTATTTGAACTCTGGAGCTACTTAATTTTGGTCACTAGAGGCCATTGTGAAATATTACTGGTCAAGCTGAAACCAGTACACACTTCATACTAAGGTCTCTGAGATGTCCTCCATACTAGTTTTGGTAGTAGATAAATCTGGTGGGACGCTAATTGATTAAGAATTTGGTGGAAGCCAAAACCTGAAAATAATACATATTGTTTTTCAACTGCTGCTCTAGCTTCTAGTGTGATTTTATCTTTCCTTTTTATTGACATCTGTTTTACTATCTTATATATGGTTATTTCTTCCACTTAGATGATCACAGTCTTGTCAAGTATAGTTCTTACGAAAACTGAATCTAAATTTATGTGCTTAATCTATTAAAAACTTGTATTTGCATTCTTGTATGACTTTAAAGTCATCTCCACTGCCTTGTAAATTGGGGAGTCATGTTTCTCCCTTTTTTTTTTCCCTTATTTATTTGTATTCTTCCTTTTTTTTTTAAGGAGGACATGATGAGAGGAAAGCCTGGATATGAGCATCTGAATGAACCTCTCCATATCCTTGTTGAGGCAGAACTGCCTGTTGAAATAATTGATGCTCGCCTAATGCAAGCTCGTGAGATACTCGAAGATTTGCTGAAGCCTGTGGTGAGCAACCTTATTCCTTCTACAAACTGTGTGACTATTTTTTTTTTCTTTCTTTGGTAGTCTGTCTGACTTATTTCTGTATCTCCTGTTTAGGATGAAACCCATGATTTCTACAAGAAACAACAACTAAGAGAGCTAGCAATGCTCAATGGTACACTGCGCGAGGAAGGTTCTCCCATGTCTGGTTCTGTGTCCCCCTTCCATAACAGCCTTGGTATGAAGAGAGCAAAGACTAGGGGGTAATTGATCCTTATGCGTGCGGCTTTTGGAGCTTGCGTGTTCAAGTGTCTGCTAGTAAACAGCAGTTTTCCTACCACAGTCCACAGGTGTTTCTGTGCCTGTGTCAGACAGTGCTTCCAACTGCAATCGGGGCACTGGCACTAATGTGCCAGTTCTAACTTGTTTCTATATAAATCGTCTTATTATCTAGTGTTCGAGAGAGTTTTAAATGACAGTATCGTGTAGTAAGTGATCCAGTTGAGTTCATCCAAGTTTGCATTTATAATGTTGATTTAGGGAGTTGAGTAGGACATTGTTTCTCCAATGCTGTTCTTGTATTATTATTATTATTATTATTATTAGGATATATTATTATAAAGCTTGTAATGAGAGTTTTGATAAACTATCAATGGTGTGGATATTTTAATGCGAGGTAGTTTTAAGGTATGGTTTTTATACAGAAAGTGAAGCCACCGGTGGTTTACCTTAATGCTGTTGGTTTGGGTTGGAGTGTTATTTGTACTTATAGTTTGATGATTTGTTTGAAAGATATTGTACATATTTGTGGCTGAGCATTTCTAAATATGTGGATCTATAATATCTCAAAGCCTCTTTGAATTGCATAAACAAATCCATTCGAATTCGGACGTCTGCCTTTGAGTAGGATTCATCAAGAAGAGCAGAGATGGTTGTAAGGGTGAGTCCCTGCAATGGAAAGATTCCATATTGATTGATTTGTGCAATTATACAAAGAAATTTTTGGCAGCTAAAATTGACAGCAAATTCAAGTTTCAATAAACCAAATTCAGTAATTTGAATTGTTTCTGGGAAATTTCTCACATGTAATTACTCTGGTGGTGACCATTGACCCATCATAAGTTGTAATAATTCATATTCAATTATTGGTTCGGTGGAGTCCACAGATAAGTCTGAACACACAAAGCAAGTCTCCTTTTTTGCTTTCTACAGATAAGTCTCTCTTACCCTTACTCACATACTTCTCTTTCTTTGATTTCTACAAACAAATTCTTGCTCTCAATCAATTCTCTTTCTTTGCTTTCTACAAACAAAACCATGGCTGTAGGAGAGCTCTTTCTCTCTGCTTTCATTCAGGTGTTGTTCCAGAAATTGGCTTCTCGTGAGCTGCTGGAGTTCCTGCGTCAAGAGGGGTTGCATTCAAAGCTCAAGAAGTGGGAACAAACTCTGAATATGATTCAGGCAGTGCTCGGCGATGCAGAGGAGAAACAACTGACTGAAATGGCTGTGAAGACGTGGCTGGACGATCTCCGAGACTTGGCTTATGATGTGGAGGACGTACTTGATGAGTTTGCAACCGAAGCTTTGTCAAGGAAGTTGAAGATGCAACAACGTGACCAGGCCAGCACTAGCACTAGCAAGGTACGAAAACTCATCCCAGCTCGTTTAACTAACTTGAGCCCAAGTGCTATCAAGTTTAGTGCTCATATGAGGTCCCAGATCAAAGATATAAGTAACCGGTTGGAAGAACTCTGTAAGCAGAGGATTGATCTTGGTTTGCAAGTGAATACTGGAGGGGTATCTACACTTAGACAGCAGAGACCACCACCCACTTCAAGTGTGCAACCTGAACCGGCTGTTTATGGAAGAGATCAAGATAAAGCTAAAGTACTTGAAATGGTACTGAGAGATGGACCTGATGCCGATGCCAACTTTCGTGTGATATCCATTGTCGCTATGGGAGGAGTTGGTAAAACAACACTGGCGCGGGAGGTGTTTAATGACAAGGCAATGGAAGATTTCAACCCAAGAGTATGGGTTTGTGTGTCTGATGAGTTTGATGTACTAGGGATCTCAAAAGCAATTCTCGAGTCAATCACATGCTCTCCTTGCAACCTCAAAAGTTTGAATGAAGTCCAGGTTCAATTGAAGAATAAAGTAGCTGGAAAAAAATTCTTTCTAGTCTTAGATGATGTTTGGAATAAAGATTATGGCTCGTGGGAAATCTTAAAATCTCCTTTTCTAGGTGGAGAAAAAGGAAGTAAGATGATTGTGACGACACGTCTTGAAGATGTTGCATTGATAGTGGGACGAGACATTGATTGCCATAAGTTAAAACTTTTGTCTAATGATCATTGCTGGTCTGTGTTCAAGAAGCATGCCTTCGAGAGTGAGGTTGTTGGTGCACATCAGAGTTCGGAATCAGCTCGTTCACAAGTTGTTGAGAAGTGCAAAGGTTTGCCCCTAGCAGCACGAACTCTTGGTGGTCTTCTCCGTTGTAAGCCAAGATTAGATTGGGAGCATATCTTGAACAGCCAAATATGGAAATTATCCGATGAAAATGATGTTCTCCCGGTTCTAAGAATAAGTTACCATCATCTACCTTCACATCTAAAGAGATGCTTTGCTTACTGTGCAATCCTTCCAAAGGATTATGAATTCGAAGAAAATGAACTTGTCTTCTTATGGATGGCGGAAGGTCTAATTAAACCTTCAGAAGACGACGATAGACAACTGGAAGATATAGGAAGCGAGTATTTTCGTGATCTATTGTCAAGGTCAATTTTTCAACGATCAATCGGTAATGATACTAAATTTGTTATGCACGACCTTATCAACGATTTAGCCCAATTGATTTCAGGAGACACATGTTTTAGATTGGAGAGTAACTTGAAGCTCAATAAGCAACCAAAGAGATTAAAAAGGTCTCGCCATTCTTCTTATGTTTGTGGTTTTCTTGATGGCAGAGATAAATTTAAGGTGTTTGATGAAGTTGAGCTTATAAGAACATTTTTACCAATTTTCATGTATGAAAGCTTTCGCAATATCTACACTACTAGTTATGTTGTTTTGAATTTGTTGCCAAAATTCAAAAAACTAAGAGCTTTGTCTTTGAGAAAATATTATATCACCGAGCTACCCAATTCAATAGGATATTTAAGGCATCTAAGGTATCTCAATCTTTCTGGCACCATGATCACTAGTCTACCTAAATCAACAAGCTTGCTTATTAACTTGCAAACTTTGCTACTAAGAGATTGTAGACGCATCAAGAAGTTACCTTCTGATATGAGGAAGTTGATTAATTTACGTCATCTTGATATCACCGGTGTAAGTTTGGAAGAGATGCCGGTAGGGATGAAAGATATGGAAAATCTTCATACATTGTCTAATTTTTGTGTAGGCAAAAGAAGTGGATGTGACTTGAAAGATTTGAAGTATTTAATGTTTCTTAGTGGAGAACTTCATATTTCAAGATTAGAAAATGCCACTGATTTGAAGGACACTAGAGAGGTGATATTAGGTGATAAGAATGGCCTAAAAGTGTTGCATTTCGAGTGGGGGTCTCAATTTGATGACTCACGAACTGAGGAAGCAGAAGAAATTGTACTTGGCATGCTTCGACCTCATCAAAATCTTACAGAGCTCTCCGTCAAGTTCTATGGTGGGAGGGGGTTTCCATCTTGGGTTGGGGATCCATCATTCTCCAATATGAAGGTGTTAAGATTGGAAAATTGTCAGAAATGCACTTCATTGCCGTCACTTGGGTTATTGAGCTCACTTAAAGACCTCACCATCAAAGGAATGTGGAATTTAAAAAACATAGGTTCTGAAATTTATGGAGGGGATTGCTCTTTCCAAAAATTGGAGATTCTTTGTTTTGAGGATTTACAAGCATGGGAGTGTTGGAATCCTATGGATGAAGATGAGCAGCATATTGGGAGATTTCCTTGTCTCCGAGAGCTTTCCATTGTAAAATGCTCAAAGCTCTCTGGAAGACTACCTAACCATCTTCATTCACTGGAGAAACTTGTGGTTCGTGAATGTCAGCAGTTGGCAGTTTCATTCTCAAGTCTTCCTATGCTTTGCGAGTTAGAAATAGATGGATGCAAAGGTATGACATGCAGCAGTGTGATGGACTACGAGTCATTGAAATCTATGGCTCTTTCACATTTTTCAGAATTCGGAAATTGGTTAAGGCAAGGGTTTCAGAAAGTAGAATATTTAAAGATTTCAGGTTGTGAAGAATTGATTTATTTATGGCAGAATGAGATTTGTGTTGAGCAGCCACCAAAAGGGTTTCATAGCTTCACCTCCCTTAGAGAGCTTTGTATTGAAGGTTGTAATGCTCTGACATCCTTACCTGAGGGAATAAAGCACAACATTGCACATCTTCAACGCTTGGAGATTGAAGATTGTCATTCTATTACATTTATTGTAATAGACCATTTACCTTCTTCTGTGAAACAGCTCAAGATAAAGAATTGCGAGAAGTTGCAGTATTTGGTGGATGGCAGAGAGGATACTTGTAATTCTTTGTCTTCTTCTTCAGTAATTCACATGGATAACAGCAACTTATCTCTTCTTGAAAAGTTGTCTATCTTCCAGTGCTCGTCTCTCACATGCATATTTTCGAAAGGACAGTTTCCTGCTTCACTCAAACACCTTGAGGTTAACGATTGCTTGGAGCTCAGAATATTATCACCAAGAGGCTGCTTGCCCGAGGCACTTGAAGAGCTCGTGATTATAGAATGCCCAAAGCTGGAATCTATAGCAGAGAGGTTTCTTAACAACACGTCTCTTAAATCTATACAATTTGTGATTTGTGAAAATCTTAAATCTATACCCAGGGGCCTGCACAATCTTATCCATCTAAGTGACTTCACTATACGTGATTGCCCAAGTCTTGTTTCCTTCCCTAAAGGAGGGCTTCCCAAAACCAATTTAAAATATCTTGATATTTCTAGATGTGAGAAACTCAGAGCCCTACCCAATCACTTGCACAACATCAACTCACTCCAAACCTTATCCATTCATGGATGTCCAAGTATCACATCCTTTCCACAAGACGGTTTTCCCACCAACCTAACATTTCTTTTAATTGAAGGTCTCAATATATATAAGCCACTGGTTGAGTGGGGGTTGCACAACCTCACCTCTCTTACATCCCTCACACTCTTTGGATGTTCGGAAGCAGAGTCTTTCCCACAGGAAGATATCGGAATGATGTTGCCCCCTTCTCTTGTATATTTGACGATTGGAAGTTTCCCAAAATTAAAATACCTGTTTCCCAATGGTTTTCAAAACCTCACCTCCCTTGAATCTCTGTGGATCTTTGATTGCCCAAATCTCATATCCTTCCCAGAAATAGGCCTGCCATCCTCACTTTTGGAATTACATATTTATAGCTGTCCTTTGCTGAAAAAGCAGTGCAAAAGGGATAAGGGACGAGAGTGGTCCAAGATAGCCCACATCCCTCATGTTGGAATAGACAACAAGTTCATCTACGATCCATAGAGGAAGAATAATGAGCTCACTCTCATCTTAGAAACAACAAAGAAAGAGAGAAGAATCAGAGAAACACCTCATTCAGTCATTATAAATTATACCAGGTCTGTCAAATTTCTAGCACTCCAACCATTTTTCAGATTGTAATGTTATAAAACGTATACTTTATCACACATTTTTTTTTACTCTCTAGTTTTAATCTTCTGTTATCATATAGTAATTAGTTTTATGCCTTTAATTGAAATAATCATTTACTATTATTATTGTTGTCTAAACAGGTTCTTATTTCTTCACTTTATTATTATTGTTGTCTCTGTTGTAGTTTTGAAATGTTTGTGCTTCTGTTTTTATAATTTCATTTTCTCTCAAATGAGACTCTGGTTTGTGTTTGAATACAAAGTTTTCTTTTTTTTTTTTTTTTGTATTAAAAGAATAATGCAAAGTTTTTTGATTGGGTGTTTTGAGGTGGGTCTCTGTAAATGACATTTTGTTTTGAGGTGAGGTTTGAGTTGATTGCTTTGGGTTAAAAGAAAATGAAACAAAATCCTGACACTATTTAATTGGTTTGGCTAAGGAGAGATTTAGTTACTTGAACAAATCATTATATTTTATTTCTCGTGAGTTTCCTTTGAAATTGAATGATGTTGATTGATATTTTACATGGAAGCTTGTGGTCAGATAATCAATAATTTCTTCATTTCATTTTATTTAGTCATAATTCATATTGCAGCTTTAAAGTTTGTATAGAAAATCCAGGTTGTCTAGTAACATTAATTTTGAAAAACATTAAGTTTTAGTCTATACTTTTATCCTTGTTTTCCTTCTTTGGTTTTAATGTTTACTTTTTTTTTTTTTTGTCTTTCCAGTGGGCAAGCGACTTTTCTGCCCAGAAGTGGTGGACATCACCCAATAGATCTTTGAAAACTTAAGCTTATTGGCATCAAAATCTTCATCTCTGTTCTTGAAATTTGACTGCTTCTACTCTTCATTGATTTTTTTGAACTGTTACCGGCAAAAGGTAACCGGAAGAAATATGTGAACTTCCTCCAATTTTGATGTTTTCATTTCTTAAGTTCATTTTTTTCTGCATCCAGGTTTCTTTCAGGAGATCACTGCACTTACTCAATTTCTGATGCTTAAAAGGAGGCTGTGTTTGCAGTTTTACTTAAAAAGTGGTGCTTTCTTCTCCAACAACAGGTAAGCAAATTCAACCCTGCTTTTATACATTTAGAGCTTTAGTTAATTGCATGTATTCCCAGACATTCTTGTTACTCTTTTCATTTCTTACGATCTTCAATTCTAAAAGCCATTTTGATGTACATTACTTATCAGGCTGAGAAATGCTCGAATAGCATAGCGCAAGCACGTGAGATACTTGTAGTTGCTCAATCCTGTCGCGTGACTAACAATGTGGGCTTTGACAGCTTTTCCGTGTCTGATAACACCTCAAATAAGCAGAGGATGATGCCAGCCTCTCGCAGTGGTCGCCTTGACACGGAACTTGAATGGTTATCTGCAAGAAATACAGATTCTACTAACTTGAATGGTGCTTTGCTTGGTTACAATTGCTATGTGTATTCATCTCTATTTCATTCAATTTTCTTTCCTCACTATTCAGCTTTTCAAGCAGAATGGACTATGCAAGATTGATTAATTAAAAGTTCTGTTACTTTGTAAGAAAATCTAAGTAAATGGCAAGCAATGATTTTTTATTTTTAGCTTGGATTTCTCCACCATTAACTTTTTAAGTTAATCTGTAGTTGATGCTGACATGCTGGCCTCTTTGCTGAGCCCTCCTTCATTTGACACTATAACTTGAATGGTTACTTCCAGATGAGCAAAATTGGTTACTTCTGAAGGATTACAGCCATATTTTCTTGGGCTTGAATCTCAATAGAAATGTAAGTTCTATTATTTACTAATCTGTTATTAGATGGAATTTCCCCGTTGTTCTGTGCCAACCTTCTTATTGTTGTTTCTTTCTTCCGAGAAATGTAGTGGCTCAATCCTGCTGTGACTAACAATGTGAGGATTGGCGTGAACTCTAATCAATCTGCATTTGGGCTTTTGGAGCTTTTCGGTGTCTGACAACACCTCGAATTGTGAGTGTGTAAGCAGAGGACGATGCCAGCCTCTTTACAGTGGTCACCTTCATTTGATGCCGAACTTAAATGATTACTTCTGAAGGATTACAACCATATTTTCTTAGGGTTGAATCTCCATAGAAATGTAAGTTTTATTATTTACTAATCTGTAATTAGATGGAATTTTCCACTTGGTCTGTGCCAACCTTCTTATTGTTATCCTTGTTTCTTTCTTCATACAGTACTGGAATCCTATCACCTCTGGTTTCATCGAGGTTGCTGCCTTGTTTGGAAGAAGCCTGGCCAGTAATTTTGCAAGCAGCCACATTGGATGCAGTTCCAATGAATTCTGACGGGACGGGGTATTCCAAAACTGCTGCTGAAAGCAATATCTGGATATTTATATTATTTCAGGGACTGCAAGTAACCCCTGGCAAACAAATGATGTAACTAAAGTTAGTTATCAATTCCTGAATTTAATGGAATGCTTTTTACATGTTAGAATCTACTTGTATATATACAAGGCTTTTGCAAACGAATTCTTAACCAATACATAGAAGATAGAAGAGAGATATCTCTGCGAAAACTCCATTAATGGAGTCTCTTCAAGCTTTTCACTTTTAGTTTCTCACTCAGTCATTTTGTCGAACACTATAGCACTTCTGTCAAACACTATAGTACCATGTGTTGACTTATCTAACCATGTCACCGCTGATTTGATGACATGTTGAGAAACTTTTTAGTAACCATACGATGATATGTCTAGACAAGTCAGCGATGATGTGGCCAAACGCATCAAATATTTGAGTTCACTTTTGGTTATTATGTGATGACTTGCTCAAACACGTCAATACGTATTCGATAACGTGTCTGGCCATGTCACTAGTCAAAAGTAATCTCTTTAGTTATTATGTTATGGAACCTCTAATTAGACGGTTCTCCATTATGTGTACCAGTTTTTTGAACACTCAGTAGCTGACATACTTGGATGAGAACCTCACAGCTTAGGTCTTGACTCTTGAGTGAGATATCATTCTTGTTTTGAGTGCTGAGACAAGCAGGCATTTTGTATTCTGTGCTGACCTTTTCAAGTAATAAATTATTGTTTTTCAGTTTGCTGGGGTGCATTAAGCAATTTGTCTGGGGTGCGCTTAGCAAGGGTCTTCTTGGCTTGCACGGTTGCACACTTCTGGGCTTCTTCTTTGGACTACAATTAGAAGGCTGTAAGGTGCATATAGAAGCATTATTTGGACTGCTCCAAAACACACCGTTTCATGAAATGACGCGGCGTGAGCTGCTAGCGAATTTCCTTTATCCCCTGCATTTTTCCACAATCACACAAACTTCAATCCTGGATTGACTTTTACATTTTCGCCTGTGATTTATCCAAAATTACACCAGTGCCCCTGAATTCCCAAAATCACATGAAACACATATTTAACCCATTAAATACCCAGTTTTACCTGAGAAACGAGCACAAAAAAAAAAAAAGAAAAGAAAAGCAAAGACAAGGAAATAGAGGCTAAATATATATCTAAAAATGGTGTGATCATATTTCACGCTTCAAACCTCCCTGAAACCTTGCAATCTGCATATATAGTAAATTATGCAAATTCAAGCGAATAAATTCATCAATATATTCATCCACATTATATGCCTTCAATTTTACAGTCGTACATACAACTGTTACTCATAATCAAGAGAAAGGAATTTAGCCATGAACTTATCCTTTATCTTCTCCTATGATGAAAACAGTAGTTTCCCATCCAGAACACGTTTATTCTTTAAGTTATTTCCAGGATGCCGCATCAGACCCCTTCAACTTGTTTGTAATAACTTTGAGTTTCCTGTCTTCTGAACAATCCATCACTCCAAAACCAGTTTCAGCCTCATCATCCCAAGAAAAGAATTCTTCCATGTTCTGTGTACCCTTAAACATTTGCAACTCTACGGTGAGTTTTTAGTCTGTCTCCTTGGGTCTTCCTAGGGGCCCGGTCATCCGCTTCAACTACCGGCAGATTTTGTGTCAGAATTATAGGTAGCAGTTGTAGATTTTTGACTTATGGTAATTACGGTTTAGGATTTTGAATCAATAACGTCGGGCCACGAGCCACCTCATTTGCCCCCCCCCCCCCCAGGCTGTCGACGTTGGTCAGCCACTCTGTTTCCATTTGGCAACAACCACTCCAACCGTTTTAGAATTTTTGAAATCCCATCTAGTAGTGGACGAATGTCGTTGATGGCAGCAGTAAAACCCCTAGTTACTATTGCCCTCGTTCGCTGATCTTCATCAGGCGAATTGTTGCCCCTAATATCGTCGTGTGCCATTAGATGGCTTGCAGAACCTGGCTGTGATACCACTTAAATAGAACTGTCGAATCCATGACAAAGAACTGTTCTAATGAACAATTTTATTAATATATCAAAAACTAAATAACATTACTACTAACTCTTGCATAAATAGAAAAATAACATGTTTCCACTAGGATTCAGGAACCTAATTCGAATAAATAAGAAAAACCTCAAATGGGTAATTTCCAAAAGCTTAAAAAAAGTGATCCCTAAAAAAACTCAAGGAACCAAAAAGAAAAATGATAAATAAAACACCTAAAAAATGCCTAAAACAAAAAACTGCAAAACATAGGTCAAATTGCCTCTTCTCGTCTAGAGAGTCAAGCGACATGCCCAAGCGAGTTTCGCAACTAGCCTAGCGCAACTTGCAACTCTTTTCACCTTCGGTTGACTTCTAAGAAGTCAAGCGACTTGCCCAAGTGAGTTACGCAACTCGCCTTGCCCCGCCCACCTCGCTTCGCCTTCGGCTACTTTAAAGGAGTCAAGCGACTTGCCCAACGAGTTTCGTAACTCGCCTCATCCAAATTGTCTTAATGCCTTTCCCAACTCGCCTTAGTGCCTCACCCACTGCTTTGCCCCTTCTTGCAATGTGTCCTACATCAGCAATCAAGCTACACCTCTGCCAAAGATTTGCAGCCTATAATCTTCAAGGAATCCATTAGCTGCAAGTATTCTACAAAAGCTTTCAAACACTTCTGACGAGGCAAGGATTGAAGGCATATGGATTGGGTACAATTCTGTAACTTCCCGGACTCAAAAAATTTCTCAGATGAATGGTCGGTATTTATGGTGAAGCTTTACATATTCAATTTTTTCAAACAAATCAATTCTTCTATCAAAAATTCAGCACCATTGTATAGCACATTATCTTCCGCGGCTTGACTAGAAGAACCACACTCTCACAATCTAAACACTTTTAACTTCGGAAAATTATATATCAGTTGCCTCGGTATTTCTAAAGCTCAAATGTATGCTCCAAATTCAAACATTCAAGTTCTACAAAGAACTCTAACTCTCGTAGCAACTCTATTATGGTTGTCCTTGATAGATCAAGATGTTGTAGTAGTTTTGAAACTTCTTATGGTAGTTGGATTAAATAAGGATTGTTTGATAGGTTTAAAACTTTGAGAGAGGGCATAGACTGAAAGAAGTTACCATTAATCATCTTTAAATGAATAACAAAGAAAGTTCTGAGACAAAGGCACACAACAATGATTTCTATATTCTCAATTTTATTTTCAATGACTGATATCCCTCTTACGCTTTAATAAACAAGCATTAACAAGTATGTTTATGTGCCGGTATCCTTCATTTTGCACTCTGTTTCTATCATTCAAAAATTCCTCACTAATCCAACAGTCAATCAATTGTTTTCTACCTATAGAATAATCTTCCGAAAATAAACCACAAAAAGAAGACACGATCTAATCGTGTTGCTAGGCAGTCAGTCGTAACTAAGCTTCAAAAATTGGTGTTGAACTTTTGAATTTCTGGTGTTGAATTTGTGAATTTTTGACAGGTGCCCCTTTGGGTTCATTTGGAATTTCAGATAATGAATTTAGTCCATTTTTTAGGTGTTGAAACTTTCTGGTTTGGGGTTTATTTGGAGTTGGGCCTGACCCAAATTCATTTGAAACCCTAAAATTAAAGTAGCGATATTGACACCCCTCAAAAACTGTTTATATACTCCTTTCGTAAGCACACCCCTAAAATATTTTTAAAATTTCTGATTTGTAAATAAATCCCATTTAATCCTAAAAATACCCTTTCTTCAATTTTATTATATTATATGTTTGTAAATACACACCCACTATTTTGTTATTTAATCACTTTTATTATTATTTAATATAATTTCTTTGGAAGTTTATTTTATATCTTTTTATTCAAATAAATAATTTATTGTTTTAAAAAAAAGGTCCTCCTGCAAAAACATTTGGGATCACTTAAAAAAATTTTCTATATTGAACTCAGAAGTCAGAACACAAAATCAATGGTGTTAAACATAGAATCCAGTTTCATTACTGAAATATCTCGCCTTTTGGACTGATTGTCAGAATATTCATAGACCCAATTTTATATTGTTTAACTGATATGAACTCAATTATTACTTCTATAATTATTTTAGTTTTGTGGAGCTGTAAAGATTATGAGTTGTAAGAGTTTTATATTCCTGAAAGTGAAGCTTTCAGGCTGCAATAACATGAAACAATAAAACTATTTTACTGGACGCAACTCCGCAAACCTCACAATTGTGATCAAAGTAATACAAAATAATTTAGAACTTACTATTTCACAACCAACCTCGTCCGATAATTTTGATTCATTCTCTATATTTCCCAATCGATTTGTATTTCTTAGAAGAAATTGAAATTAGTATTTAAAATAGAAGTTAGGGTTTGAGAAAATAGAATGTTTTTTATTATTTTGTAAATATGAAACAAGAAACTTCCTTTTTCTTTATTATTTTTTTTTTTTTTTGACAAAGGATTAATATAAAACCGATTAATAATTATTGGTGGGTGTACTTACAAACTATTTAATCCTTTAAGTAATTTTGCTCAAGGGTAATATTGGATTTTAAAAAAAAAATACTACTTTGGAGTGTACATACAGTTTTTGATAGATGTAAATATCACCACTCTAAAATTATGCAAATTGGACTTCAAAAATTAGAGTTTGGGCCAAAGGCCCAATAAGGCCCAAAACCAAGGAATCACAATCGAACCTGTTCTGTTCGGTTTTGGGCCACCACTGACTTGAACCCGAAATTCCCGCCCCTGTCCAGTAGGACCAGTACTATTTGATGACATCTTCACTTTGAAAAAGTGTTTTGACTGAGCAATATTTGTTTCATATGTTGGATACTTGTAATTCTAGTAGCAATTTATTTTGTTTTAATACTTTCCGGTGATCATCAAAATTAATCTATGGACATGTTTATATTACAAGGAAGAAATGATGAGAAGAAACCTGGGTATATATGCTGAGTTTTTAGGTATCAATTAATGTCATCTCTCTTGGAATGAATGTCTATTTAACTTGTTTCTCTTTTTGTTTATGAGAAACAGCAACTATGAAAGCTAGCAATAGTTCAATAATACTGTACGTCCATGAGGAATGTCCTGCAATTTCGGATTCAGTGGTTCCCTCTTCTGCAACAAACTTGCAATTGGTATGGATAGAGCTGAGACTTAGGAGTAAATTGGTATGGTTTGGTTCTGGCATACACACAAGTCTGGTCTGAATCATCTTGATCCATCTTGTTTTTTGTGATAGGACTAGTATGTCATAATTTCTTAAGAAGCAAAGATTTTTTTTATTGACAATTAGGACAGAATTTGTATGTAAAAATTGGAAAAAATAACACTTTCCTTTATATATTTTAAAAAGGGTAAAAGTGAATCTTTTTATATATATTTTAATGTTTGTACATGCTGCATGTTTCTGGATTCGGTCAGACCAAATAGCATATTTTTCATTTTATTTGATCATCAAAATTAGTCTATGGTCTTGTTTATAGTTTAAGCAATAAATGATGAGAGGAAACCTTGGTATGAATATAGTACGTATCATCAAACTTACTTCTCTTTTTGTTTAGGACAAAAACTAGGATATCTGTGAAAGCTAGCGCAATGTTCAATGATACTGTCCAGGAAAATGGTCCTTCCAAGTCGGATATGGACCATACGGTGTTCCCTCTTTTACTACAGCCTTGGTATTGATAGCTGAAACTGAGTAAAGCAACCATATCAGTGAGCTTGTTTGCTTTCTTTTATATTTAGCATGATAATTTTCTAGTCAGGTCTGTCCTTTAAAAAAAAAAATTCAGGACGGCTACCATGTATTGTTGATTTGTCGTGATAGTCCTGACCTTGAATTTTTTTTTTCAAGGACTGACCTAATCGGTGAAAGACCCTGTTGAAGCATGATGTTAATTATATATATATATATATATATAACCACCAACTAGTGCTCCAACAAAAGTAAGTGACTGCAGCACCATTCTAGGTTATTTTATAGAATGTGAACATGACTGGGATGATGGAATTGTAAACAGTTTAATATAATTTTTTAATTTATGAAAGAAGTGAATAGTTTATTAACATGACTAGGGTGTTATCTATAGATTCTGAAATTGTTCAGGTTTGTAGAGAGAACCAATCTTTGTGTGATATTAATCCTCCTGAATCCTTTCTTTGACAGACAAACCCATGGCTATAGGAGAGCTCTTCCTCTCTGCTTTCCTTCAGGTGTTGTTCACTTGCTCGAGAGATTGATGTCCCCTGAGTTGCTGCAATTTGCACGCAAAGATTGTGTTACATTTTAATTCAACAAGCCCTAGTTTTTTCAGCCTTGATCAGAGGTTTTAATCCATAAAAAAAAAAAAAAAGGTTTGTTTACTTAACAAATAATGGGTTTAGAGAGAAAAGTGATATAATTGAAGAGAATAATTTTAAAGGTTAGTTTTGGTATTATATAGGGTGTAGTGAGCAAATATCTTCCAACTAACATTATGATAAACAAGTGAGGCTTGGTTGGAAGGTGGTCTTTTTGTTTTTGTTGTTTTTGTTTTTTGTTTTTGGGTTGATAGTATCAAAGCTCTGAAGTGGGAAAAAACTCTGAATATGATTCAGGCAGTGCTCGGTGATGCAGAGGAGAAACAACTGACTGACAGGGCAGTGAAGATGTGGCTGGACGATCTCCGAGACTTGGCTTATGATGTGGAGGACATTCTTGATGAGTTTGCAACCGAAGCTTTGTCAAGGAAGTTGAAGTTGCAACAACGTGATCAGGCCAGGACTAGCACTAGCAAGGTACGAAAACTCATCCCAGCTCGTTTGAGTAACTTGAGTCCAAGTGCTGTCAAGTTTAGTTCTCATATGAGGTCCCAGATCAAAGATATGAGTGGCTGATTGGAAGAACTCTGTAAGCAGAGAAATGATCTTGGATTGCAAATGAACGTTGGAGGCGTTTCAACACTTGGACAGCAGAGACGACCACTCACTTCAAGTGTGCAACCTGAACCTGCTGTTTATGGAAGAGATCAAGATAAAGCTGAAGTACTTGACATGGTGCTGAGAGATAGACCTGATGCTGATGCCAACATTCGTGTGATATCCATTATTGCCATGGGAGGAGCTGGTAAAACAACACTGGCGCGGGAGGTGTATAATGACAAGGCAATGAAAGATTTCGACCCAAGAATATAGGTTTGTGTATCTGATGAGTTTGATGTATTGGGAATCTCAAAAGCAATTCTCTAGTCAATTACATGCTCTCCTTGCAACCTCAACCGTTTGAATGAAGTGCAGGTTCAACTGAAAAATCAAGTAGCTGGGAAAAAATTCTTGCTAGTCTTGGATGATGTTTGGAATAAAAATTATGGCTCGTGGGAAATCCTAAAATCTCCCTTTTTAGGTGGTGCAAAGGGAAGTAAGATGATTGTGACTACACATCTTGATGATGTTGCATCGACAGTGGGACGAGACATTGATCGTTATAAGTTTAAACTTTTGTCTGATGATGATTGCTGGTCTGTGTTCAAGAAGCATGCCTTGGAGAGTGAGGTTGTTGGTGCACATCAGAATTTGGAATCAACTCGTACGAAAGTTGTTTAGAAGTGCAGAGGTTTGCCCTTGGCAGCATTGACTCTTGGTGGCCTTCTTCGTTGTAAGCCAAGATCTGATTGGGAGCATATATTGAATAGCCAAATATGGGATTTGTCCGATGAAAATGGTGTTCTCCCCGTCTTAAGATTAAGTTATCATCATCTTCCATCACATCTGAAGAGGTGCTTCGCTTTTTGTGCAATCCTTCCAAAAGATTACGAATTTGAAGAGAACGAAATTGTCCTGTTATGGATGGCAGAAGGTCTGATTCAACCTTCAGATGACGATAGACAGCTGGAAGATTTAGGCAACGAGTATTTTCGTGAGCTATTGTCAAGGTCGATTTTTCAACGGGCAATTGGTAATGATACTAAATTCTTGATGCATGACCTTGTCAACGATTTAGCTCAATTGGTTTCAGGAGACACAAGTTTTAGATTGGAGAGTTCCTTGAAGCTCAATATGCAATCAAAGAGATTAGAAAGGTCTCGCCATTCTTCTTATATTTGTGGGATCACAGATGTCAAAGATAAATTTGAGGTGTTTCATAAAGTTGAGCTTGTAAGAACATTTTTGCCAATTTTCATTGAGCGTATGTATGAATGGTATCGCAATGATCATATTTACATAACTAGTTATGTTGCTTTGAACTTACTGCCAAAATTAAAAAAACTGAGAGTGTTGTCTTTGAGAAAATATTATATTACCGAGCTACCCAATTCAATAGGAGATTTAAGGCATCTAAGGTATCTCAATCTTTCTGGCACTATGATCACTAGTCTTCCTGAATCAACAAGCTTGCTTATTAACTTGCAAACTTTGCTACTAAGAGATTGTATACGCATCAAGAAGTTGCCTTCTAATATGAGGAATTTGATTAATCTACGTCATCTTGATATCATGGGTGTAAGTTTGGAAGAGATGCCGGTAGGGATGAAAGATTTGAAAAATCTTCGTACATTGTCTAATTTTATTGTAGGCAAAAGTTGTGGATGTGATTTGAAAGATTTGAAGTATATAAAGTTTGTGACCGGAGAACTTCACATTTCGAGGTTAGAAAATGCCACTAATTTGCAGGGCACTAGAGAGGCTATCTTAGGTGATAAGAATGGCCTAAAAGTGTTGCATTTAGAGTGGGGGTCTCAATTTGATGACTCACGAACTGAGGAAGCAGAAGAAAATGTATTTGGAATGCTTCGACCTCATCAGAATCTTACAGAGCTCTCCGTCAAGTTCTATGGTGGGATGAGATTTCCATCTTGGGTTGGTGATCCATCATTCTCCGATATGATGGTGTTAAGATTGGAAAATTGTCAGAAATGCACTTCATTGCCATCACTTGGGTTATTGAGCTCACTTAAAGACCTCACCATCAAAGGAATGTGGAATTTAAAAAACATAGGTTCTGAAATTTATGGAGGGGGTTGCTCTTTCCAATCGTTGGAGATTCTTTGTTTCGAGGATTTACAAGAATGGGAGTGTTGGAATCCTATGGAAGAAAATGAGCAGCATATTGAGAGATTTCCTTGTCTCCAAGAGCTTTCCATTGTAAAATGCTCAAAGCTCTCTGGAAGACTACCTAACCATCTTCATTCGCTGAAGAAACTTGTGGTTCGTGAATGTCAGCAGTTGGCAGTTTCATTCTCAAGTCTTCCAATGCTTTGTGAGTTAGAAATAGATGGATGCAAAGGTATGACGTGCAGCAGTGTGATGGACTACGAGTCATTGAAGTCTATGGCTCTTTCACATTTTTCAGAATTCGGAAATTGGTTAAGGCAAGGGTTTCAGAAGGTAAAACATTTAAAGATTAAAGGTTGTGAAGAACTGATTTATTTATGGCAGAATGAGAATTGTGTTGAGCAGCCACCAAAAGGGTTTCATAGCTTCACCTCCCTTACAGAGCTTTGTATTGAAGGTTGTAATGCTATTACATTTATTGTAATAGACCATTTACCTTCTTCTGTGAAACAGCTCAAGATAACGAATTGCGAGAAGTTGCAGTATTTGGTGGATGGCAGAGAGGATACTTGTAATTCTCTGTCTTCTTCTTCTTCAGCAACTCAAATGGAGAATATCAACAACATCAGCTTATCTCTTCTTGAGAAGTTGTCTATCTCCCATTGCTCATCTCTCACATGCATATTTTTGAAAGGTCAGTTTCCTGCTTCACTCAAACACCTTAATATTGAGAATTGCTCCAAGCTCACGATCTTTTCACCAAGAGGCTGGTTGCCCGAGGCGCTTGAAGAGCTCGTTATTAAACAATGCCTAAAGCTGGAATCTATAGGAGAGAGGTTTCTTAACAACATGTCTCTTAAACGTATAGAATTCTGGTATTGTAAAAATCTTAAATCTCTACCCATGGGCCTACACAATCTTATCCATCTAAGTGACTTCACTATATTTGATTGCCCAAGTCTTGTTTCCTTCCCTGAAGGAGGGCTTCCCAAAACCAATTTGAAAGATGTTAAAATTTATTTATGTGAGAAACTCAGAGCTCTACCCAATCACTTGCACAACATCAACTCACTTCGAAGCTTATACATTATACAATGTCCAAATATCACATCCTTTCCGCAAGAAGGTTTTTCCACCAACCTAACAAGACTTGACGGAGAGGGTGGCAAGCCTACTTCCGTACATCCACCGATTTTGAGTAATGGTCTCAATATATGTAATGCACTGGTTGAGTGGGGGTTGCACAAACTCACCTCTCTTACATTACTCAAAATCGGTGGATGTACGGAAGTAGAGTCTTTCCCACAGGAAGAGCCCCCTTCTCTTGAATGGTTGCGTATTGACAGTTTCCCAAAGTTGAAATACCTGTTTCCCAACGGTTTTCAAAACTTCACCTCCCTTGAAATTATGTGGATCATGGATTGCCCAAATCTCACATCCTTCCCAGAAGTAGGCTTGCCACCCTCACTTTTGGAATTATTTATTGGTGATTGCCCAAATCTCACATCCTTCCCAGAAATAGGCTTGCCATCCTCACTTATTCGATTAAATATTCAGAAGTGTCCTTTGCTGAAAAAGCAGTGCAAAAGGAATAAGGGAGGGGAGTGGTCCAAGATAGCCTACATCCCTTTCGTTTACATAGACCACAAATTCATCTACGATCCATAGAGGAAGAAGAATGAGCTCAATCTCATCTGAGGAACAACAAAGAAAGAGAGAAAAATCGGAGAAACACCACATTCAATCTTTATAATTTATACCAGGTCAATCAAATTTCTAACACACCTACCATTTCTCAGATTTTGAACAACAAAGAAACAGAGAAAAATCGGAGAAACACCACATTCAATCTTTATAATTTATACCAGGTCAATCAAATTTCTAACACACCTACCATTTCTCAGATTTTAATGTTATAACATCATTTACCTTATCACACATTTACTTATTTAGTATTGTTGTATTGTTTCATTTCTGTTCAATTTTGTTGAATATAATCCTTTGTATCTGAAATTTGACTGTAATTTTCTTTTTCTTATATTAGTGTTCAGATATTCAAGCAGATGGTTGAAAGATTTGTGAGAAGATGGGAATGAATGCATGATAACTTGAAAACGCTTCCAGGAGGTCAGGTAATCGATAATTGTTTAATTTCATTTTATGCAACTAGTACTTGCAACTCTTTGATCTCATCTTTTGTTCGAAGAATTCTTTTGGCTCCTGGACTAATCGTTAGCTTCCTATGATTGATATTTGTAATTCTTCTAGCAGTTTATTTTGTTTAATACTGTTTTTTCACCTTAATGAATATTGACAGGCTAATAGCTAGAGCTCACTAATTGTAGGATAGATGTAATGAAAGGTGAGATGATGAAGGTCTGATTTAGTTCTGGCATACACACAAGTCCGGTGGGATTCGTCCTGATCCATCTTGCTGCTGTGATAGGAAGTATGTCATAATTTCTTATAAAGTAAAGATTTTCTATTGACAATTATGACAGAATTTGTGTGTGAAAAAAAAAAAAAAAAAACATGACAATTTTCATGTAACAGAATGCTAGAAATTTTCATTTACACCGCATTTATATTTGAAGGAAGAAAGGATGAGAGGAAACCCGGATATGATGAGCATTTGAATGAATCTTGTTGAAGCCTCTAATGGAAATGTGTGAGATACTTGAAAGATCTGTTCAAGCCTGTGGTGACTGGTGAATAACCTTTTCCCTTGTGTAGAAATTTTTTTTCTTACTTTTTTTTTTGGTATCATCGCCATCTCTCTCGGATAGAATGTATACTTGATTTGTTTCTCTTTTTGTTTAGAACAGAAACTAGGATATCTATGGGAAACAGCAACTATGAAAGCTAGCAATGTTCAATGATTCTGTCCATGAGGAAGGTCCTTCCATGTCTGGTTCGGTGTTCCCTCTTCTACAACAAACTTGGTGTGGATAGAGCTGAGACATTCTGCAGATCTTGCCATGAATTGTGAAGTTTCGGTTCTAACATTTTTATCTTCTGATCCAAATGTTGCCTCCAATTCCAGCGTTCCCCATCTGTGATTCCTAGCAATGTCATTGTCAAGGTATGGTTTTTATACAGAAAGTGAAGGGACCGGTGGTTTACCTTCAATTTTGAAATATGTGAACTTTATCCAATTTTGATGTTTTCAATTTGATCTTATGCCTATATATGTAAGTTACTTCATTTTTTTCGCTGCCACGACCAGGTTTCTTTCAGAAGATCACTACACTTACTCAACTTCCTATGCCTAAAAGGAGGCTGTGTTGGCAGTTTTACTTAAAACTTCTTCTTTATGTGGTTCTTTCTTCTCCATCCATAGGTAAGCAAACCTGCTTTTATACTTTTATAACTTTAGTTTAATGCATGTGTTCCCAGAGTACGGTTTTCAATTCTAAAATTGTAAACCATTTTTAATCTAAGAGTGGTCTAAGCTCTTTAGATGCTGCCATAGGCATGAGTGCATGACAGTAATTCAAAAAATGAGTTTTTAGTTTCTTCACTTCATTTCAGGAGAAAGTAATTCTTTTGGCTGGAAATCAGTCCATGCACTTGGTTGCAAAATGGATTTTCTAATGATAGGCTTGTTGTATTCATGTGAATGGATGCTCCTTTTTTAGCATCTTGGATCTGGTTCAGCTCCTTGCTGCGGAATTTCAATTATTATTCAGGACCAGGCACAAGCATTTCCCGGACTTGTACAGATATAATCGGTTCATCTTTATTGACGAGGTGGAGTACTCACCCTTGAATTTCAAAGTCTTCTACAGATATGATGTTTAAATGACAATGCACATTTCAATTCGTCTTGCTTTGGGCTGCTACAACACATTTATTGTGAAATGTCAAATATTATCATGTATGAATGAACATAGCTTGGTCTGATGTTAGCTAACGTTTTTCTTTTTTGAACATCTGCAGCAGCTTGTGATTATTTGATATTGTGGTACAACTTAGTTTGGTGCTCCTTGGTCCTAGAGGTGACTCACTTAAGCGAAGCTGCTATACATCTTCTCTGATAAATGTGTGGAGCTGTTGTTGGTCCCCGAAAGGCCTTTTTGATGTACATTAGCACGAGCATGTGAGATACTTGTAGTTGCTCAAACCTGTCGTGACCAACAATGTGAGTATTGGCATGGACTCTAATCAATCTGCATTTGAGCTTTTGTAGCTTTTTGGTGTCTGACAACACCTCGAATTGTGAGTGTGTAAGCAGAGGACAATGCCAGCCTCTTTATAGTGGTCACCTTCATTTGACACCGAACTTAAATGATTGCTTCTGAAGGATTACAGCCATATTTTCTTGGGTTTGAATCTGAATAGAAATTTAAGTTTTATTAATTATTAATCTGTAATTAGATGGAATTTTCCGGTTGTTCTGTGCCAACCTTCTTATTGTTATCGTTGTTTCTTTCTTCATACAGTACTGGAATCCTATCACTTCTGGTTTCATCAAGGTTGCTGCCTTGTTTGGAAAAAGCCTGGCCAGTAATTTTGCAAGCTACAGCCAGGGCTGGCCCTGACATTTTTAGGGCCCAAGGCGAAAATGTAAAAAATGGGAAAAATGGGCTCCATGACAGGTCAAATGAGGAATAAGGTACTGTCACAAAATGGGCCCCATAAAGTTTTTAATATATTCTATCATATATATAATTTTTAAAAAAATGAATTTGGCCCTTTAGAGTCACCCTAGGGCTGGTTCTAAGAAAAGGGAGTGTTGAGTTGTTGAAAGAAATGAGAAATAGAATTTGAGAACAAAAAAGTGAAGAAACCCTATTAGATCTTTAGAGGATATACCAAAATCTTTGGACTTTGTTTGTACCGGGCCAATTTTCATCTTTTTTTGTATCGTTTAACTTTTTAGCATTTTTATATGGCATTTTTGATCCCAAACATTTGGACTAATACCAAAAACAAATGGTTAGACCTTCTATAACTAAAAACCAAAAAAAAACAAAAATGGATCTTTAAACTACTACTAAAATATGTAAATATGAAAATAGATCCCTACACTAATACTAAAAATATGTAAAAATGAAAATGAGTTTCTAAACTAATACACAAAACATATAAAACTGGCATTTTAAAATTGGGGCCCGGGGCGGTCGCCCCTCTAACAACATAGAAGGGCCGGCCCTGGCTGCCACATTGGATGCACTTCCAGTGAATTCTGATGGGATGGGATATTCCAGAACTGCAGCTGAAATCAATATCTGGATGTCAATTTCTATGGAGATTTTTCTAAGCTTGTCTTATTTTGAAGGTGTTGTATTAATACTTGATCAATTACAAAGCAGTGCAACTAATATAACCTACACTTATTAAAATATTTATATAAGTGGTGTAAATTAGATATGGTTATTAACAAACCTGCTGATGTAGCAAAAGTTAGTTGTCAATTCCAGAATTTAATGGAATGCTTTTTACATGTTATAATCTACTTGTATATATACAAGGCTTTCGTAAACGAATTCTTAATCAATACATAGAAGAGAGATATCTACTTTACGTAAAAACCCAAGAACATAGAAAAACCACGGCTGTCAGGATAACAAGAGAAAGTTCCACTATGTAGTAGATTGTCACAACCATACACTCATGATTCTCTCTCCAAATCTAATTAGACATAATGCCCACTCTCTAAGATCTCTCTAATAATTTGCTATTTTACTCCACCACACAATAACCTAGTTATTATGGTCTATTTAAATTAGTTACAAGGAGTTTAAATCCGACAAGGAAACTACTTTTTTTTACACAAGGTTTCATGTTTTGCGCATAGTCCTACTCATCTACGCACAAGAACTTCCTATTCCATGCAAAGCCTTTTTCCTTTATGCACAAGAACTGAAAACTTTTAATTTTTCGGACTTCAAATGTTTCCGCATTGGTTGAATCTTGCTTGGTAGCCACTGGTAATACGAGCCATATACAACAGATACTTGAATCGAAGCCATAACCGAACAATATGAGAAGTGATAAAAAATCTCCATGGATTTTTTGAGTTACCCTTACACTGCTTCTCTCAAAAAACATTTTCTAATATTCATGATGAATTCAACCCAAACTATGAAACTAGCTTTCTAACTTAGAATAAAATATTATGAATTTTTATGTCAAAATATATATATTATAAATTTTTGTGAGAGTAACCTTGTTTTATTTTTGGGAAATGTTATCTACCTGTCCCATTTTCTCTTTCAACTCATCACTTAACACATACATTCTTTAATTTAATAAAAAAAAAAAACTCTCACTTTTTGCTACAAAGCTTGTTTACATTTCTGCCCCTTATTAATACAAAAGATAGAAGTAGCCATCAAGAAAGTCGTTTGGTATTAATACGGGGCAAAAACGTAAACAAGATTTGCAGCAAAAAGTAAGAGTTTTTTTTTTTTTTTTTATTAAATTAAAGAGTAAATGTGTGTCAAATGATGAGGGGGAAAGACAAATGAGAAAGGTAGATAGCAATAGGGATGAGCATTTATCCTCGGGGACCCAAATCCCAACATCCCCATCCCTATTTGAGAGAGAATTTTTGGGGAAAATTGGGGAAATGAGGGGGGATGGGGATGATTTTTATCCCCAAATTAAAATGGGTATGGAGATGAGGCCCCATCCCCATCCCCATTTTCCCCACAAATTTATGGAAATAGGGATGGAGATAGGGGGAGGTGCCCCCATTCTCGTTTCCCCAATTCTCCCAAACATTATATAATATATATATATATATATATATATATTAATATTTTTATTCTTCTATATTAGTAAGTATATATACATCTTTTGTATTTGTAATGGATTTTATTTTGTATTTGAATTTATGATGGATTTTGTGTTTTTCTGGTATGTAATTTTTAGTTAAACAAGGGAAATGAGGAAGACGGGAAAACAGAGAAAAACGGGAAAACAAGAAAAAACGGAAAAAATGGGGAAATGGGGATTGTGATGGGGGGACCTCTCCCCAAAACTCCCCCATCCCCATTTTCCCTAAATAGGGAAATAGAGAGGGATGGGAATAGGGGAACCTATATCCATCCTCATTCCCCAAATGCTCATCCCTAGATAGCATTCCCCTTTATTTTTTTAGATTTCCTATTTAGTAACTTGGTTAATAGCCATTTTCTTGCCAACCTTGTCTTTTCTTAGAAAGTTAAGGTTTTAACTCTTAACCACCAAGCAAGTTCATAAGTTCATAGCCATTTTATTAATAAAACTTTTCATTAAAATCTGTGTGTGTCGTGAAAACTTTTTGGTGGCAATAGAGCCGCCCAAAAACAAAAGGACCACCAACTTCCAACACATTATTATTATTTATCACAAAGCCTCTCTTGTTTATCATATTGTTAGTCGGCAGAGTGGGAATCTAATGACCAATATTACTATACTTTTATTCTTGAATTAAAATTGAAAATAAATAATGTATTGACGGAATCAATCCAAAAACAAATAACAAAAAAAACAAGAGGAAATTGGTGGTCAGGAATCGTATATGTTATTTGTACTCGATCTGCTAGCATTTGGACTACATGACTAAGATGTTGGATGGAATTGTAAACTTGATTGTATTTTATAATTTAAGGTGGCTCTATTGCCGTCCAAACAAGTTCTCTTAACACGTATAGTATTTCAATGCATTATTTACTATTAATATATATATATATATATATATATCAAATTATTTAAAAGGACATAACAAATTATCAAAGTAATTAAAACAAATAGTACCTTCTAGAACAATAATACACCCACTTCGTTAAAACCCTTAATATTTTATGAAAATATAAATAATCCAGATATTTTTCAACTGCAATTAAAAACCGGAGAAACAAATCATCGATTGAATGGGTTCTAAATACATAAGATAGTTTTGTTTCGTTTTTCATCTAAAAATTGTTTGTTGATTAATAAAGAAAAAATAAAATGTAAATCTTTTTTCTTCGATTTTGTAATGACCAACGAGTTTGGGTGAATCAAAGAGTTTTATTGGATTCAATCATTAACATCACTGCTTCTTCAATTGACAGAAGCTTATATATGTTTGTCTCACAAACAAATATTAACCAGCAAATATTTCTTTTACCGTATCATAATTTCTCAAAAAAAAAAAAAAAAAAAAAATGCAATGCTTGGACAATATTTTATGAAATATTTCATATTTACATAATAAATTGCCACTTAACCCCCGCATGAAATGAGACTGACAAATAATTTGAGTTAGAGTTTTTCGATACTTTCAGGTTTTTTTTTACTTGTTGTCAAATATGGAAATCTATAGATAAAAATCACAGGGTCGGTTTGAGTGTTTATTACCATCTAGGGTTAGTTTTGACATTTTATGAAATGTTAAAGGGTAAACGATGAGATTTTCCTCTTACAAACAAAGAGATTTATATATCAAAGAGATTTATATATATATATGCTATATATTATAAACAATTGTTGTTTACATTTATTATATATATATAAAATAGGGTCGATGACTATATCAACTCAAATTTCTGATTTAATTCTTTGACTACAATATCTTGACAATTCATTTGTTCATGTACTCTTTAATCCAATTGTTGGGAGGGTGAAGTCAAAAAATCGAATCAGAAATTTGAATTGATATAACATGATCCAAAAAAATATTTTAGGGTTTGTGAAATGCGCAAAAAGATTTTAAACTTTTATCCTCTTTAATAATTTAAATTATGATAAAATTATTATATAATAAAAAACTTTAAAATAGAGATTAGGAAGATATTTAGTAGATTTTCAATATTATCGCTCGTAAATTATTAAATTTTAAAGAGCAAATAACACCATATACTTTTGCATGCAGAAACAAATGTATGGAAATCTGACACAAAGGTAACAGATGAAAATACCATTAATAACCAAAATAATTAAAAAAAAAAATCTTGGTCATTGGATTAACTACTCACCCATATCTTCCAAGTAACTATGATAGAAAAGTGAGGCTATGGTCATTGGCGGTCTTTTGTTTTTTGTATTGTTTTTGGGTTGATAGTATCAATACACATGTTTGGCTTTACTTTCCTCTCTTAAAGAGCCAAAATCCTTCGAAAAACCAAGTCAACGCACAATACAGGTTTCTATTACTCACATACAGCTCTTTCTTTGCTTTCTACAAACAAAATCCTGCTCACATATGGCACATATGGCTATAGGACAGCTCTTTCTCTCTGCTTTCCTTCAGGTGCTGTTCGACAGATTGGCTTCCTGTGAGCTGCTGGAATTTTTGCGTCAAGAGGGGTTGCATTCAAAACTCAAGAAGTGGGAACAAACTCTGAATATGATTCAGGCAGTGCTCGGCGATGCAGAGGAGAAACAACTGACTGACAGAGCTGTGAAGATGTGGCTGGACAATCTCCGAGACTTGGCTTATGATGTGGAGGACATACTTGATGAGTTTGCAACCAAAGCATTGTCAAGGAAGTTGAAGATGCAACAACGTGATCAGGCCAGCACTAGCACTAGCAAGATACGAAAACTCATCCCAACTCGTTTAAGTAACTTGAGTCCACGTGCTGTCAAGTTTAGTGCTCATAGGAAATCCCAGATCAAAGATATAAGTAGTCGGTTGAAAGCACTCTGTAAGCAGAGAAATGATCTTGGATTGCAAATGAACGTCGGAGGGGTATCAACACTTGGACAGCAGAGACGGCCACCCACTTCAAGTGTGCAACTTGAACCTTCTGTTTATGGAAGAGACGAAGACAAAGCTAAAATACTGGAAATGGTGCTGAGAGATGGACCTGATGCTGATGCCAACTTTCGTGTGATATCCATTGTCGCTATGGGAGGAGTTGGTAAAACAACACTGGCACGGGAGGTGTACAATGACAAGGCATAGGAAGATTTCAACCCAAGAATATGGGTTTGTGTGTCTGAAGAGTTTGATGTACTGGGAATCTCAAAAGCAATTCTCGAGTCAATCACATGCTCTCCTTGCAACCTTAACAGTTTGAATGAAGTGCAGGTTCAATTGAAAAATCAAGTAGCTGGGAAAAAGTTCTTACTAGTGTTAGATGATGTTTGGAATAAAGACTATGACTCATGGGAAATCTTAAAATCTCCCTTTTTAGGTGGAGCAAAGGGAAGTAAGATGATTGTGACGACACGTCTTGAAGATGTTGCATTGATAGTGGGACGAGACATTAATTGTTATAAGTTAAAACTTTTGTGCGATGATGATTGCTGGTCTGTGTTCAAGAAGCATGCCTTCGAGGGTGAGGTTGTTGGTGCACATCATAACTTGGAATCACCTCGTACGAAAGTTGTTGAGAAATGCAGAGGTTTGCCCTTGGCAGCACAAACTCTTGGTGGTCTTCTTCGTTGTAAGCCAAGATCAGATTGGGAGCATATATTGAACAGCCAAATATGGAATTTGTCCGATGAAAATGGTGTTCTCCCAGTCTTAAGATTAAGTTACCATCATCTTCCTTCACATTTGAAGAGATGCTTCGCTTTTTATGCAATCCTTCCAAAGGATTATGAATTCGAAGAGAATGAAATTGTCCTGTTATGGATGGCAGAAAGTCTGATTCAACCTTTAGAAGACTACAGACAGCCGGAAGATTTAGGCCACGAGTATTTTTGTGATCTATTGTCAAGGTCGATTTTTCAACGAGCAATTGGTAATGATACTAAATTTGTTATGCATGACCTTGTCAACGATTTAGCTCAATTGGTTTCCGGAGACACAAGTTTTAGATTGGAGAGTTTCTCGAAGCTCAATATGCAATCAAAGAGATTAGAAAAGTCTCGCTTTGCTTCTTATATTTGTGGGATCATAGATGGCAAAGATAAATTTGAGGTGTTTCATAAAGTTGAGCTTATAAGAACATTTCTGCCAATTTTGATTGAGCGTATGTTAGATCGGTATCGCCTTTCTAATATCTACATAAGTAGTTATGTTGTTTTGAATTTGCTTCCAAAATTAAAAAAACTGAGAGTATTGTCTTTGAGAAAATATCATATTACTGAGCTACCCAATTCAATAGGAGATTTAAGACATCTAAGGTATCTCAATCTTTCTGGCACTATGATCACTGCTTTGCCTACATCAACCAGCTTGCTTATGAACTTGCAAACTTTGCTACTAAGAGATTGTATACGCATCAAGAAGTTACCTTCTAATATGAGGAATTTGATTAATCTACGCCATCTTAACATCACAGGTGTAAGTTTGGAAGAGATGCCGGTAGGGATGAAAGATTTGAAAAATCTTCGTACATTGTCTAATTTTATTGTAGGCAAAAGTAGCGGATGAGATTTAAAAGATTTGAAGTATTTAAAGTTTTTGAATGGAGAACTTAGCATTTCGAGGTTAGAAAATGTTATTTACTCTCAGGACACAAGAGAGGCGATATTAGGCGATAAGAACGGCCTAAAAGTGTTGCATTTAGAGTGGGTGTCTGCATTTGATGACTCACGAAATGAGGAATCAGAAAAAAATGTGCTTGGCATGCTTTGACCTCATCAAAATCTTGCAGAGCTCTCTGTCCAGTTCTATGGTGGCAGGAGATTTCCTTCTTGGGTTGGGGATCCATCATTCTCCAATGTGGTTATGCTAAGATTGGAAAACTGTCGGAAATGCACTTCATTGCCATCAATTGGGTTATTGAGCTCACTTAAAGATCTCACCATCAAAGGAATGTGGAATTTAAAAGGCATAGGTTCTGAAATTTACGGAGGGGGTTGCTCTTTCCAATCATTGGAGATTCTTTGTTTTGAGGATTTACAAGAATGGGAGTGTTGGAATCCTATGAATGGGAGATTTCCTTGTCTCCGAGAGCTTTCCATCGTAAAATGCTCAAAGCTCTCTGGAAGACTACCTAACCATCTTCATTCACTGGAGAAACTTGTGGTTCGTGAATGTCAGCAGTTGGTAGTTTCATTCTCAAGTCTTCCAATGCTTTGCGAGTTAGAAATAGATGAATGCAAAGGTTTGACATGCAGCAGTGTGATGGACTACACGTCATTGAAGTGTATGGCTCTTTCACATTTTTCAGAATTCGGTAATTGGTTAAGGCAAGGGTTTCAGAAAGTAGAACATTTAAGGATTTCAGGTTGTGAAGAATTGATTTATTTATGGAAGAATGAGATTTGTGTTGAGCAGCCACCAAAAGGGTTTCATAGCTTCACCTCCCTTAGAGAGCTTTGTATTGAAGGTTGCAATGCTCTGACATCCTTACCTGAGGAAATAAAGCACAACATTGCACATCTTCAATGCTTGAAGATTAAAGATTGTCATTCTCTTACAGTCATTGCAATTGACCAGTTACCTTCATCAGTTAAACTACTCAAAATAGTAAATTGTGAGAAGTTTCAGTATCTGGTGGATGGCAGAGAGGATACTTGTACTTCGAGTTCTTCTTCAGCAATGCACATGCAGCATATCAACAAGAGCAGCATTTCTCATCTTGAAGAGTTGTCTATCTCCCATTGCTCATCTATCACATGCATATTTTCGAAAGGCCAATTTCCTGCATCACTAAAACACCTTAAGATTGAGAATTGCTCGGAGCTCATGATCTTATCACCAAGAGACCGATTGCCAGAGGCACTTGAAGAGCTCGTGATTAAAGAATGCCCGAAGCTGGAATCTATAGCATTGAGGTTTCTTAACAACACATATCTTAAACTAATAAGGATCTGGTGTTGTAAAAATCTTAAATCTATACCCACAGGCCTACACAATCTTATCCATCTGAGTTACTTCACTATAAGTGATTGCCCAAGTCTTGTTCTTTTTATTTCTGACTGTGAGAAACTCAGAGCCCTACCCAATCACTTGCACAGCATCAACTCACTCCAAAGCTTAGTCATTGGACAATGTCCAAGTATCAAATCCTTTCCACAAGACGGTTTTTCCACCAACCTAACAATGCTTTCCATTGAAGGTCTCAATATATATAAGCCACTGGTTGAGTGGGGGTTGCACAACCTAACCTCTCTTACATTCCTCGAAATCTCTGGATGTCCGGAAGCAGAGTCTTTCCCACAGGAAGAGATCGGAATGATGTTGCCCCCTTCTCTTGTATATCTGACGATTGGAAGTTTCCCAAAATTAAAAGATCTGTTTCCAAAGGGTTTTCAAAACCTCACCTCCCTTGAATCTCTGTTCATCTTTGATTGCCCAAATCTCATATCCTTCCCAGATGTAGGACTGCCGTCCTCACTTTTACAATTGAATATTTATAACTGTCCTTTGCTGAAAAAGCAATGCAAAAGGGATAAGGGACGAGAGTGGTCCAAGATAGCCCACATCCCTATTGTTGCAATAGACTGCAAATTCATCTCGGATCTAGGGGAAGAAGCATGAGCTCAATCTCATCTAAGTAACAACAAAGAAATTCAGTCTTTACAATTTATGTCAGGTACATCAAATTTCTAACACACCAACCATTTTTCAGATTGTAATGTTATAACAACATTTACCATATCACACATTTTTTACTATCCAGTTTTTAATCTTCTATTAGCATTTAGTAATGAGTCTTCTACCTTTAAATGAAATCATCATTTACTTATATAGAATTGTTGTGTTATTTCATTTCTGTTCAATTGAGGTGAATATAATCCTTTGTATCTTAAATTTGACTGTAATTTCCTTTTTCTTATTTTAGTGTTTAGATGTTCAATCCGAGGTTTTAAGATCTGTGAGAAGATGGCCATGATAATATGCAAACGCTTCCGGGAGGTAATCCATAACCTTTTCATTTCACTTTATGCAAGTCTCCAGAACTCTTTGATGACATCTTTACTTTGAAGAAGTATTTTTGCTCCTGGACTAAGCATTTGTTTCGTATGTTAGATACTTGTATATATCTATCTACTTGTTGGTTCATTATGCTGCCTCTGGTTTTTAGTTTATATAAGTGAGGGAATTTTGATAGTCAAGTTTTTGGTGAACAAATAGATGTGGTTAAGTGTCTACTGACCAAAAGCCATCCGAATGTATCAGGAAAGGCTCATCTGGTGCTGTAGAATCTATGATGCTTCTCAAGTCATGTCAAAGCATGCACACCCCGTTCACACAGGTTCCACACGCTAATATCTTTAAGACAGTTTGACATTCTTATATTTTTGAAATATCTGAACAGTTATCGTTTTCTTTTAATCATTATAGGAACCCCACTTAGGACAGAAGACATGCATGAAAAACGTCTTGGCGCTATTGAACCCTTTGGTGGTTAATTTGTAAGCTATTTTTTTTTCTATACAATTTCTGTGTTTTAAAATGTGATTTGATTTATATCATTGCTGCAGCTCCAATTGAACCAATATTCTACATCAAGTTTAGTATGAAGACCTTCATCACTATTAATTAAGGAACTTTCTCCAATTTTGATGTTTTCAATTTCTGATGCCTATACACTTAGGTTACTTCTTTTTCTGTTTTTTGCTGCCACATCCTGGTTTCTTTCAGAAGATCACTACACTTACTCAATTTCCGATGCCTAAAAGGAGGCTGTGTTTGCAGTTTTACCTTAAAAGTCCTGTTTATGTGGTGCTTTCTTCTCCAACCACAGGTAAGCAAATTCAACCCTGCTTTTATACTTTTATAGCTTTAATATTCTTGTTACCTTTTCATTTCTTACGGTTTTCGATTGTAAAATTGTAAACCATTTTTAATCTAAGATGCTGCCATAGGCATGTCAGTAAGTCAAAAATGAGTACATATTAGTTTCTTTGCTTTATTTCAGGAGAATGTAATTCTTTTCTTCCAATTTTGGCTGAAAATCAGTCCATGCACTAGGTTGCAAAATGGATTTTCTAATGATAGGCTTGTTGTATGCATGTGAATGGATGCTCCTTTTCTAGCATCTTGGATCTGGCTCACCTCCTTGCTGTGGAATTTCAATTATTATTCATGACCATGCCACAAGCATTTCGGTTTGGTACTCTACCTGGTTTTAGATTTGGATCCCCTGAATTTCCTAGACTTTTACGGACATGATCAGTTCATCTTATTGACGAGGTGGAGTACAAGCCCTTAAATTTCGAAGTCTTCTACAGATATGCTTAAATGACAATGCACGTTTCAATTCTTCATGTATGAATGCACATAGCTTGGTATGATGTTATCTAATGTTTTTCTATTTTTGAACTTCTGCAGCAGTTTATGATTATTTGATGTTGTGGTACAACTTAGTTAAGTGGAGATGACTCACGTAAGCGGAGCTGCTATTCGTCTGCTATGATGAATGTGCGGAGATGTTACTGGTCCCGAAAGGCCATTTTGATGTACATGACCAATTAGACTGCAAAATGTTCATGCTTGAATAGCACTAGCATGTGAGATACTTGCAGTTGCTCAATCCTGCTGTGACAAACAATGTGAGGATTGGTATGAACTATAATCAATCTGCATTTGGGCTTTTGGATCTTTTTTGGTGTCTGACAACACCTCAAATTATGAGTGTGTAATCAGAGGACGAAGCCAGCCTCTCTTCAGTGGTCACCTTCATTTGACACCAAACTTGAATGATTACTTCTGAAGGATTACAGCCATATATTCTTGGGGTTGAATCTCAAGAGAAATGTAAGTTTTATTATTTACTAATCTGTTATTGGATGGAATTTTCCGGTTGTTCTGTGCCAACCTTCCTATTGTTATCGTTGTTTCTTTCTTCATACAGTGCTGGAATCCTATCACCACTGGTTTCGTCGAGGTTGCTGCCTTGCTTGGAAAAAGCCTGGCCAGTAATTTTGCAAGCAGCCATATTGGATGCAGTTCCAATGAATTCTGACAGGACGGGATATTCCAAAACTGCTGCTGAAAACAATATCCGGATATTTATATTATTTCAGGGACTGCAAGCAACCCCTGGCAAACAAATGATAACATTGGGTTCTGCAAAAGTGAAATTTGGGACTACAAGCTTGTCTTACAACTTACAAAGCTGTGCAACTAATAGAAACTTATTAAAATATTTATATTAGTGTTGTTCTCTGTAGTTAGGAGTTACAGTAGTATGGTCAATTCCTGAATTTAAGGGAATGCTTTTTACATGTTAGAATCTACTTGTATATATACAAGGCTTTCGTAAACGAATTCTTAATCAATACATAGAAGAGAGATATCTCTGCAAAAACTCTATTAATGAAGTCTCTTCAAGCTTTTCACTTTTAGTTTCTCACTCGGTCATTTTGTCGAACACTTTAGCACTTCTATCAAACACTTTTCAGTGTTATCAAAGGAAAGGATACATAGATGAATTAATTATTGATCCTTACCATGTTTAGTTCTCTGTATCAACTTTTTGCTTGAAAGAGTTTTAGTTTCCCGGTCAACGCACAAAACAGGTTTCTCTTATTTGCAAGCATAAACTTCCCAGTTTTTCTTTGCTTTTCCATCTCTTTCCCACACCCCAAACAGGTTTTATTGTTATTATTATTATTTCAGGTATCATGTGTTGACATACCTAACTATGTCACCACTAGAGATGCACATTTTCCTCCACATTCCTAAATCCCCACATCCTCATCCCTATTTGGGGATTTTTTTTTATTTTTTATTTTGGTGGGAAGGATATGATTTTTATTCCCAAATTGAAATGGGAATGAGGATTAGGGGACCCCATCCCCATTTCTTCATTTCCCCCATAGTTATATTGAAATGGGTCCCCCATCCCCATTTCCTCATATACTCTTTTTAAAGTCAAAATCTAAAACCTAAATCTAAAATCTCCTCTTAAGATTTATAATAGAGAGTTTGTTTGTTTTAATTTAATTTGTAATTTTTAATTAAATGGAAACATAAGAGAACAAAAAAAACCCGGAAAAACAGAGAACTGAGGTTGAGGATGGATAAACCTCCCCCAAATTCTCCATCTCCATTTTCTGGTATGTCAACATGCCATTCGATGACGTGCCATGTCACTGTTTAAAAGTTAAAACTCTAAACTTTAGAGTCTAAAATGGCACTTACCTGTCAAAAGTAATCTCTTTTATCATTTCTCATTGCTAATCAGACACCAACAAAAATGTCGAAAGCCGCGAAATTGATGCCAAGTCTACTAAGAACCCATCAAAGCCTCTGCACTTCCAACACCACAAAACAAAACCCATTTCTCTTTACATTGAGACTGTACCAGGTTTCTCAAATCACAACAACCGAAAGCTGCGTCTCGGAGATTCGCAAGGCCGCCTTCGAAGACAACATTCGGAGAGAGATCCAATACGAGCTTCAACACTCCCCTTCTAAACAGGTTCTTATTTCTTCATTTTAATATTAATGTCTCTGTTGTAATTTTTTTGCTTAGTTTTGATATAATTTCATTTTCTCTCAATTGAGATTCTGGCTGGTGTTTGAATACAAAGTTTTCGTTTTTTGTATTTGATTGGGTGTTTTGAAGTGAGTCTATGTCTGTGCTATGCAAATGACATTTTGTTCTTTTTCTGTGATATTTGTTTCAATACATTCTTTTCAATTGTGAGTCTAGTTGGTTGGTTGGTGAGAAAATGTTTTTTATGTTTCTGAGAAAATGCAAAGGAGGATGTTTGAGTTGATTGCTTCCGGTAAAAAAATTAATTGACTTGGCTGAGGAGAGAATTAGTTACTTTAACAGATCTTAAATTTTATTTCATGTGTCACTGAGTTTCCTTTGAAATTGAAATTGAATGATGCTGATTGATAACATGCAAACGATTCTAGGAGGAGCTCAGCTAATCAATAATTTTATTTTATTTTATCATTTTAATGCAACTGGTACTTCAAATTCTCTCGGAAATTCTCTCGGACTAACCATTTGTTTCATATGTTAGATATTAACATGATTTGAATTGGATAGTTTTAGACTAGCATGCACTTATTAGCTTCTACTTTTTTTTGGTTTAATCTTTTTCATTTGTAATGGCAGATGAAGAAGAGCTCCTTGTAGTTGTACTGGAGAACTGATGGACCTTGAAACCAAAAGGTTTAGAAGTGGTAAGTAAATGTTATATCATAAATCAAGTTTCAGATTAATATTAACATGAGTAGATTTCAGAGACTTCTACTTTTCCTTGAGATTATGTTAAGTTATCTATATGAAGAGAAAAACAAATGTGATATTATTAGTGCTGAACTCCTTGTTTATCCATTGATTTGTATATTTTAGGACAAAAAACCTTACTCATTTGCTTTTCGAATTTATTTGTTTTATTTGCTTATTTTATGTTACTAGTTATATGTTATTGCTTGTATTTTTGAGTCCTGGCAGGTTAATTTGCTTATACCATTTGCAGCTTCTCTTAACTCAAATACCAAATTATTTGGAATGCTTGATGTAGACCTTTGAGATATAAAAGATGAATATTTTAACTTCAAATCTTTAGCTTGATTGATCCTTCTTTTTTATTCAATAACTTGGTCCCGATTGGTATTCTGTTTTTGTGCTAAACGAGTCTTTATTATATATCTTGCTGGTATAAACTTTTGGAATATCACAATTTTGAAGATGCTGTTCAACATCTTGTAGCAGGATGCTAATTAATGACAAGCACAAAGCATATTTGTTAGACTTATAGTCAAATCCAATCTAAGAGACTAAGACCTTTCAAAAATGATTTTCATAAAGGAGTGGAATCATCATTTGCACTCTATTTGAACTTGCTCACGAAAAAGCAAACACCATCAAATTCAAATTCACATTCCACTAAATCTCACTTTCTCATGTCTCCTACATACCTCGGGGGGAAGTGAGAGCTGAGAGTGCCTGCCCTTGTTCTTACGTCCCATGTCCGGTTTTGCTGACACAACCATCCTTGATCTTGTCCAAGAATACAAATGCATCAACCAATGTTTCAAATGTGTCCCCAATCCTTGATCTGTGATTCCTAGCATTATCAATGAATACAAGAGTCCCAATCTTGTAGGACTGACCACATGAGAAACATGTTTCAACTGGTTTCTCAAATTACTTATCACCTCATTTGAGTCAAATATGGGTAGGAACAATTTGGGTCTACTTTTATAGCCATTGTTATGGTTTCCAAGGTTTATTGCCTCTCAGATGAAGAAAAAACAGTGAAGCTCGGCTGGGGTCGGTTTGTAGCCAAACCCAGACGAGGAACTTGTCGCCTGTAATGCTGAGACAACACGTCATATGATCGTTTTGAGTTGGGATTAAACGATTGTTGTGAGAGTGAGCCATCTTCCTTCTTCATTCTTCTTCACTGCACCAACTTTTCAGAGAGAATTGAGAAAGCAGAGACTTTTCAGACTCAAGTAAACACACAGGATTTTCATGTTGTTTGAATAGCCTATGCAATTTGCGTTGTTTGAAGTGTTTGGTAACAGTTTTCATAGTACTTTGATTTGCTAATGGCAGCTTCCTTTTCCTACAACACATTTGCTTTCATAATTTTGATCTCTCAGTATAAATTCTTGGGGAAAATTTGAATGATGAATGACAATAGAATTGAAATCTAATGATTTAGAATTGTCAGTATTTTAAAATTAAATAAATATTTGAAGATATTTTGCCAACTTTCTTATAATAATTCTGTAACCACACTGAACCTTTATAGTAGTAAATTCAATAAAACTTCGATGGTGATGATTGATGAGGATTTAGTGAGAAAAAAAAAAAAAAAATGAAATTATGCATGTGGAAGACTTGGTTAATTCAACACTTGCAAGACTAATACCAGGTTGTCTTCTTAGTTTTAAAGTAAAATCTTAAACATCAGTCTTGATATCTCTCAAGAAAATATGTTTAAAATTTTGGAAACCAAAGACATATATACTCTGTTGTTATTGGTATTGACACCTCAAACGTCTCTCACAAATTAGTGCTCTCGTGATAATATGTTCTATTAAATATACTCCCTGTAAATATATATATACGGAAATTTTCCTATGAGGATGTCTTGATATAATTATATAAGGACATTGAATGTGAGCCACTCGTTTTATATACTTTGACTTGGTATGTATGCACTTGTCAAATCACTTTTATAAATGAGTGACTTACATTCAATATCCTGATAAAGTTATATAAGGATGCTCTGATAAGAACGAGACAGTATATATATATATATATATATACATAAATTTGAAAAGAAACTTTTATTAAACAAGAGAAGAATACAACCGAGCTTTGAATCAAGCCGAACTCTTTCCTCTTTAGAGGAATAGTTTTTTAGTTTAATTAGTATTACTTGCTTTTCAATCGTATAATTTTTTTTATGAAGTTGGTAAACAAATTGATTTAGAAAGATAAAAAAAAAAAACGCGTTTTGATTTTTTATAATTATGTTTTTAATGAACAATTTCCTGTAATGTTCGTCAACTCTAATTGAAAAATCAAATCTTTTTTTTTTTTTTTCTAAATCAACTTGTTTACCAACTTCATGAAAAAAAATGTATGATTGAATAGCAAGTAATACTAATTAAACAAAAAAATTAGTTTAATTACAAGCAGAATGGACTATGCAAGATTGATTAATTACAAGTTATGTTACTTTGTATGAACATTTAAGTAAACGTCAAGTAATGATTTTTTAAGTAGGAGAAAATTACAAGTTATGTTACTAAAATTTATAAAATTGAGTGTTCGGTCCCATATCAAGAAAACAAATAATTTTAGTAGAAAATTTGCTTGCGGCACATGTTACATATTTACGAGAATGTGTAAAAGTGTAATATTATTTTGTTCAGATTTGATGTATAAATTTAGTGTCCAAATAATATTGCGTTGTTGATTTTAGTAATGCCATATCATTTAGATACCATATTCGTACTATTCGGATAAAATAGCATTACTTTTATAAGACTTGAACATCTGTAGCAGCTTATGATTATTTGATATTGTGGTATAACTTAGTTTGGTGCTCCTTGGTCCTGGAGGTGACTCACTTAAGCGAAGCTCCTATACATCTTCTCTGATAAATGTGTGGAGCTGTTGTTGGTCCCAAAAGGCCTTTTTGATATACATTATTGATTAGACTGAGAAATGTTCATACTTGAATAGCGCGAGCATGTGAGATACTTGTAGTCGCTCAATCATGTCGTGACCAACAGTGTGAGTAGTGGCATGGACTCTAATCAATCTGCATTTGAGCTTTAGGAGCTTTTCTGTGTCTGACAACACCTCGAATTGTGAGTGTGTAAGCAGAGGGCGATACCAGCCTCTCTGCAGTGGTCACTCTTAGGTAAAAATCTTGTCCACTTTTAAAGCGTCTAATGTCTCGTAATTCACCGTACCATGCTATGCAACCTCGTCCCATTTCATCTACATATACATTAGCATACCCTGTACAGTTGCAACTCTTCAAGCACTCTCTCTCACACTCCTCTAGGCTCATGTTACTATAAAGAGTAGAATTTCTGGTATCTGGAAATTTCACACCTTTTAGTCTCACAAAACCCTCCCCATCACCTTTGCCACAGGCTTCCTTACTTGTTGCCTGACATTGAAGGTACCAGTCCTGAGGATACAATCTTTCAAACCCAGGCAGGCATGCACAATGTACCAATGTATCCTTATTGCAAATTGCGTTTGCACCACATTGCATGTACTTATCACACAAGTCCTGAGGCACCTTCTGGACTTTTACCCATCTCTGGCTCTCATGTCAGATTAGTCTTTTCTGAAGTCCCATCGACTCTAGAACAACTATGGTGAAAATAGAACCTTTTTTTGGTGAAAATTTAATATAGATTTCATTGTCATTGCTCACATATTTGATATTGATGAGATCAATCCAATCAGAGAAATATTCTTTGTGGCCTTCGACTTCTAGCAAGCCATTCACCATGCAACCATTCCATGGGCCACTATGCCAATATGAAACTGAGTTCTTGTACGAAAATAACTGAGGTATGCTGTGAAGGTCAAACCCTGCAGAGAATTCCCCAGGCGTTGGATCATCAATCGACTTCCATGAAGTTAGAATGCGGTTGAGGCCAGTTATCCAGTTCCATCAAAATTTCATACTAGGAAGAACCGTGTCTGTAGGATAATCAAAGCTTTGCCATATAATTGTCTCTTTCGCTACCAAAACCAGATTTCCTGAATCTAAGAGCTTGGCAATGGAGGTTTGTGCAGGAACCGAAAAATTGGTGGACCAAAGAGGACTGCTCTGATTACAACAAAAAACTGCAAGATTTACATCGCCACCAATCTTGAAAATACTTGAAGAGTTCCTAATTGGAGTTTCTCTGTTGGCCACCCAAACAACCGTTTGTTATGAGATTTTGTTGAAACATATTCCAATGTAACGAGCTTGAGACTTGCCAGAGCTGAAGAAACCCAATTTGAAATTTCCATCAGAGATGGTAGTATTCCCCGTGGGGCCCCACCCCGATCAGGACAGGGATAGAGGATAATATTTGAGGACGGGGACGGGAATGGGGATGGGGACAAAGTTTTGTCCCTGAATGTGAAGCGGGGCGGGGACAGGGGAAGCACTCCCCGCCCCATCCCTGCCTTGATATATAAATATATATATATATATTGGCAAAAAATTCCTTGCTTTACTCATATTCCAGGACAAGCACACTTGTAAATGAAACAAACAATTTTCAACACCTTTCAAGAGTATTGGCACGTCATAGTGTGCCATAATTACAAAAGAACAAGAATACATTCTGAAAGATGCAATTGCGCTTGTGCAAGTATGAGTTCCAATGGCACCTGTAATCATAATGATATTCTACAACAATGACTTACATCTGGTGGTGACATGCCAGCGACATGAACCGCCTCTGCTCAGGTGCCAGGAGAAGAATGAAAGCTATCCTACAAACTTGATTTGTCACACTGTCAAACCAGAAGCAGGAAATATTCCATGAATTTGAAACCATTCGGGCATGCGGAACCTCTCATAAAGCGTAGAGTGACCTCCAAAAGCTGATTATCATATATATATATATATTTATTTATTTATTTAAAATATAATATTCAGATTTTTAAAATCATTTAACATTAATTTTTTAAACATAAATAATTTTTTTTTAACTAAACTTTAGAAGTAGGTTTGTTTTATATAATCTTTGATTTTAGACTAAATATGAATTTCTATTTTTTTCTTTGTTTTAAGTTGTAGTTTTTAAATGTATAGTTATATTAAATGGGGAATTGGTGGGTTTGGGGAAGGCCCCTCTAACGAGGAATCCTTGCCCCCGGCCCCGCTTCTCTTAATGCGGGGATGCGGACGGGGACGGGGATGGTTTTGAGGGGCGGGGATGGGGATGGAAAAGCATTCCCCGACCCCCGACCCGCCCCATTGCCATCCCTAGTTTCCATCAGATGATACAAGGCTTCCGTTTTCATCATCACCTATGAACTGGGTTCCAGTTATTGTCTCTAATGCAACAAGTGAACCGAAGAAATCGAATATCACAAACAGTACCAGGTTACAGAGAGCTCTATAACTCCCCATAAAGATAAGTGTTTGGGCTGTGTTTCTCGGATGTGCCAGTATCTATGACAACTTTTATGAGCATCCAGCAATAGTATCCACTTTGTTTCTTGTGATTTCGACATTATTTTGTTTTCAATTAGTAAGAGTCAACAAGCTAACGTGATTCATTTGTAGTCACGGAATCAATAATGTCCAAAAAAATGTTAATAAAAATGAAATTGGTAAAAAAAAACAAAAGAAGAAAATGACCTGGGTTCCAGTTAATGATATAACAAAGAGTGCTGAGATACGTAGAGCTCTATTAAACCCCATGAAGACAAGAGTGTTTTGACTTTGTTACTGGGATGTGTCATTATCTGTTAGCTTCAGTAATTTTCTTCATGTAATTTCGATGTTTTTTCTCCAGTATATGAATGAAAGAAAGTAAGGGTCAACAAAAATGTAAATAAGTGGTTGTGTGTTCAGTGGCATAGACGGAATCATCACTTATAGATTGAATGAAATTAATGGTAGGGTGTTCATACACATCACTTCACCGTGGTTAACTTCTCTTCTTTCTTATGTTCCTACACATAAATTTCCTTTAGTATGTAATATACAACTTCTCTTCTTTCTTATTATACAATAAGAAAATCTCTACAGGAGTTAAATATACATAGAAGTACATATCATGATTTTATTACATATATACAATAATAGTAATGCAAAAATTAGCATGACACTGCAAACGTTAATCCATAATTCAAAAAGCTGTAACTACAATTCATACAAATATGTTTACAGAACCTAACAAATTCATCGAGCATTAAGTGCTGTAATTGTCACCTCATTTGCGGAACAATTTGTGCCTTTGGTAGATGACTCTGGTGCATTCCTCCGCCTGAAAGAAAATGTAGATTGCTTTGGACAAGGAAGTGTTGCTTCATTGCATAACATAAAAACAACAGTTGACATGGTTGGCCTATCTCTTGCATCATCTTGCACGCACAAGAGCCCGACTTGGATGCACCTCAAAACTTCATCATGAACCGGACACGAATTAGAAATGCATGAGTCAACTATCTCCAGAGCCTTATTATCTCTCCAGAGCTCCCATATCTTATTTCAACATGTTACATCAGAATAAATCATGTTAAGTTTTGGCCAATGTTGAAGAATGGAACACAAGATCGAAGAAAACATAAATGTGTCAACAACGTACATATTTTAACAAATTTGACGATGAACTCTCATGGTAAAACCCCCAATTCTTTTTCCCACTTACAATCTCTAATAGTATGACTCCGAAGCTAAAGACGTCTGATTTCACTGAGAAGAGGCCGCCTAATACATATTCCGGTGACATGTAACCACTGCATTTCATAGACATTGAATTTAGTTACAACATACACTCCAAATTTAAAAGTGATTCAAGTTAGTGTTGAACATGTCTTATGTGACTTACAATGTTCCAACCACTCTCTTTGTATTTTCTTGAATTTCATCTCCTCCAACTATCCTTGCAGTACCAAAATCTGAGATTTTGGGTTTCATTTCTCCATCTAGAAGGATATTGCTCACTTTTAGGTCTCTATGGACGATTCTTAACCTAGAATCTTGATGAAAATAAAGGATTCCTCGAGCAATTCCCAAAATTATTTCAAAACGACTTTTCCAGTCCAACAACAATTTTCTTAATTGATCTGTATCATTAGAATGGCATATCACATATAATAGACAGAATAAACACACAACACAAGCTATAAATACATACACATATCAAGTGCATAATTATTAATTAAGGAATCGATTCATACCAAAGATAAAGTAGTTCAAGCTTTTGTTGGGCATATATTCATAGATTAACATCTTTTCATCTTTCTCTATGCAACAACCCAAGAGCCTAACAAGATTTCTGTGTTGAAGTTTAGCAATTAACAAGACTTCGTTCTTGAATTCTTCGATACCTTGTCCCGAATTACTCGATAATCTTTTAACAGCTATCTCTTGTCCATTAGTCAACTGACCCTAAAAAATCAATGTAAATAACACTCATATCAATTCACACCTCTCAAGCTTATCAAAAATCTCTCTGATTGCCAAAATAGTTCATACCCATCACTCAAATATATGAAAAATGTAAACCCGAAACTTCAAAATGAAGAGAAATTAATTACCTTGAAAACTGGACCAAACCCTCCTCGTCCAAGCTTGTTGGCAGCGGAAAAATTCTCTGTTGCAGCAATCACTGTATTGAGTTCGAAGAATGTTATTTCTATATTCCCACTTTTGCTAGCACTGCTATTTGCATTCGAAGAGTCCCTATAATTAGACAAACTTCTCTCTGAATCAAAAAGTAACATTTGACGGCGCTGTTGTTTCTTCTTCCCTGTATTAGGTATAACAATACATAATCAAAATGTAAAACAAATAAATTTGTAGAAGAAAAGGAAGCGAAGCTGTGAATCCCACCATTTAAAAAATAGAAGAATTTGATAATAAAAATAGAAGCTTTAACACAGAGTAGAAATGGGTTTCCACCATTGAAACAAAACTTGAGAGAGAAACTAAATTTGGGGATGACAAGCATCCTCATCCCCACCCATTTCCCTAAAAGTTCCCCCCCAAATGGGGATGGGGAAGTGGGAATTTGGGTATCCAGCTAAATGCCCATCTTTACTCACAATAACATGTGTCCTTTGAAATTACCTTTATTCCTCTTCGTGTTCCTTCTCCAAAAGTAGTAAAAACACAGGGCTGCCAGAAGTGTTTCAACAACAAGGGGAACAATAATAAATACAAGTGTACTTTTTGTTGCTAGAACGTGTACCTTTGTGTTTTTCTGGGCATCTGCAGCTGCAAATTTAAGATTTCTTTCAGGCTCAAGAAATTTGAAACCGATCATCTTAATTTATAAGAACCTTTTGCTGCTGACAGATTATGGAAAAAGACACTGTACATACCTAGCTCCACAGCATCTACTCTTAGGTAAAAATCTTGTCCACTTTTATAGCGTCTCATGTCTTTTAACTCACCATACCATGCTATGCAATCTCGTCCCATTTCATCGACATATACATTAGCATAACCTGTACACTTGCAACTCTTCAAGCACTCTCTCTCACACTCCTCTAAGCTCATGTTACTATAAAAAGTAGAATTTCTGGCATCTGGAAACTTCACACCTTCCAATCTCACAAAACCCTCCCCGTATCCTTTGCCACAAGCATCCTTCCTTGTTTCCTGACATTTTAGGTACCAGTCTTGAGGATACAACCTTTCAAACCCAGGCAAGCATGCACATTGTGCCAACATATCCCCATTGCAAATTGCGTTTGCACCACATCGCATGTACTCATCACACATGTCGTGGAGAATGATCTGGAGTTTTACCCATCTTTGGCTCTCGTGCCAGATTAATCTATTAATAACTCCCGTTGACTCCAAAACAATTATGGAGAAAACATCAACCTTTTTCGGTGAAAATTTAGCATAGATTTCATTGTCATTACTCACAAATGTGATATCGATAAAAACATTATTGTCAGAGAAATAATCTTTTTGGCTTCTGATGTCTGGCAAGCCATTCAGCATGCGACCATTCCAAGGGCCACTACGCCAGTGTAGAACTGAGTTCTTGTACAAAAATAACTGAGGTATGCTGTGAGGGTCAAAACTTGAAGAGAATTCCCCAGGCGTGGGATCATCAATCGACTTCCATGAAGTTAGGATATGGTTGAGGCCAGTTTTCCGGTTCCATCCAAATTTCATACCAGGAAGAACGGTGTCTGTAGGATAATCAAAGCTCTGCCATATAATTGTCTCTTTTGCTTCCAGAACCAGATTTCCTGAATCTAAGAGCTTGGCAGCAGAGGTTTGTGCAGGCACTGAAACATTGGTAGACCAAAGAGGACTGCTCTGATTACAACAAAAAACTGCGAGATTTCCATCTCCACCAATCTTGAAAATACCTGCAGAGTTCTTAATTGGAGTTTCTCTGTTGGCGACCCAAACAATCGTTTGTTCTGAGATTTTGTTGAACCATATTCCAACGTAACGAGCTTGAGACTTGGCAGGGCTGAAGAACCCCAGTTTGAAGTTTCCATCAGACGATACAAGGCTTCCATTTTCATCATCAGCTATGAACTGGGTTCCAGTTATTGTCTCTAATGCATGAAGTAAACCAAAGAGATCGAATATCACAAACAGTACCAAGATACAGAGAGCTCTATAACTCCCCATGAAGATAAGTGTTTGGGCTGTACTTCTCGGATGTGCCAGTATCTGTGACAACTTCTATGAGCATCCAGAAATATTATCTACTTGTTTCATGTGAAATGTGATTTCGACATTATTTTGTTTTCAATGTAAGAGTCAACAAGCTAACGTAATTCATTGATTGCTAGCAGAAATTTTCAGCCGTACACGGAATCAGTAATGTCAAATACGTGTTATTTATGGAGGTATGAAATTGACTTTTAGTTATAAAAATAAATAAATAAATAAATAAAGAAGAATGGAAAAAAATCAGTCACATAAGGACAAACCAATTTGAAAGTGACAAAAAGACAAATATCATGAAAACAAAAATAAGATTATTATATTCTGAGCAGGCTTTTCTAAAGGCCAAAAAAGTCAATTTGATTAGTAATAATTATAAATTAATTATTATTCTGGTTTTCTTTACATAATAAAAAGAATGCAAGAATTAGTATAAGACAATAGATTATATAAAAACAATCTTATCATTCATCTTCTCAGAATATATTAACCTATGATGGAACCAATGTTCTTCTTCCACTTACGATCTTTAATAGTATGACTCAAAAACTGAAAACGTCTGATTTAATAAAGAAGAAGCCGTAAAGTGCATGCTCTGGTGACATAATGATGTAACGCCGGTAGGTGTGATCAAGCCCTGTTGATTCTGGGAATACCCAGGACTATGAAAACTTCTAAACTCATTGATTCAATTGAATACCGAGAAAGCAAACAAGCAATCAAACTTTTATTCAACTTCAAATCTACCATCAAATGGCCACACAGATCCTTTAAATAGGAATAAAGCAATGCAAAGAAAGGAAATAATTCAAAATTGAAACAAATCAAAATTATCCAACAATTAGGCTAAAAATCATAGCACTATGTAAACGAATTCTTAATCAATAAATAGAAGAGAGATATCTCTGCGAAAACTCTATTAATGGAGCCTCTTCAAGCTTTTCACTTTTAGTTTCTCATTCAGTCATTTTGTCGAACACTTTAGCACTTCTATCAAACACTTTTCAATGTTATCAAAGGGAAGGATACACAGATGAATTAATTATTTATCCTTACCGTATTTAATTCTCTGTATCAACTTTTTGCTTGAAAGAGTTTTAGTTTCCCGGTCAACGCACAAAACAGGTTTCTCTTATGAGCAAGCAAAAATTTCCCAGTTTTTCTTTGCTTTTCCATCTCTTTCCTGCACACCAAACAGATTTTATTATTATTATTATTTCAGATACCATGTGTTGAAATACCTAACCATGTCACCGCTCATTTGATAACATGTTGAGAAACATCTTAGTAACCATGCGATGATATGTCCAGACAAGTCACCGTATATGCGATGATGTGGCCGAACAAATCAAATATTTGAGTTCACTTTTGGTTATTATGTGATGATGTGCTCAGACACGTCAACGCGTATTCGATGACTTGTCTAGCCACGTCAATAGTTAAAACTCTAAAATGGCACTGATTTGTCAAAAGTAATCTCTTTTCTCATTTCTCATTTCTCATTTCTCATCAGACACCAACAAAAATGTCGAAAGCCGGGAAATTGATGCCAAGTCTACTAAGAACCCATCAAAGCCTCTCCACTTCCAAATTGTTCAACGCCACAAAACAAAACCCATTTCTCATTACATCGAGACTGCACCCGGTTTCTCAAATCACAACCACTGAAAGCTGCGTCTCGGAGATTCGCAAGGCTGCCTTCGAAGACAACATTCGTAGAGAGATCCAATACGAGCTTCAACACTCCCCTTCTAAACAGGTTCTTATTTCTTCATTTTAATATGAATGTCTCTGTTGTAATTTTTTTGCTTAGTTTTGATATAATTTCATTTTCTCTGAATTGAGATTATCGGTTCTAATGGTGTTTGGGATGACAATGTGCAGATTTCTGGTTTAATGCATCCCTCTTCAACTCAGAACTGGCTTAGCTCTCAAAGCAGCTCATCCGGTCTTATTGTGAAGAGGGCAATCAGAGTGGATATTCCAATCGACAAATATCCTAATGTATGAGTGAAGGCATCTTGCTCTACTTTGCTATTACATATATTTTTTTGGCAGTGTCTTATAATAATTAAGTTTTGCAGTACAACTTTGTTGCTATTCAAACAAATGATGTAGTTTATTTTCGGTTCTCTTGAACCGATGATTTCATTTTTTTTGCTTTGCATGTCTAACATTGTCTAAATATTTGTCTTTGCACATAACATAATAGAACTAAACCATGTCTTCCTTTTTATCCTTTCATCTTGGATTATGTTGTAGAAGATTAGATTTATTTTTTGGGATGATTTGATTTTTTACTGACTCAGTAAACATTCCGTGTTGTCTCTCCATTTTGTGGTGACTGCTCACTAATTTGTTAACAAATGCTAACTGGTACATCTTATTCTTGAAAATTGACATTTTTGGAGCAGAAATTATGCGTGTAACCACACTGTTGGGGAATGCTTCAGTTTTAGGCCAAAGTGGGCTTGAACATGCTAGTCCTCTCGCCTCTGGAGGAATATTTTCAAATGGAGGAGCCGATATGAACGGATTGGCATCACGGTTTCAATCAGAAGTACGGATACTAACCATTAACATAACTGTTTCTCTATAAAATTTTACTGTCTTTAGAAGCATTGCTGACTCAATATTTTACATTTCATTCTAACATAACTTTTGTTTGAGTGCTTGTAGTACAAATTGTTACTTTTGCTTTGACAGGTAAACTGAGGCTAACATCAAGCGGCATTGAATGTAGTTTAACATGTTATGGATTATGGAATCTGACCTCTAATTAGATGGTTCTCCATTATGTGTACCAGTTTTTTGAACATTTAGTAGCTGACATACTAGGATGACGACCTCACATGCTAATTCTTGAGTGAGAGATTGTCCTTGTTTATGAGTGCTGAGGCAACAGACATTATGTATTCTATGCTGACCTTTTCAAGTAATAAATTATTGTTTTTCGGTTTACCTTGCAAAAACCGTTTCATGAACTCAGTTAGACAGTTTTGGTTTTCATAAAAATGTTTGTCTGGAGAGCTACTAAATCTGCTTTCAAATTGCTTCAACCTGTGTGTTTAGTTTGTTAGTGCTGTTAGTTTCCAGATCTACTAATCAATTCTGCACTTTATTCCTGGCTTTGGATTTGAATCCCTTGAATTTCATGGTCTTGCATGGATCATGCCTAAATGATAGTTGACATTTTGGGCTTCTGATTTGCACTCGTTTGCTAATGTGTGTACATTCTTCTTTATGTTTGTCCATTTTGATTTGAGCTGCTGCAAGACAATATTGTATAATGGCTATGGGATTCACTGGAGGTCATCTAATGATTCAGACATTCAGTGTTTATTATTCTAATCATATGTGGACAATTGCATTTATCTGTCTTTATCGGTTCTAATGGTGTTTGGGATGACAATGTGCAGATTTCTGGTTTAATGCAGCCCTCTTCAACTCAGAACTGGCTTAGCTCTCAAAGTAGCTCATCCGGTCTTATTGTGAAGAGGGCAATCAGAGTGGATATTCCCATCGACAAATATCCTAATGTATGAGTGAAGGCATCTTGCTCTACTTTGCTATTATATATTTTTTTTGGCAGTGTCTTATAATAATTAAGTTTTGCAGTACAACTTTGTTGGGCGCCTCCTTGGTCCTAGAGGTAACTCTCTTAAAAGAGTGGAAGCAAGTACGGAATGCCGTGTTCTGATCAGAGGCCGAGGCAGCATCAAGGATCCAGGAAGGGTAATGGTGAATAATTCTTCTCCTGGTTTCTTTTTTAATTGTTTATACCTGCACCATTTTGAATTATTTTTTGAAATTTTATATTGAGAGACTTGATTTCAATATCTGACATCTATTTGAACTCTGGAGCTACTTAATTTTGGTCACTAGAGGCCATTGTGAAATATTACTGGTCAAGCTGAAACCAGTACACACTTCATACTAAGGTCTCTGAGATGTCCTCCATACTAGTTTTGGTAGTAGATAAATCTGGTGGGACGCTAATTGATTAAGAATTTGGTGGAAGCCAAAACCTGAAAATAATACATATTGTTTTTCAACTCCTGCTCTAGCTTCTAGTGTGATTTTATCTTTCCTTTTTATTGACATCTGTTTTACTATCTTATATATGGTTATTTTTTCCACTTAGATGATCACAGTCTTGTCAAGTATAGTTCTTACGAAAACTGAATCTAAATTTATGTGCTTAATCTATTAAAAACTTGTATTTGCATTCTTGTATGACTTTAAAGTCATCTCCACTGCCTTGTAAATTGGGGAGTCATGTTTCTCCCTTTTTTTTTTTCCCTTATTTATTTGTATTCTTCCTTTTTTTTTTAAGGAGGACATGATGAGAGGAAAGCCTGGATATGAGCATCTGAATGAACCTCTCCATATCCTTGTTGAGGCAGAACTGCCTGTTGAAATAATTGATGCTCGCCTAATGCAAGCTCGTGAGATACTCGAAGATTTGCTGAAGCCTGTGGTGAGCAACCTTATTCCTTCTACAAACAGTGTGAATATTTTTTTTTCATTCTTTGGTAGTCTGTCTGACTTATTTCTGTATCTCCTGTTTAGGATGAAACCCATGATTTCTACAAGAAACAACAACTAAGAGAGCTAGCAATGCTCAATGGTACACTGCGCGAGGAAGGTTCTCCCATGTCTGGTTCTGTGTCCCCCTTCCATAACAGCCTTGGTATGAAGAGAGCAAAGACTAGGGGGTAATTGATCCTTATGCGTGCGGCTTTTGGAGCTTGCGTGTTCAAGTGTCTGCTAGTAAACAGCAGTTTTCCTACCACAGTCCACAGGTGTTTCTGTGCCTGTGTCAGACAGTGCTTCCAACTGCAATCGGGGCACTGGCACTAATGTGCCAGTTCTAACTTGTTTCTATATAAATCGTCTTATTATCTAGTGTTCGAGAGAGTTTTAAATGACAGTATCGTGTAGTAAGTGATCCAGTTGAGTTCATCCAAGTTTGCATTTATAATGTTGATTTAGGGAGTTGAGTAGGACATTGTTTCTCCAATGCTGTTCTTGTATTATTATTATTATTATTATTATTAGGATATATTATTATAAAGCTTGTAATGAGAGTTTTGATAAACTATCAATGGTGTGGATATTTTAATGCGAGGTAGTTTTAAGGTATGGTTTTTATACAGAAAGTGAAGCCACCGGTGGTTTACCTTAATGCTGTTGGTTTGGGTTGGAGTGTTATTTGTACTTATAGTTTGATGATTTGTTTGAAAGATATTGTACATATTTGTGGCTGAGCATTTCTAAATATGTGGATCTATAATATCTCAAAGCCTCTTTGAATTGCATAAACAAATCCATTCGAATTCGGACGTCTGCCTTTGAGTAGGATTCATCAAGAAGAGCAGAGATGGTTGTAAGGGTGAGTCCCTGCAATGGAAAGATTCCATATTGATTGATTTGTGCAATTATACAAAGAAATTTTTGGCAGCTAAAATTGACAGCAAATTCAAGTTTCAATAAACCAAATTCAGTAATTTGAATTGTTTCTGGGAAATTTCTCACATGTAATTACTCTGGTGGTGACCATTGACCCATCATAAGTTGTAATAATTCATATTCAATTATTGGTTCGGTGGAGTCCACATCTTGGGCTGGCTTTATACTTCTAAAAAGTAAGTCAAAAAGTAAGTCTGAACACACAAAGCAAGTCTCCTTTTTTGCTTTCTACAGACAAGTCTCTCTTACCCTTACTCACATACTTCTCTTTCTTTGATTTCTACAAACAAATTCTTGCTCTCAATCAAATCTCTTTCTTTGCTTTCTACAAACAAAACCATGGCTGTAGGAGAGCTCTTTCTCTCTGCTTTCATTCAGGTGTTGTTCCAGAAATTGGCTTCTCGTGAGCTGCTGGAGTTCCTGCGTCAAGAGGGGTTGCATTCAAAGCTCAAGAAGTGGGAACAAACTCTGAATATGATTCAGGCAGTGCTCGGCGATGCAGAGGAGAAACAACTGACTGAAATGGCTGTGAAGACGTGGCTGGACGATCTCCGAGACTTGGCTTATGATGTGGAGGACGTACTTGATGAGTTTGCAACCGAAGCTTTGTCAAGGAAGTTGAAGATGCAACAACGTGACCAGGCCAGCACTAGCACTAGCAAGGTACGAAAACTCATCCCAGCTCGTTTAACTAACTTGAGCCCAAGTGCTATCAAGTTTAGTGCTCATATGAGGTCCCAGATCAAAGATATAAGTAACCGGTTGGAAGAACTCTGTAAGCAGAGGATTGATCTTGGTTTGCAAGTGAATACTGGAGGGGTATCTACACTTAGACAGCAGAGACCACCACCCACTTCAAGTGTGCAACCTGAACCGGCTGTTTATGGAAGAGATCAAGATAAAGCTAAAGTACTTGAAATGGTACTGAGAGATGGACCTGATGCCGATGCCAACTTTCGTGTGATATCCATTGTCGCTATGGGAGGAGTTGGTAAAACAACACTGGCGCGGGAGGTGTTTAATGACAAGGCAATGGAAGATTTCAACCCAAGAGTATGGGTTTGTGTGTCTGATGAGTTTGATGTACTAGGGATCTCAAAAGCAATTCTCGAGTCAATCACATGCTCTCCTTGCAACCTCAAAAGTTTGAATGAAGTCCAGGTTCAATTGAAGAATAAAGTAGCTGGAAAAAAATTCTTTCTAGTCTTAGATGATGTTTGGAATAAAGATTATGGCTCGTGGGAAATCTTAAAATCTCCTTTTCTAGGTGGAGAAAAAGGAAGTAAGATGATTGTGACGACACGTCTTGAAGATGTTGCATTGATAGTGGGACGAGACATTGATTGCCATAAGTTAAAACTTTTGTCTAATGATCATTGCTGGTCTGTGTTCAAGAAGCATGCCTTCGAGAGTGAGGTTGTTGGTGCACATCAGAGTTCGGAATCAGCTCGTTCACAAGTTGTTGAGAAGTGCAAAGGTTTGCCCCTAGCAGCACGAACTCTTGGTGGTCTTCTCCGTTGTAAGCCAAGATTAGATTGGGAGCATATCTTGAACAGCCAAATATGGAAATTATCCGATGAAAATGATGTTCTCCCGGTTCTAAGAATAAGTTACCATCATCTACCTTCACATCTAAAGAGATGCTTTGCTTACTGTGCAATCCTTCCAAAGGATTATGAATTCGAAGAAAATGAACTTGTCTTCTTATGGATGGCGGAAGGTCTAATTAAACCTTCAGAAGACGACGATAGACAACTGGAAGATATAGGAAGCGAGTATTTTCGTGATCTATTGTCAAGGTCAATTTTTCAACGATCAATCGGTAATGATACTAAATTTGTTATGCACGACCTTATCAACGATTTAGCCCAATTGATTTCAGGAGACACATGTTTTAGATTGGAGAGTAACTTGAAGCTCAATAAGCAACCAAAGAGATTAAAAAGGTCTCGCCATTCTTCTTATGTTTGTGGTTTTCTTGATGGCAGAGATAAATTTAAGGTGTTTGATGAAGTTGAGCTTATAAGAACATTTTTACCAATTTTCATGTATGAAAGCTTTCGCAATATCTACACTACTAGTTATGTTGTTTTGAATTTGTTGCCAAAATTCAAAAAACTAAGAGCTTTGTCTTTGAGAAAATATTATATCACCGAGCTACCCAATTCAATAGGATATTTAAGGCATCTAAGGTATCTCAATCTTTCTGGCACCATGATCACTAGTCTACCTAAATCAACAAGCTTGCTTATTAACTTGCAAACTTTGCTACTAAGAGATTGTAGACGCATCAAGAAGTTACCTTCTGATATGAGGAAGTTGATTAATTTACGTCATCTTGATATCACCGGTGTAAGTTTGGAAGAGATGCCGGTAGGGATGAAAGATATGGAAAATCTTCATACATTGTCTAATTTTTGTGTAGGCAAAAGAAGTGGATGTGACTTGAAAGATTTGAAGTATTTAATGTTTCTTAGTGGAGAACTTCATATTTCAAGATTAGAAAATGCCACTGATTTGAAGGACACTAGAGAGGTGATATTAGGTGATAAGAATGGCCTAAAAGTGTTGCATTTCGAGTGGGGGTCTCAATTTGATGACTCACGAACTGAGGAAGCAGAAGAAATTGTACTTGGCATGCTTCGACCTCATCAAAATCTTACAGAGCTCTCCGTCAAGTTCTATGGTGGGAGGGGGTTTCCATCTTGGGTTGGGGATCCATCATTCTCCAATATGAAGGTGTTAAGATTGGAAAATTGTCAGAAATGCACTTCATTGCCGTCACTTGGGTTATTGAGCTCACTTAAAGACCTCACCATCAAAGGAATGTGGAATTTAAAAAACATAGGTTCTGAAATTTATGGAGGGGATTGCTCTTTCCAAAAATTGGAGATTCTTTGTTTTGAGGATTTACAAGCATGGGAGTGTTGGAATCCTATGGATGAAGATGAGCAGCATATTGGGAGATTTCCTTGTCTCCGAGAGCTTTCCATTGTAAAATGCTCAAAGCTCTCTGGAAGACTACCTAACCATCTTCATTCACTGGAGAAACTTGTGGTTCGTGAATGTCAGCAGTTGGCAGTTTCATTCTCAAGTCTTCCTATGCTTTGCGAGTTAGAAATAGATGGATGCAAAGGTATGACATGCAGCAGTGTGATGGACTACGAGTCATTGAAATCTATGGCTCTTTCACATTTTTCAGAATTCGGAAATTGGTTAAGGCAAGGGTTTCAGAAAGTAGAATATTTAAAGATTTCAGGTTGTGAAGAATTGATTTATTTATGGCAGAATGAGATTTGTGTTGAGCAGCCACCAAAAGGGTTTCATAGCTTCACCTCCCTTAGAGAGCTTTGTATTGAAGGTTGTAATGCTCTGACATCCTTACCTGAGGGAATAAAGCACAACATTGCACATCTTCAACGCTTGGAGATTGAAGATTGTCATTCTATTACATTTATTGTAATAGACCATTTACCTTCTTCTGTGAAACAGCTCAAGATAAAGAATTGCGAGAAGTTGCAGTATTTGGTGGATGGCAGAGAGGATACTTGTAATTCTTTGTCTTCTTCTTCAGTAATTCACATGGATAACAGCAACTTATCTCTTCTTGAAAAGTTGTCTATCTTCCAGTGCTCGTCTCTCACATGCATATTTTCGAAAGGACAGTTTCCTGCTTCACTCAAACACCTTAAGGTTAAGGATTGCTCCAAGCTCAGAATATTATCACCAAGAGGCTGCTTGCCCGAGGCACTTGAAGAGCTCGTGATTAAAGAATGCCCAAAGCTGGAATCTATAGCAGAGAGGTTTCTTAACAACACGTCGCTTAAACGTATAGAATTCTGGTGTTGTAAAAATCTTAAATCTATACCCACGGGCCTGCACAATCTTATCCATCTAAGTGACTTCACTATATTTGATTGCCCAAGTCTTGTTTCCTTCCCTGAAGGAGGGCTTCCCAAAACCAATTTAAAATATCTTGATATTTATGGATGTGAGAAACTCAGAGCCCTACCCAATCACTTGCACAACACCAACTCACTTCAAAGATTATACATTGAACGATGTCCAAGTATCACATCCTTTCCACAAGACGGTTTTCCCACCAACCTAACATTTCTTTCCATTGAAGGTCTCAATATATATAAGCCACTGGTTGAGTGGGGGTTGCACAACCTCACCTCTCTTACATCCCTCGCAATCTTTGGATGTTCGGAAGCAGAGTCTTTCCCACAGGAAGATATCGGAATGATGTTGCCCCCTTCCCTTAAAAATTTGGATATTGGAAGTTTCCCAAAATTAAAATACCTGTTTCCCAATGGTTTTCAAAACCTCACCTCCTTTGAATATCTTTGGATCTGTGATTGCCCAAATCTCATATCCTTCCCAGATGTAGGACTGCCGTCCTCACTTTTGCAATTACATATTTATAGCTGTCCTTTGCTGAAAAAGCAGTGCAAAAGGGATAAGGGACGAGAGTGGTCCAAGATAGCCCACATCCCTTGTGTTGAAATAGACCACAAGTTCATCTACGATCCATAGAGGAAGAATAATGAGCTCACTCTCATCTTAGAAACAACAAAGAAAGAGAGAAGAATCAGAGAAACACCTCATTCAGTCATTATAAATTATACCAGGTCTGTCAAATTTCTAGCACTCCAACCATTTTTCAGATTGTAATGTTATAAAACGTATACTTTATCACACATTTTTTTTTACTCTCTAGTTTTAATCTTCTGTTATCATATAGTAATTAGTTTTATGCCTTTAATTGAAATAATCATTTACTATTATTATTGTTGTCTAAACAGGTTCTTATTTCTTCACTTTATTATTATTGTTGTCTCTGTTGTAGTTTTGAAATGTTTGTGCTTCTGTTTTTATAATTTCATTTTCTCTCAAATGAGACTCTGGTTTGTGTTTGAATACAAAGTTTTCTTTTTTTTGTATTAAAAGAATAATACAAAGTTTTTTGATTGGGTGTTTTGAGGTGGGTCTCTGTAAATGACATTTTGTTTTGAGGTGAGGTTTGAGTTGATTGCTTTGGGTTAAAAGAAAATGAAACAAAATCCTGACACTGTTTAATTGGTTTGGCTAAGGAGAGATTTAGTTAATTGAACAAATCATTATATTTTATTTCTCGTGAGTTTCCTTTGAAATTGAATGATGTTGATTGATATTTTACATGGAAGCTTGTGGTCAGATAATCAATAATTTCTTCATTTCATTTTATTTAGTCATAATTCATATTGCAGCTTTAAAGTTTGTACAGAAAATCCAGGTTGTCTAGTAACATTAATTTTGAAAAACATTAAGTTTTAGTCTATACTTTTATCCTTGTTTTCCTTCTTTGGTTTTAATGTTTACTTTTTTTTTTTTTTTTTTTTGTCTTTCCAGTGGGAAGCAAGCGACTTTTCTGCCCAGAAGTGGTGGACATCACCCAATAGATCTTTGAAAACTTAAGCTTATTGGCATCAAAATCTTCATCTCTGTTCTTGAAATTTGACTGCTTCTACTCTTCATTGATTTTTTTGAACTATTACCGGCAAAAGGTAACCGGAAGAAATATGTGAACTTCCTCCAATTTTGATGTTTTCATTTTCTTAAGTTCATTTTTTTCTGCATCCAGGTTTCTTTCAGGAGATCACTGCACTTACTCAATTTCTGATGCTTAAAAGGAGGCTGTGTTTGCAGTTTTACTTAAAAAGTGGTGCTTTCTTCTCCAACAACAGGTAAGCAAATTCAACCCTGCTTTTATACATTTAGAGCTTTAGTTAATTGCATGTATTCCCAGACATTCTTGTTACTCTTTTCATTTCTTACGATCTTCAATTCTAAAAGCCATTTTGATGTACATTACTTATCAGGCTGAGAAATGCTCGAATAGCATAGCGCAAGCACATGAGATACTTGTAGTTGCTCAATCCTGTCGCGTGACTAACAATGTGGGCTTTGACAGCTTTTCCGTGTCTGATAACACCTCAAATAAGCAGAGGATGATGCCAGCCTCTCGCAGTGGTCGCCTTGACACGGAACTTGAATGGTTATCTGCAAGAAATACAGATTCTACTAACTTGAATGGTGCTTTGCTTGGTTACAATTGCTATGTGTATTCATCTCTATTTCATTCAATTTTCTTTCCTCACTATTCAGCTTTTCAAGCAGAACGGACTATGCAAGATTGATTAATTAAAAGTTCTGTTACTTTGTAAGAAAATCTAAGCAAATGGCAAGCAATGATTTTTTATTTTTAGCTTGGATTTCTCCACCATTAACTTTTTAAGTTGATCTGTAGTTGATGCTGACATGCTGGCCTCTTTGCTGAGCCCTCCTTCATTTGACACTATAACTTGAATGGTTACTTCCAGATGAGCAAAATTGGTTACTTCTGAAGGATTACAGCCATATAATGTAAGTTCTATTATTTACTAATCTGTTATTAGATGGAATTTCTCCGTTGTTCTGTGCCAACCTTCTTATTGTTGTTTCTTTCTTCCGAGAAATGTAGTTGCTCAATCCTGCTGTGACTAACAATGTGAGGATTGGTGTGAACTCTAATCAATCTGCATTTGGGCTTTTGGAGCTTTTCGGTGTCTGACAACTCCTCGAATTGTGAGTGTGTAAGCAGAGGACGATGCCAGCCTCTTTACAGTGGTCACCTTCATTTGATACCGAACTTAAATGATTACTTCTGAAGGATTACAACCATATTTTCTTAGGGTTGAATCTCCATAGAAATGTAAGTTTTATTATTTACTAATCTGTAATTAGATGGAATTTTCCACTTGTTCTGTGCCAACCTTCTTATTGTTATCCTTGTTTCTTTCTCCATACAGTACTGGAATCTTATCACCTCTGGTTTCGTCGAGGTTGCTGCCTTGTTTGGAAGAAGCCTGACCAGTAATTTTGCAAGCAGCCACATTGGATGCAGTTCCAATGAATTCTGATGGGACGGGATATTCCAAAACTGCTGCTGAATACAATATCTGGATATTTATATTCTTTCAGGGACTGCAAGTAACCCCTGGCAAACAAATGATGTAACTAAAGTTAGTTATCAATTCCTGAATTTAATGGAATGCTTTTAAAGGCTTTTGCAAACGAATTCTTAACCAATACGTAGAAGATAGAAGAGAGATATCTCTGCGGAAACTCCATTAATGGAGTCTCTTCAAGCTTTTCACTTTTAGTTTCTCACTCAGTCATTTTGTCGAACACTATAGCACTTCTGTCAAACACTATAGTACCATGTGTTGACTTATCTAACCATGTCACCGCTGATTTGATGACATGTTGAGAAACTTTTTAGTAACCATACGATGATATGTCTAGACAAGTCAGCGATGATGTGGCCAAACGCATCAAATATTTGAGTTCACTTTTGGTTATTATGTGATGACTTGCTCAAACACGTGAATACGTATTCGATAACGTGTCTGGCCATGTCACTAGTCAAAAGTAATCTCTTTAGTTATTATGTTATGGAACCTCTAATTAGACGGTTCTCCATTATGTGTACCAGTTTTTTGAACACTCAGAAGCTGACATACTTGGATGAGAACCTCACAGCTTAGGTCTTGACTCTTGAGTGAGATATCATTCTTGTTTTGAGTGCTGAGACAAGCAGGCATTTTGTATTCTGTGCTGACCTTTTCAAGTAATAAATTATTGTTTTTCAGTTTGCTGGGGTGCATTAAGTAATTTGTCTGGGGTGCTCTTAGCAAGGGTCTTCTTGGCTTGCACGGTTGCACACTTCTGGGCTTCTTCTTTGGACTACAATTAGAAGGCTGTAAGGTGCATATAGAAGCATTATTTGGACTGCTCCAAAACACACCGTTTCATGAAATGACGCGGCGTGAGCTGCTAGCGAATTTCCTTTATCCCCTGCATTTTTCCACAATCACACAAACTTCAATCCTGGATTGACTTTTACATTTTCGCCTGTGATTTATCCAAAATTACACCAGTGCCCCTGAATTCCCAAAATCACATGAAACACATATTTAACCCATTAAATACCCAGTTTTACCTGAGAAACGAGCACAAAAAAAAAAAAAGAAAAGAAAAGCAAAGACAAGGAAATAGAGGCTAAATATATATCTAAAAATGGTGTGATCATATTTCACGCTTCAAACCTCCCTGAAACCTTGCAATCTGCATATATAGTAAATTATGCAAATTCAAGCGAATAAATTCATCAATATATTCATCCACATTATATGCCTTCAATTTTACAGTCGTACATACAACTGTTACTCATAATCAAGAGAAAGGAATTTAGCCATGAACTTATCCTTTATCTTCTTCTATGATGAAAACAGTAGTTTCCCATCCAGAACACGTTTATTCTTTAAGTTATTTCCAGGATGCCGCATCAGACCCCTTCAACTTGTTTGTAATAACTTTGAGTTTCCTGTCTTCTGAACAATCCATCACTCCAAAACCAGTTTCAGCCTCATCATCCCAAGAAAAGAATTCTTCCATGTTCTGTGTACCCTTAAACATTTGCAACTCTACGGTGAGTTTGTAGTCTGTCTCCTTGGGTCTTCCTAGGGGCCCGGTCATCCGCTTCAACTACCGGCAGATTTTGTGTCAGAATTATAGGTAGCAGTTGTAGATTTTTGACTTATGGTAATTACGGTTTAGGATTTTGAATCAATAACGTCGGGCCACGAGCCACCTCATTTGCCCCCCCCCCCCCAGGCTGTCGACGTTGGTCAGCCACTCTATTTCCATTTGGCAACAACCACTCCAACCGTTTTAGAATTTTTGAAATCCCATCTAGTAGTGGACGAATGTCGTTGATGGCAGCAGTAAAACCCCTAGTTACTATTGCCCTCATTCGCTGATCTTCATCAGGCGAATTGTTGCCCCTAATATCGTCATGTGCCATTAGATGGCTTGCAGAACCTGGCTGTGATACCACTTAAATAGAACTGTCGAATCCATGACAAAGAACTGTTCTAATGAACAATTTTATTAATATATCAAAAACTAAATAACATTACTACTAACTCTTGCATAAATAGAAAAATAACATGTTTCCACTAGGATTCAGGAACCCTAATTCGAATAAATAAGAAAAACCTCAAATGGGTAATTTCCAAAAGCTTAAAAAAAGTGATCCCTAAAAAAACTCAAAGAACCAAAAAGAAAAATGATAAATAAAACACCTAAAAAATGCCTAAAACAAAAAACTGCAAAACATAGGTCAAATTGCCTCTTCTCGTCTAGAGAGTCAAGCGACATGCCCAAGTGAGTTTCGCAACTAGCCTAGCGCAACTTGCAACTCTTTTCACCTTCGGTTGACTTCTAAGAAGTCAAGCGACTTGCCCAAGTGAGTTACGCAACTCGCCTTGCCCCGCCCACCTCGCTTCGCCTTCGGCTACTTTAAAGGAGTCAAGCGACTTGCCCAACGAGTTTCGTAACTCGCCTCATCCAAATTGTCTTAATGCCTTTCCCAACTCGCCTTAGTGCCTCACCCACTGCTTTGCCCCTTCTTGCAATGTGTCCTACATCAGCAATCAAGCTACACCTCTGCCAAAGATTTGCAGCCTATAATCTTCAAGGAATCCATTAGCTGCAAGTATTCTCCAAAAGCTTTCAAACACTTCTGACGAGGCAAGGATTGAAGGCATATGGATTGGGTACAATTCTGTAACTTCCCGGACTCAAAAAATTTTCTCAGATGAATGGTCGGTATTTATGGTGAAGCTTTACATATTCAATTTTTTCAAACAAATCAATTCTTCTATCAAAAATTCAGCACCATTGTATAGCACATTATCTTCCGCGGCTTGACTAGAAGAACCACACTCTCACAGTCTAAACACTTTTAACTTCGGAAAATTATATATCAGTTGCCTCGGTATTTCTAAAGCTCAAATGTATGCTCCAAATTCAAACATTCAAGTTCTACAAAGAACTCTAACTCTCGTAGCAACTCTATTATGGTTGTCCTTGATAGATCAAGATGTCCTAGTAGTTTTGAAACTTCTTATGGTAGTTGGATTAAATAAGGATTGTTTGATAGGTTTAAAACTTTGAGAGAGGGCATAGACTGAAAGAAGTTACCATTAATCATCTTTAAATGAATAACAAAGAAAGTTCTGAGACAAAGGCACACAACAATGATTTCTATATTCTCAATTTTATTTTCAATGACTGATATCCCTCTTACGCTTTAATAAACAAGCATTAACAAGTATGTTTATGTGCCGGTATCCTTCATTTTGCACTCTGTTTCTATCATTCAAAAATTCCTCACTAATCCAACAGTCAATCAATTGTTTTCTACCTATAGAATAATCTTCCGAAAATAAACCACAAAAAGAAGACACGATCTAATCGTGTTGCTAGGCAGTCAGTCGTAACTAAGCTTCAAAAATTGGTGTTGAACTTTTGAATTTCTGGTGTTGAATTTGTGAATTTTTGACAGGTGCCCCTTTGGGTTCATTTGGAATTTCAGATAATGAATTTAGTCCATTTTTTAGGTGTTGAAACTTTCTGGTTTGGGGTTTATTTGGAGTTGGGCCTGACCCAAATTCATTTGAAACCCTAAAATTAAAGTAGCGATATTGACACCCCTCAAAAACTGTTTATATACTCCTTTCGTAAGCATACCCCTAAAATATTTTTAAAATTTCTGATTTGTAAATAAATCCCATTTAATCCTAAAAATACCCTTTCTTCAATTTTATTATATTATATGTTTGTAAATACACACCCACTATTTTGTTATTTAATCACTTTTATTATTATTTAATATAATTTCTTTGGAAGTTTATTTTATATCTTTTTATTCAAATAAATAATTTATTGTTTTAAAAAAAAGGTCCTCCTGCAAAAACATTTGGGATCACTTAAAAAATTTCTGAACAAAATTTCTTTTCATTGCATTAATTTTTTAAGCTCAAAATTCTCTCAATGAATTTTGAAGACATCTATTTTTTCTATATTGAACTCAGAAGTCAGAACACAAAATCAATGGTGTTAAACATAGAATCCAGTTTCATTACTGAAATATCTCGCCTTTTGGACTGATTGTCAGAATATTCATAGACCCAATTTTATATTGTTTAACTGATATGAACTCAATTATTACTTCTATAATTATTTTAGTTTTGTGGAGCTGTAAAGATTATGAGTTGTAAGAGTTTTATATTCCTGAAAGTGAAGCTTTCAGGCTGCAATAACATGAAACAATAAAACAATTTTACTGGACGCAACTCCGCAAACCTCACAATTGTGATCAAAGTAATACAAAATAATTTAGAACTTACTATTTCACAACCAACCTCGTCCGATAATTTTGATTCATTCTCTATATTTCCCAATCGATTTGTATTTCTTAGAAGAAATTGAAATTAGTATTTAAAATAGAAGTTAGGGTTTGAGAAAATAGAATGTTTTTTATTATTTTGTAAATATGAAACAAGAAACTTCCTTTTTCTTTATTATTATATTTTTTTGACAAAGGATTAATATAAAACCGATTAATAATTATTGGTGGGTGTACTTACAAACTATTTAGTCCTTTAAGTAATTTTGCTCAAGGGTAATATTGGATTTAAAAAAAAAAATACTACTTTGGATTGTACATACAGATTTTGATGGGTGCAAATATCACCACTCTAAAATTATGCAAATTGGACTTCAAAAATTAGAGTTTGGGCCAAAGGCCCAATAAGGCCCAAAACCAAGGAATCATAATCGAACCTGTTCTGTTCGGTTTTGGGCCACCACTGACTTGAACCCGAAATTCCCGCCCCTGTCCAGTAGGACCAGTACTATTTGATGACATCTTCACTTTGAAAAAGTGTTTTGACTTAGCAATATTTGTTTCATATGTTGGATACTTGTAATTCTAGTAGCAATTTATTTTGTTTTAATACTTTCCGGTGATCATCAAAATTAATCTATGGACATGTTTATATTACAAGGAAGAAATGATGAGAAGAAACCTGGGTATATATGCTGAGTTTTTAGGTATCAATTAATGTCATCTCTCTTGGAATGAATGTCTATTTAACTTGTTTCTCTTTTTGTTTATGAGAAACAGCAACTATGAAAGCTAGCAATAGTTCAATAATACTGTACGTCCATGAGGAATGTCCTGCAATTTCGGATTCAGTGGTTCCCTCTTCTGCAACAAACTTGCAATTGGTATGGATAGAGCTGAGACTTAGGAGTAAATTGGTATGGTTTGGTTCTGGCATACACACAAGTCTGGTCTGAATCATCTTGATCCATCTTGTTTTTTGTGATAGGACTAGTATGTCATAATTTCTTAAGAAGCAAAGATTTTTTTTATTGACAATTAGGACAGAATTTGTATGTAAAAATTGGAAAAAAGAACACTTTCCTTTATATATTTTAAAAAGGGTAAAAGTGAATCTTTTTATATATATTTTAATGTTTGTCCATGCTGCATGTTTCTGGATTTGGTCTGACCAAATAGCATATTTTTCATTTTATTTGATCATCAAAATTAGTCTATGGTCTTGTTTATAGTTTAAGCAATAAATGATGAGAGGAAACCTTGGTATGAATATAGTACTTATCATCAAACTTACTTCTCTTTTTGTTTAGGACAAAAACTAGGATATTTGTGAAAGCTAGCGCAATGTTCAATGATACTGTCCAGGAAAATGGTCCTTCCAAGTCGGATATGGACCATACGGTGTTCCCTCTTTTACTACAGCCTTGGTATTGATAGCTGAAACTGAGTAAAGCAACCATATCAGTGAGCTTGTTTGCTTTCTTTTATATTTAGCATGATAATTTTCTAGTCAGGTCTGTCCTTTAAAAAAAAAAATTCAGGACGGCTACCATGTATTGTTGATTTGTCGTGATAGTCCTGACCTTGAATTTTTTTTTTCAAGGACTGACCTAATCGGTGAAAGACCCTGTTGAAGCATGATGTTAATTATATATATATATATATATATAAACCACCAACTAGTGCTCCAACAAAAGTAAGTGACTGCAGCACCATTCTAGGTTATTTTATAGAATGTGAACATGACTGGGATGATGGAATTGTAAACAGTTTAATATAATTTTTTAATTTATGAAAGAAGTGAATAGTTTATTAACATGACTAGGGTGTTATCTATAGATTCTGAAATTGTTCAGGTTTGTAGAGAGAAAACCAATCTTTGTGTGATATTAATCCTCCTGAATCCTTTCTTTGACAGACAAACCCATGGCTATAGGAGAGCTCTTCCTCTCTGCTTTCCTTCAGGTGTTGTTCACTTGCTCGAGAGATTGATGTCCCCTGAGTTGCTGCAATTTGCACGCAAAGATTGTGTTTCATTTTAATTCAACAAGCCCTAGTTTTTTCAGCCTTGATCAGAGGTTTTAATCCATAAAAAAAGAAAAAAAGGTTTGTTTACTTAACAAATAATGGGTTTAGAGAGAAAAGTGATATAATTGAAGAGAATAATTTTAAAGGTTAGTTTTGGTATTATATAGGGTGTAGTGAGCAAATATCTTCCAACTAACATTATGATAAACAAGTGAGGCTTGGTTGGAAGGTGGTCTTTTTGTTTTTGTTGTTTTTGTTTTTTGTTTTTGGGTTGATAGTATCAAAGCTCTGAAGTGGGAAAAAACTCTGAATATGATTCAGGCAGTGCTCGGTGATGCAGAGGAGAAACAACTGACTGACAGGGCAGTGAAGATGTGGCTGGACGATCTCCGAGACTTGGCTTATGATGTGGAGGACATTCTTGATGAGTTTGCAACCGAAGCTTTGTCAAGGAAGTTGAAGTTGCAACAACGTGATCAGGCCAGGACTAGCACTAGCAAGGTACGAAAACTCATCCCAGCTCGTTTGAGTAACTTGAGTCCAAGTGCTGTCAAGTTTAGTTCTCATATGAGGTCCCAGATCAAAGATATGAGTGGCTGATTGGAAGAACTCTGTAAGCAGAGAAATGATCTTGGATTGCAAATGAACGTTGGAGGCGTTTCAACACTTGGACAGCAGAGACGACCACTCACTTCAAGTGTGCAACCTGAACCTGCTGTTTATGGAAGAGATCAAGATAAAGCTGAAGTACTTGACATGGTGCTGAGAGATAGACCTGATGCTGATGCCAACATTCGTGTGATATCCATTATTGCCATGGGAGGAGCTGGTAAAACAACACTGGCGCGGGAGGTGTATAATGACAAGGCAATGAAAGATTTCGACCCAAGAATATAGGTTTGTGTATCTGATGAGTTTGATGTATTGGGAATCTCAAAAGCAATTCTCTAGTCAATTACATGCTCTCCTTGCAACCTCAACCGTTTGAATGAAGTGCAGGTTCAACTGAAAAATCAAGTAGCTGGGAAAAAATTCTTGCTAGTCTTGGATGATGTTTGGAATAAAAATTATGGCTCGTGGGAAATCCTAAAATCTCCCTTTTTAGGTGGTGCAAAGGGAAGTAAGATGATTGTGACTACACGTCTTGATGATGTTGCATCGACAGTGGGACGAGACATTGATCGTTATAAGTTTAAACTTTTGTCTGATGATGATTGCTGGTCTGTGTTCAAGAAGCATGCCTTGGAGAGTGAGGTTGTTGGTGCACATCAGAATTTGGAATCAACTCGTACGAAAGTTGTTTAGAAGTGCAGAGGTTTGCCCTTGGCAGCATTGACTCTTGGTGGCCTTCTTCGTTGTAAGCCAAGATCTGATTGGGAGCATATATTGAATAGCCAAATATGGGATTTGTCCGATGAAAATGGTGTTCTCCCCGTCTTAAGATTAAGTTATCATCATCTTCCATCACATCTGAAGAGGTGCTTCGCTTTTTGTGCAATCCTTCCAAAGGATTACGAATTTGAAGAGAACGAAATTGTCTTGTTATGGATGGCAGAAGGTCTGATTCAACCTTCAGATGACGATAGACAGCTGGAAGATTTAGGCAACGAGTATTTTCGTGAGCTATTGTCAAGGTCGATTTTTCAACGGGCAATTGGTAATGATACTAAATTCTTGATGCATGACCTTGTCAACGATTTAGCTCAATTGGTTTCAGGAGACACAAGTTTTAGATTGGAGAGTTCCTTGAAGCTCAATATGCAATCAAAGAGATTAGAAAGGTCTCGCCATTCTTCTTATATTTGTGGGATCACAGATGTCAAAGATAAATTTGAGGTGTTTCATAAAGTTGAGCTTGTAAGAACATTTTTGCCAATTTTCATTGAGCGTATGTATGAATGGTATCGCAATGATCATATTTACATAACTAGTTATGTTGCTTTGAACTTACTGCCAAAATTAAAAAAACTGAGAGTGTTGTCTTTGAGAAAATATTATATTACCGAGCTACCCAATTCAATAGGAGATTTAAGGCATCTAAGGTATCTCAATCTTTCTGGCACTATGATCACTAGTCTTCCTGAATCAACAAGCTTGCTTATTAACTTGCAAACTTTGCTACTAAGAGATTGTATACGCATCAAGAAGTTGCCTTCTAATATGAGGAATTTGATTAATCTACGTCATCTTGATATCATGGGTGTAAGTTTGGAAGAGATGCCGGTAGGGATGAAAGATTTGAAAAATCTTCGTACATTGTCTAATTTTATTGTAGGTAAAAGTTGTGGATGTGATTTGAAAGATTTGAAGTATATAAAGTTTGTGACCGGAGAACTTCACATTTCGAGGTTAGAAAATGCCACTGATTTGCAGGACACTAGAGAGGCTATATTAGGTGATAAGAATGGCCTAAAAGTGTTGCATTTAGAGTGGGGGTCTCAATTTGATGACTCACGAACTGAGGAAGCAGAAGAAAATGTATTTGGAATGCTTCGACCTCATCAGAATCTTACAGAGCTCTCCGTCAAGTTCTATGGTGGGATGAGATTTCCATCTTGGGTTGGTGATCCATCATTCTCCGATATGATGGTGTTAAGATTGGAAAATTGTCAGAAATGCACTTCATTGCCATCACTTGGGTTATTGAGCTCACTTAAAGACCTCACCATCAAAGGAATGTGGAATTTAAAAAACATAGGTTCTGAAATTTACGGAGGGGGTTGCTCTTTCCAATCGTTGGAGATTCTTTGTTTCGAGGATTTACAAGAATAGGAGTGTTGGAATCCTATGGAAGAAAATGAGCAGCATATTGAGAGATTTCCTTGTCTCCAAGAGCTTTCCATTGTAAAATGCTCAAAGCTCTCTGGAAGACTACCTAACCATCTTCATTCGCTGAAGAAACTTGTGGTTCGTGAATGTCAGCAGTTGGCAGTTTCATTCTCAAGTCTTCCAATGCTTTGTGAGTTAGAAATAGATGGATGCAAAGGTATGACGTGCAGCAGTGTGATGGACTACGAGTCATTGAAGTCTATGGCTCTTTCACATTTTTCAGAATTCGGAAATTGGTTAAGGCAAGGGTTTCAGAAGGTAAAACATTTAAAGATTAAAGGTTGTGAAGAACTGATTTATTTATGGCAGAATGAGAATTGTGTTGAGCAGCCACCAAAAGGGTTTCATAGCTTCACCTCCCTTACAGAGCTTTGTAATGCTATTACATTTATTGTAATAGACCATTTACCTTCTTCTGTGAAACAGCTCAAGATAACGAATTGCAAGAAGTTGCAGTATTTGGTGGATGGCAGAGAGGATACTTGTAATTCTCTGTCTTCTTCTTCTTCAGCAACTCAAATGGAGAATATCAACAACATCAGCTTATCTCTTCTTGAGAAGTTGTCTATCTCCCATTGCTCATCTCTCACATGCATATTTTTGAAAGGTCAGTTTCCTGCTTCACTCAAACACCTTAATATTGAGAATTGCTCCAAGCTCACGATCTTTTCACCAAGAGGCTGGTTGCCCGAGGCGCTTGAATAGCTTGTTATTAAACAATGCCTAAAGCTGGAATCTATAGGAGAGAGGTTTCTTAACAACATGTCTCTTAAACGTATAGAATTCTGGTATTGTAAAAATCTTAAATCTCTACCCATGGGCCTACACAATCTTATCCATCTAAGTGACTTCACTATATTTGATTGCCCAAGTCTTGTTTCCTTCCCTGAAGGAGGGCTTCCCAAAACCAATTTGAAAGATGTTAAAATTTATTTATGTGAGAAACTCAGAGCTCTACCCAATCACTTGCACAACATCAACTCACTTCGAAGCTTATACATTATACAATGTCCAAATATTACATCCTTTCCGCAAGAAGGTTTTTCCACCAACCTAACAAGACTTGACATGAATGGTCTCAATATATGTAATGCACTGGTTGAGTGGGGGTTGCACAAACTCACCTCTCTTACATTACTCACAATCGGTGGATGTACGGAAGTAGAGTCTTTCCCACAGGAAGAGCCCCCTTCTCTTGAATGGTTGCGTATTGAAAGTTTCCCAAAGTTGAAATACCTGTTTCCCAACGGTTTTCAAAACTTCACCTCCCTTAAAATTATGTGGATCATGGATTGCCCAAATCTCACATCCTTCCCAGAAGTAGGCTTGCCACCCTCACTTTTGGAATTATTTATTGGTGATTGCCCAAATCTCACATCCTTCCCAGAAATAGGGTTGCCATCCTCACTTATGCGATTAAATATTCAGAAGTGTCCTTAGCTGAAAAACCAGTGCAAAAGGGATAAGGGAGGGGAGTGGTCCAAGATAGCCTACATCCCTTTCGTTTACATAGACCACAAATTCATCTACGATCCATAGAGGAAGAAGAATGAGCTCAATCTCATCTGAGGAACAACAAAGAAAGAGAGAAAAATCGGAGAAACACCACATTCAATCTTTATAATTTATACCAGGTCAATCAAATTTCTAACACACCAACCATTGCTCAGATTTTACTGTTATAACATCATTTACCTTATCACACATTTACTTATTTAGAATTGTTGTATTGTTTCATTTCTGTTCAATTTTGTTGAATATAATCCTTTGTATCTGAAATTTGACTGTAATTTTCTTTTTCTTATTTTAGTGTTCAGATATTCAAGCAGATGGTTGAAAGATTTGTGAGAAGATGGGAATGAATGCATGATAACTTGAAAACGCTTCCAGGAGGTCAGGTAATCGATAATTGTTTAATTTCATTTTATGCAACTAGTACTTGCAACTCTTTGATCTCATCTTTTGTTCGAAGAATTCTTTTGGCTCCTGGACTAATCGTTAGCTTCCTATGATTGATATTTGTAATTCTTCTAGCAGTTTATTTTGTTTAATACTGTTTTTTCACCTTAATGAATATTGACAGGCTAATAGCTAGAGCTCACTAATTGTAGGATAGATGTAATGAAAGGTGAGATGATGAAAGTCCGGTGGGATTCGTCCTGATCCATCTTGCTGCTGTGATAGCAAGTATGTCATAATTTCTTATAAAGTAAAGATTTTCTATTGACAATTATGACAGAATTTGTGTGTGAAAAAAAAAAAAAAAAAAACAACATGACAATTTTCATGTAACAGAATGCTAGAAATTTTCATTTACACCGCATTTATATTTGAAGGAAGAAAGGATGAGAGGAAACCCGGATATGATGAGCATTTGAATGAATCTTGTTGAAGCCTCTAATGGAAATGTGTGAGATACTTGAAAGATCTGTTCAAGCCTGTGGTGACTGGTGAATAACCTTTTCCCTTGTGTAGAAATTTTTTTTCTTACTTTTTTTTTTGGTATCATCGCCATCTCTCTCGGATAGAATGTATACTTGATTTGTTTCTCTTTTTGTTTGGAACAGAAACTAGGATATCTATGGGAAACAGCAACTATGAAAGCTAGCAATGTTCAATGATTCTGTCCATGAGGAAGGTCCTTCCATGTCTGGTTCGGTGTTCCCTCTTCTACAACAAACTTGGTGTGGATAGAGCTGAGACATTCTGCAGATCTTGCCATGAATTGTGAAGTTTCGGTTCTAACATTTTTATCTTCTGATCCAAATGTTGCCTCCAATTCCAGCGTTCCCCATCTGTGATTCCTAGCAATGTCATTGTCAAGGTATGGTTTTTATACAGAAAGTGAAGGGACCGGTGGTTTACCTTCAATTTTGAAATATGTGAACTTTATCCAATTTTGATGTTTTCAATTTGATCTTATGCCTATATATGTAAGTTACTTCATTTTTTTCGCTGCCACGACCAGGTTTCTTTCAGAAGATCACTACACTTACTCAACTTCCTATGCCTAAAAGGAGGCTGTGTTGGCAGTTTTACTTAAAACTTCTTCTTTATGTGGTTCTTTCTTCTCCATCCATAGGTAAGCAAACCTGCTTTTATACTTTTATAGCTTTAGTTTAATGCATGTGTTCCCAGAGTACGGTTTTCAATTCTAAAATTGTAAACCATTTTTAATCTAAGAGTGGTCTAAGCTCTTTAGATGCTGCCATAGGCATGAGTGCATGACAGTAATTCAAAAAATGAGTTTTTAGTTTCTTCACTTCATTTCAGGAGATACTAATTCTTTTGGCTGGAAATCAGTCCATGCACTTGGTTGCAAAATGGATTTTCTAATGATAGGCTTGTTGTATTCATGTGAATGGATGCTCCTTTTTTAGCATCTTGGATCTGGTTCAGCTCCTTGCTGCGGAATTTCAATTATTATTCAGGACCAGGCACAAGCATTTCCTGGACTTGTACAGATATTATCGGTTCATCTTTATTGACGAGGTGGAGTACTCACCCTTGAATTTCAAAGTCTTCTACAGATATGATGTTTAAATGACAATGCACATTTCAATTCGTCTTGCTTTGGGCTGCTACAACACATTTATTGTGAAATGTCAAATATTATCATATATGAATGAACATAGCTTGGTCTGATGTTATCTAACGTTTTTCTTTTTTGAACATCTGCGGCAGCTTGTGATTATTTGATATTGTGGTACAACTTAGTTTGGTGCTCCTTGGTCCTGGAGGTGACTCACTTAAGCGAAGCTGCTATACATCTTCTCTGATAAATGTGTGGAGCTGTTGTTGGTCCCCGAAAGGCCTTTTTGATGTACATTACTGATTTGACCGAGAAATGTTCATGCTTGAATAGCACGAGCATGTGAGATACTTGTAGTTGCTCAATCCTGTCGTGACCAACAATGTGAGTATTGGCATGGACTCTAATCAATCTGCATTTGAGCTTTTGTAGCTTTTTGGTGTCTGACAACACCTCGAATTGTGAGTGTGTAAGCAGAGGACAATGCCAGCCTCTTTATAGTGGTCACCTTCATTTGACACCGAACTTAAATGATTGCTTCTGAAGGATTACAGCCATATTTTCTTGGGTTTGAATCTCAATAGAAATTTAAGTTTTATTATTTATTAATCTGTAATTAGATGGAATTTTCCGGTTGTTCTGTGCCAACCTTCTTATTGTTATCGTTGTTTCTTTCTTCATACAGTACTGGAATCCTATCACTTCTGGTTTCATCAAGGTTGCTGCCTTGTTTGGAAAAAGCCTGGCCAGTAATTTTGCAAGCTACCGCCAGGGCTGGCCCTGACATTTTTAGGGCCCAAGGCGAAAATGTAAAAAATGGGAAAAATGGGCTCCATAACAGGTCAAATGAGGAATAAGGTACTGTCACAAAATGGGCCCCATAAAGTTTTTAATATATTCTATCATATATATAATTTTTAAAAAAATGAATTTGGCCCTTTAGAGTCACCCTAGGACTGGTTCTAAGAAAAGGGAGTGTTGAGTTGTTGAAAGAAATGAGAAATAGAATTTGAGAACAAAAAAGTGAAGAAACCCTATTAGATCTTTAGAGGATATACCAAAATCTTTGGACTTTGTTTGTACCGGGCCAATTTTCATCTTTTTTTGTATTGTTTAACTTTTTAGCATTTTTATATGGCATTTTTGATCCCAAACATTTGGACTAATACCAAAAACAAATGGTTGGACCTTCTATAACTAAAAACCAAAAAAAAAACAAAAATGGATCTTTAAACTACTACTAAGATATGTAAATATGAAAATAGATCCCTACACTAATACTAAAAATATGTAAAAATGAAAATGGGTTTCTAAACTAATACACAAAACATATAAAACTGGCATTTTAAAATTGGGGCCCGGGGCGGTCGCCCCTCTAACAACATAGAAGGGCCGGCCCTGGCTGCCACATTGGATGCACTTCCAGTGAATTCTGATGGGATGGGATATTCCAGAACTGCTGCTGAAATCAATATCTGGGTGTCAATTTCTATGGAGATTTTTCTAAGCTTGTCTTATTTTGAAGGTGTTGTATTAATACTTGATCAATTACAAAGCAGTGCAACTAATATAACCTACACTTATTAAAATATTTATATAAGTGGTGTAAATTAGATATGGTTATTAACAAACCTGCTGATGTAGCAAAAGTTAGTTGTCAATTCCAGAATTTAATGGAATGCTTTTTACATGTTATAATCTACTTGTATATATACAAGGCTTTCGTAAACGAATTCTTAATCAATACATAGAAGAGAGATATCTACTTTACGTAAAAACCCAAGAACATAGAAAAACCACGGCTGTCAGGATAACAAGAGAAAGTTCCACTATGTAGTAGATTGTCACAACCATACACTCATGATTCTCTCTCCAAATCTAATTAGACATAATGCCCACTCTCTAAGATCTCTCTAATAATTTGCTATTTTACTCCACCACACAATAACCTAGTTATTATGGTCTATTTAAATTAGTTACAAGGAGTTTAAATCCGACAAGGAAACTACTTTTTTTTTACACAAGGTTTCATGTTTTGCGCATAGTCCTACTCATCTACGCACAAGAACTTCCTATTCCATGCAAAGCCTTTTTCCTTTATGCACAAGAACTGAAAACTTTTAATTTTTCGGACTTCAAATGTTTCCGCATTGGTTGAATCTTGCTTGGTAGCCACTGGTAATACGAGCCATATACAACAGATACTTGAATCGAAGCCATAACCGAACAATACGAGAAGTGATAAAAAATCTCCATGGATTTTTTGAGTTACCCTTACACTGCTTCTCTCAAAAAACATTTTCTAATATTCATGATGAATTCAACCCAAACTATGAAACTAGCTTTCTAACTTAGAATAAAATATTATGAATTTTTATGTCAAAATATATATATTATAAATTTTTGTGAGAGTAACCTTGTTTTATTTTTGGGGAATGTTATCTACCTATCCCATTTTCTCTTTCAACTCATCACTTAACACATACATTCTTTAATTTAATAAAAAAAAAAAACTCTCACTTTTTGCTACAAAGCCTGTTTACATTTCTGCCCCTTATTAATACAAAAGATAGAAGTAGCCATCAAGAAAGTCGTTTGGTATTAATACGGGGCAAAAACGTAAACAAGATTTGCAGCAAAAAGTAAGAGTTTTTTTTTTATATTTTTTTTTATATTAAATTAAAGAGTATATGTGTGTCAAATGATGAGGGGGAAAGGCAAATGAGAAAGGTAGATAGCAATAGGGATGAGCATTTATCCTCGGGGACCCAAATCCCAACATCCCCATCCCTATTTGGGAGAGAATTTTTGGGGAAAATTGGGAAAA